>LR749898.1:259541-483108 GCA_902729485.2 Mus minutoides
GGCAAATTCATTGTTTTTAATAGCTGAGTAGTACTCCATTGTGTAGATGTACCACATTTTCTGTATCCATTCCTCTGTTGAGGGACATCTGGGTTCTTTCCAGCTTCTGGCTATAATAAATAAGGCTGCTATGAACATAGTGGACACATCCTCCACTCTGCACGGTGGGCAGTCTTCTGTCTCACTCTACTTAAGTTTTGTGCTATAGCTAAGAGTTATGTAAAAGATGATAAAGTATAGGCACCTATACAATAATTCATATATAAGTGGTACCCTTACTTAGTAACGAGAAACTGTTCAAGTGGCAATTACTCTATCAAGGTCTTCCTACGTGTGTTCAGCATGTCACTCAGAACTTCTGTTTGCTCTGAGCACACTCTCCACCACTGAGTTACACTCCTAGTCCTGAAATTAACGTTTTGTAGGTGCAGGAAAATTATCTCTACTTCAACAGTATAAAAACAGGGCAAAAGAAACTGGGTCGTCCTTCCCCCCCCCCCCATAAAATTGCAAAGCTTCTGTAAAGCAAAAGATACTGTCAACAGGACAAAAAGGCCAGCGACAGATTGGGAAAGAATTTTTACCAATCCTAAATCTGATAGGAGGCTAATATCCAATATTTACAAAGAGCTCAAGAAGCTGAACTCTAGAAATTCAAATAACCCCATTAAAAAATAGGGTACAGTGCTAAACAAAGAATTCTCAACTGAAGAATGCCGAAGGGCTGAGAAGCACCTTAAAAAATGTTTGAAATCGGGCCGGGCGTGGTGGTGCACGCCTTTAATCCCAGCACTCGGGAGGCAGAGGCAGGCGAATTTCTGAGTTTGAGGCCAGCCTGGTCTACAAAGTGAGTTCCAGGACAGCCAGGGCTATACAGAGAAACCCTGTCTTGAAAAACCAAAAAAAAAAAAAAAAAAAAAGTTCGAAATCCTTAATCATCAGAGAAATGCAAATCAAAACAACCCTGAGATTCCACCTCACACCAGTCAGAATGGCTAAGATCAAAAATTCAGGTGATGGCAGATACTGGTGAGGATGTGGAGAAAGAAGAACATTCCTTCATTGCTGGTGGGATTGCAAGCTGGTACAACCACTCTGGAAATCAGTCTGGCGGTTTCTCAGAAAACTGGACATAGTACTACGGAAAAATCCAGCAGTACCTCTACTGGGCATATACCTAGAAGATATTCCAACTGGTATTAAGGACACATGCTCCCAATTCAATGCTTTTAAATAATATTTTATGCAGAAAGAGTAAAATGGTCCATTTGAGTTTGATTTGCAGATCCATTGCTTGCATAAGTTACCATATACCTGAGGTCAGGCATTCTTTCCCAGTCTGATTTCCTTTTCCTAAACCCTGAGGTCTAGATACCACCCAAACTGAAATCTGCACACGCTACTCCATACTTGAAGCACAGCCCGCCCGTCCAGGAGTTTGAGTGTACAGCCACAGCAGATCGCTTCTGCTCTTTCCGACCTTAGTCTCCTCACTCACTAGCTGTGAATTTTCACTTCTCTGTAGCTCGGTTCTAATTCAAAAAGCAAGTGGGCAATTTGGTTCTGAATTATCCATTATTTCATAGGATTGCAGTGAGCATAAATACTTGATGTGTCTGTGGGCTAAGAGCAGTGCCTGGGACATAGTCCACATTCATTATGTTTAGCATTCCAAAGCTAGTTAGAGGTCGCACTGTGCTTTTGCTACACTTGTTTCTTACCATCTTCTACATCCTAACCATTTCGTGGCTCTCCAGCTGCTGTCCTGTAAATGCAGCTGTGGTTCTAAGCATGGCCCAGTCCTTTGGAGCACCTACTAGCTAATAAACAATGTCTCATCCGGTTTTGCTCAGTGATGCAGGTAGTTTATAGAAGCTTTCTAGAGTTGATAGATTTCTAGTAATTTGTATCAAGTTGATACAACATTAGCTTAAAATCAGCTATGGTAGGACAGAGTATTAGCATTCTACATTCTTCTTGGCTGACTTCCTTGTTATGGTGGTGATTTGTACGCTCATGCCTGAGGAGCTGTTGATCCTTCTAGTGGAATTGTAGCAACCGACTAGGTGTATGAGCAGACTGACCTTGCTTCACACAGGAGGCTGCGAGTCCCAAGTTAGGGTGGCAGCAGGGTTGCTTTTGAGGCCAGGAAGGAAGGACAGTTAGCTGTCTTCCCCACATCACTGTCCTCTGTGCTTGGGACGTATACACGTTTCTGGTGTTGTTTTAAATACTGGAGTACAGCCTACTTTAACGATCTCACTGTAACATAGATAGCCATGTAAAGACTCCATCTCAGTATGCTAGGCTATAGATAAGTTTATTTAGCCTGTAACCCATGAATGCACATTGGTACATGCATTATTCATTGTTCTAGGAATTCTAAATAACTTATTAATTTTTTTTCTGAAGTTGCTCTTGGGATAATATCAGAATTAGGATTTCTGGAGAAAACCATTAGTTTGGATGAGGACTTTAGGCCCCTTGAAGTAGCCTAAAGATGGGTTTGTTAATCAGCCTCTGGATTTGAGGCTTGTAACCTGAGTGAAATGGCCTGGTATTGTTTTGCTGAGAAAATGCTTTTAATGCATGGAAGACATTTTGAGAAAATTTTCCAGCTATCTGAGAATGTCCCATTGTTGTATTTCTTCATACATATGTAAAATGAAGTTTTTAAGAAGAAAAAAAAAGCTTTTCAAAGGCTGGCATAATAGCATGCATGGCATTGTGGTTTTAAAAAACTGACATAGTTTAGATCTTAGGGAGAAACTTTTTTATTTGTAAATGTTTTAGTGTGCTATGTCTATATATTTGTATAAGTTCTGGTTGACATTTAAAATACCTCAAATTGTGTAGATATGAAATGTACTTTTAATATATATAATTTTTTGAGACTGGCCCTTTAAAAGCTCCAGTCCTGGCTTTTTTGGAACTCACTCTGTAGACCAGACTGGCCTCAGACTCACAGAGATTCACCTGTCTCTGCCTCCAGACTGCTGGGATTAAAGGCTTGTGCCACCATGCCTAGGTTAGAATGTCCATCTTGAAGTTCAGTATTTTTGTTTTAAAGTGAAAGATATGCAGTTTGCTGGGTAGATTCTGGAATCAGAATCTTACTCAGAAGGGTTTGGAGTTTACATTTGCATGGGAATTTAGTCATGTTAGTTTAAGACTTTAAAAAGTCGTTAGCTTTAAATTATATACAGCAGATTCAAAAGTTTTATTTGTAGTCAGCTTTAATCAGTTGTGGTTTACATGCAGTAAGCTTTGCACATTGTAAGTTTGTTTCAGTCACTGCTAGTGTAACATCCTGCAGCCATCATCCCAGGTAAGCTCCGCCTTCTTTCCAGACTTCTCTTCCTCTTTCTGGGTTCCTCTCTCTTTATCTCCAACCTTCACTACAACATTGATGATATGATCACTAGAGTTAGAGGGCAGGGCAGGGCAGGGCAGGGCAGGGCAGGGCAGGGCAGGGCAGGGCAGGCTGTTTTAGGGTTTCACACAACTGGAATCATTACAGTGTGGACTCTCTGATGTCTACTTTCTTACCTTTCCTCAAAGAAATGTGTAGTTGATGTTGAATGTATGGGAGGGAAGTTTGTTCTCTTTAATTGCTGTGCAGTTTTATTTTAGACGAATATACCAAGGTTTGTTGACTATTCACTTGCCAAATCCTTGGGTTGTTCCCAACTTGTGGTTATTTTCAGGAAAGCTGTTAAGAATACACCTCTGTGTTCTATCTTCTCACAGGCATACTTGTTTTGGATAGACCTAGGAGTGGATTTGCTAGGTTAGGTATGTAAACATATATATCCAACCCTGTGGAAAACAAAAACATTCTTTATAGTAATTCCATAGTTTTGCTTCTCTGCTGCAGTGTGTGAACGCTGTAGCTTGTCTCTTGCTGTGTGTGAGATCTGTAGCTTGTCTGCCGCAGTGTGTGAGATCTGTAGCTTGTCTGCTGCAGTGTGTGAGATCTGTAGCTTGTCTGTTGCAGTGTGTGAGATCTGTAGCTTGTCTGCTGCAGTGTGTGAATGCTGTAGCTTGTCTGCTGCAGTGTGTGAGATCTGTAGCTTGTCTGCTGCAGTGTGTGAGATCTGTAGCTTGTCTGCTGCAGTGTGTGAGATCTGTAGCTTGTCTGCTGCAGTGTGTGAGATCTGTAGCTTGTCTGCTGCAGTGTGTGAACACTGTAGCTTGTCATTCTCATCTATTGTGTTACTGTGTCTTTTCACTTTGAGCCACTATAATGAGCAAATTGTGATTTCACATTTGGGTTTTAATTTAGTCCTCTCTGGACAAAGTGATTCCATGTATTTATTGGATGCTCATCCATGTGTCCTCTCTGTCCATTTTAACTCTTGGATTGCTTGTGTTGTGGTGTAGGAATTATTGTAGGTCAAATGTTTACCACACGTGTGTACACATTCTCTGTCTTTGTCTCTCTCCCTTTTTCACTCTCCCCCTCTCTCTCCCTCTCCTTCTCTCTCCATTCTCCCCACCCCCCACCTCTCTCTCTCTGATATTTTCTCCAAGCTTTTGGCTTAGCTTTGAACGCAGAAGAACAAAAGATTTTAATATCAATATTCCCTTTAACGAGGACTTCTATATCTGAGTTCTGCCTATTCTAGAAGCATGAAGACTTTTATATTTTCTTCTTGTAAAGGTTTATGTAGTTCAAGTTTACGGTTTTAGCTTTACTAGGCATTTTGATTGTAATAGTCTGAGCTGGGTTGTTAAGGCTCACTTTTCTCCTTAGTTTGCCAGATGTTTCGATACTGTACGTAGAGAAGATGGTTCACACACATTCAGTTATAGGTGCCAAGGNTAGAAGCATGAAGACTTTTATATTTTCTTCTTGTAAAGGTTTATGTAGTTCAAGTTTACGGTTTTAGCTTTACTAGGCATTTTGATTGTAATAGTCTGAGCTGGGTTGTTAAGGCTCACTTTTCTCCTTAGTTTGCCAGATGTTTCGATACTGTACGTAGAGAAGATGGTTCACACACATTCAGTTATAGGTGCCAAGGTTTTAGTTTGAACTTGACTTTAAAAAAGGGAGCTAGGTGCGGGGCGTGGTGGCGCACGCCTTTAATCCCAGCACTTGGGAGGCAGAGGCAGGCGGATTTCTGAGTTCGAGGCCAGCCTGGTTTACAGAGTGAGTTCCAGGACAGCCAGGGCTACCCAGAGAAACCCTGTCTTGAAAAACCAAAAAAAACAAAACAAAAACAAACAGGGAGCTAGGATTTTAGTCTCATAGTGAACATTATAGATTTTGATGTTTTAGAATATTAGTTAAACGGATCTTAGAAGTATTTTTTGTTTTGTTTACTTCATATTTAAAAGAAAGTAAATGGTGAGATGAGAACTCCAAAACCTCAAGAGCGTGTGTGTGTGTGTGTGTGTGTGTGTGTGTGTGTGTGTGTGTGTATGTGTATACACATGTGCACACATGCATGCACACAACATTGAGAACACACAAATAGGGTATAACAGGTACAATCTTAGGTCATCAGTTTTAGAATGTAATGACCTTAATTACTCTGACTTAGGTTTAACCATAGCTCTGGTATAGATGTGGTTTTCTCTACCTCTGGTTTTCTCCTATTAGAATACTGCTATTTATGAGTTACTCCTTTTGCTTCTACTTGTGAAATGAAATGCTTTGTACCTGTCGAGGAGAAGTCCTGGAGGGAAGTTGTATTTCCCCCCCCACCCCCTGCTCCCGGGTCTGCTTTAGCATGCTTGGGCTATATAACCTGTGTGTGTGTGCCACAGTCAGTCATGTGTTCATGAAACAGGATGGATGCAGACTAGTTTGAGGGAAAGATGATTGACTCTTATGAATGACAGTCTATCATCATTTAATCTCTTAAAAATGCATTTGTTAGCAGTGAGGTGTATTACATGAGAAAAAGGAGGAAATTTTATTAAAATCAAACTTGACAGGTTTCTGCTAGGATGTTGCCCCTGTAGGCAAGAGTTTCAGCCTGTCTCAGAGAAAGTGGCTTGGACTGAATTTCACCTGAGGAATCTGGGAAGACAAGGAAGGGAGACTGTGGAATGACACAGTCTGAGAGCAGAATGTTTGCAAGAGGATATTCAATACACATATGGCCATATGATGGGCTGACCATTCTTCATGCTTCAGGAGAATCTCGAGGAGAACTGACAAGCCCATTTTTTATCAAATTTAATGGGTTTCTAAACCCTTATCTGCTTATCAAACAAAGCCCTAATTAGAGCAGCGATTAGTAACCAGCTGCTTCAGCTTCACTCCCAGAGCTTGTCTGAAACACTGAGCTCAGGAAGGTCAGTCACTGCTTCTACAGTTGATATATAATAGCGGCTGCAGGCTTCTGGAAGCTTAGGTGTGGAGAGTCTCCAGCAGCAGTTCTCAACCTTTCTTAAGCTGGGACCCTTTAATACAGTTTCTCATGCAGTGGTGACCTTCAGCCTTAAAATTATTTTCATTGCTAATTCATTACTGTAATTTTACTACTGTTATGACTCATAATGGATATTTGATATGCAGGATATCTGGTAAACTGCCACCAAAAGGGTCACGACCCATGCAAGTTGAGAACCACTGGCCTATAGGAAGAAACTCCATAAAGGCCTCTGTGTCAGGCTGTTGTGTTCTCTAGTGTCATAAGGTAGAAGAAAGTCCTTCCTCAGCACCTGAGACCGTTTCCCTATGGTTTCTTCCTGGATCACCTTAGACCTGTGTGGGCCTTCAGGCAAACTGGGAAAGTTTTCACAGTTAGGTTTTCTGGGTTAGTTGCCTTACTTTGTTGCCGTCTGTGACTTGGGCATTAGATTTTTTTTTTTTTTTAATCTATCTCAAAACTCAGGCCAGCTACTTGATTTTAAAATGGGGATGATGCTGCCAGCCTGGGGGAGATGTGGTCTGGTCACTTGTGCATTTTTCCAGTAGTAAGGGGAGAATTGAGTCTTTTCAGTATTAGGCACTGTTCTAGGCAGTTAGGACAGCAATAATAAAACAAGTCCCAGTCCTCATGAGCTCTATCTAGGAGTGCTGTCTTACACTGGCCACGAAGAGTGCTTTCTCTCACGAGAAGATTCTGAGAGAGTGTCATATTCTTAGGGGCTGCAGCTGACTCAGCTCTTAGAGGCCAAGCTCACAACCAAAGCAGACGAAGAGTATTTTAGGGCTGCAAGGTTGCTCAGCGGTGTTTGCCGCTGTGCCTGATGACCTGAGTTCATCAGAGGAACCTCTCAGGTGGAAGGAGAGAACTGATGTCTGTAAGTTATCCTCTGACCTCCACACGTGTGCCATGGCATGTGCCTTGGTAAGAACTTTGTGTGCTACTTGGAAGTTCTGTCCCTTAGTCCCTTTTTAGGAGGACTAAGGCGCCCTGAAAGAGTCAGCAGGAAAATGCAGTCTTTTCAGGCTTAGCGTGGTGTTAGCAGTGAGGAGCAGGGCTTCAAGTGCCACCTGGCAGGGCTCTATAGATGCTTGCTGAGTTCACTTATTTGTTTTTTATCAGTATAACTTTATTCATTGTGCTGAGGGGCACTAGCTTACGGTGGCATGTGTATACCATGTATGGAGGTCGGAGGACAGTGTATGGGAGTCAGTTCTCTCCTTCCAGCGTGGGAATCCTGGGGATGGAACCCAGGTTTCAGGCTTGGTGGCAAGTTCCTCTACCTGCTGAGTCATTGGCCTTATTTACTTTACATAATATTTATGTATACAGGGGATTAAGCCCAGGACTTGGACAAACTATCCAATGGCTGCATTCCCAGATTTTTGATGTATTTATTTTTACTTTTTTTTTCTTTTTATCTTTTTGTCTTTTGATGCAGGGTTATGTATTGCAAGCTGGTCTTAGACTTACATTTGTGGCTCAGATTAGCTTTAGACTCACAGTCCTCTGCCTCTGGCGTCTAAGTCCTGGTGGGTATGCAGCACTGTGCCGGCTTGTTGGAGTGCTTCTTTTTTTTTTTTTTTTTTTTTTTTTTTTGGTTTTTTGAGACAGGGTGTCTCTGTGTAGCCCTGGCTGTCCTGGAACTCACTTTGTAGACCAGGCTGGCCTTGAACTCAGAAATCTGCTTGCCTCTGCCTCCTGAGTGCTGGGATTAAAGGCATGCACTACCACGCCCCCGGCTTGTTGGAGTGCTTTTAAATGCCATTGTTTTACCATTCAGTATGAGCCAGAAGAGCAGTTAGCACACTAACTGTCTCAAAGCATCATTTCAGATCCTTTCGGATGCACAGTATAAGGGACTTTCCCAAAACCAGCACACCTCTATAAACAGCACCCAGGTCAAGAAATGGACCATGACAGATCACTGGACATCTCCTTTATGACTCCTGTCTGTCACTACCCTTCTTAAACATATTCTGCACATAAATTAGTATATTACTTTTTCATTTCTTTAAATGGATTTTTTTTGATGTATATACTGACTTCTGGGTAATAAACTCTCCATTGCTGATTGGCCACATCATAAATTATATATTCACCTAACCTGGGCTATCTGTTTTGTATGCATTCCTATTCAGGTGACTTTATGGTAGCTGTTGCCTTCTTTTCTTCAGCTTGGATACTTGACCCTACTAAAAGATCATTTCCATGAATCAAATTCTTCATATTAGTGTGGTCCAGTTGACTAGCTCCTGGCTTTATGGTGCATATTTTTTGGGTCCTAATTCTGTGCCTATCTTGATATCATAAATATATTTCTATTTATTTCTTATGGATGCTATCCTAATTTCTACTTAATATTTTAAATTACAATTGAATTGAAGTTTGAGCATGGTGTGAATGTGATTTCACTTCCTTCCATGTGAATGTCTACTTGACCATGTGTTGAAGGGACTGTCCTCTCCATCTCGTGTGTCATTGTCTCTTTGTCACAAATCGAGCCACTGTAGTAGACATCTTTAATTCATCTGTACCCTTGGCATTATTGATATGGTTTATTTCTTTCTTTTCCTGAGTGGCCGGTGTATTTATTTGAAGATGAATAGCAACATTCTACTCTCTGTATAGTTAAGTAGTAGCCGCAGTTGTGACCACCCGAATGTTCTTCATAGACACTATTGCCAGTGCCTATGACTGTAGCTTCTCATGTTTATATCTGGTAGTGTGACTCCTTTAGCTCTAGGCAACCACTCTCTACTCTGTGTCAATACAGTTGCCTCTTCTGGACATATTGCCTGAATTCAAACAATATGTCTTCTTTTTATGACTGGCTTTTTGAAATTGGCTTTTTAAAGTTAGCATACAAATGAGCGTGTTGTGGATTTTATTGTGGCATTTTCACGTCTTGTTCTTGTTTATGCCCTTCTACCCCACCATCTGTGTCTGTCCTCTGGCCTCTCTCGCTGATCCTTCCCTCTGAACCTTTATGCTCTCCTTTTTCCCTGTTCCCCCAACCCTGAAGATCTCTCCATCCCTTGTCGCCATGGTCTTGTTCATAGTCTATATACACACACGTGCAAGTGTGCACCCCACCCACCCCCGGACCAATTTGACTAAGCATGCAGTGCTTGTTTCTCTGAGCTTGGTCTTTGTTTAACATAATAATATTCAGGTGCATCCTTTTTTTGACGAATGCCATGATTCATTTTTCTTGAGAGTTGAATAAAACCCCATTATGTACATGGACCATATTTTCTTTTTGTGTTTGTCTTTTGATAAACGTCTAGGCTGGCCTTGTTTCTTAACTATAGTGAACAGTTTCCCAGGTGCAGATGTATGTGCAGGTATTTCTCGGGTAGGACTTAGGTTCTTTCAATATCCCAGGAGTGGTATAGCAGGTACACAGTAGTTCAGTTTTAGAAACCCCCATACTGATCCCACCACAGTGGCTGCCACAGCTTCCGTACTCACCAAGAGCACCTAGGGTTTCCCTTTCCCCTCAGATTGGCTAGCACTTGTCATTGATTTTCTAGATGCTAGCCGTGGTGACAGAATCGTAAAGCAGTGTTAATTTTTGTTTTTCTGATGGCTAAGGCTATTGAATATTTTTAAATATTTTATTACTAGCTTATTTATCTTTTTACAGTTGCTAATTCAGTTTTTAGCTATTTATTAATCGTAGGATTAGCTGGTTTTAGTGTTCCATATGTATTTTAGATAGCAAGTCTGATAGTCTGTTGTATAATTGACTTGAAGATTAGGTTTTATCAACTCAACACAAAACTCAGTCCAGGAAGAAGTCACAATTGAGGGATTGGGGCTATCAAATTGAACCATAGGCATGTCTTTGGGTGATATGTAACTGGTCACTGTTGGACATTGACACTGCAGAACATGTTCATATTTCAAAGCGGAACCAATGTTTGTTTAGCGATCACTTCCCTGTTCGACCTGTCCCCTCCTCTGACAGCCACTGTGTAGTCTTGGCTTTTTAAAACTCAGCTCTTATAGATGGTGCATGTGATGGAGACTCTGCAGTGGTTTTCTTCCTGCCTGGCTCTGTTCACTTATATGCCACTCAGAGGTCTGCCTATGTTCCTGCTTGTAACACAATTTCCCTTTTCTCTCATCTGGCTAATATTTCATGGTATATTTTTCTTATTCTTCTGTTGGTAAGTACAGATTGATTCTGCATCTTGTTTGTAGGGACTAGTCTACCATGAACTTGGAAGGGTAGAGGTATCTTTAAGACCCAGACTTCATTTCCTAGAAAATACACCCAGAAGTGGGGTTGCTAGATCAGAGCATAATTCTAGTTTTTAGTTTTTGGAGAACCTGTTCTACATGGTGTCTGCCAGAACTTTCCTCCCTGTCTTTGTTTAGTACCTCTTTTCCTATATCACCACTGACATTTAAAAAAAAATCTAGTGTTACAGTTTTGACTTGTAAGTCAGACATTTTTGATTCTTGACTTCCCTGATGATTAGTGATGCTATGAATGTTTCCATACACTTGTTGGCAATGGTTCTTTACAAGAGGAAATACCTCTTTGTTGTTGATTTTCAGGAGTCTGGTTACTGGTTTTTTTTTTTTTGTTTTTTTTTTCTGTTGAGTTGTTTGACGGTTTTATATTACAGTACTTCTACATTCTGAGTGGTGATGGACATTGGTAGCTAGGAGAGAAAGGATTCTGAATACAGTAAAAAGAAGACTTCTGAAGGGGGTTATTTTAGAGTGGCTCGGTCAAAATGGAAGTATATGTGTTTTATTTGAAAGAAACTTAAGATATGGTTCAAATATAGGAAATAAGACAGTACTGCTAGAGGTTAGCCCTGGGCCAGGTCAGCATGTAATCAGTGCCAAATCCTTCCTGAAGCTCAGGCATGGCGACGTTCAGGTTGACCATGGCTCTAACTTTCCTTGCTGCCATCCCTCTGTAGTTTTATTACGTGACTTTTTGTTGTTGTTGATCCTCACAGCTGGCTTTATTTTGATTCCCCCCCACCCACCTGCTCTGTACCATCTTATTTAGTGAAGAAACATAGTTGATTTTCCTGAGTTTCCAGAGCCTGGGCGTCATGGCTATGTCATAAAGTCTAACTTGCTTCTCAGGATTTTCTGGATTTGTAGTTGAATTGAGCTGCTTAATAAAATCCAGGTGCTTTTATTTGGAGGTTCTTTTGGAGAAAGAGTGAGAGGACTTCATATGTTATATTTCCCACTAGATGGCATATAATTGTCTCTACATAGGAGCTGAATAGTTCCTGACATGAGCTGCTAGTGAACTAGCCACTTTTTAAAGTGGACCCCTGGCTTTAAATGCATCTAGTATAGGTTAATTCAGTGTATTTGCTACTGAGTGTGCTTCTTCCTCATGCTCAAATGGCCCTTAATTAGGTAATGAGGGCTCTTCAAGTTGGTTTCTGAGTCATATGCCAAGACTCTGCTATTAGCTTTTTTGCTAATACATAACAAGATATTTCAGTTCACCATCCTGTCTTATCGTTATCTTATCCTATTCCTGAAGTTAACCACTTCTTCAAACAGCTATAGTATATAGTGGGAACAGATTCCTGAAGGTTCAAGGAGGTTCCTTATTCATAGAATTAGCCATTATTTCTAGGTCTTTGGAGAAGACACATGCATAGTTAACAAATAAGCCACATAAAGAGCATATAAAATACTTCAGATCCTAATTTGGGGTTGCTTCCCATGCAGGGTCTTCAGCCTTTCTTTTGTCCCTCCATTTCCTCGTGTGGAAGATTCCTATGTAAGTAGTTAGTTCTGTTATTACAGTGTCAGCTGCTTGATTTCCTTAAGTTTATATTTTCAGAGCAATAATTCTGGCATGACCATCACTGATATGGATTCCTGAAAAAAGCTGAGCTTGCTGTCTATGCTCTCTCATCTCATGTCTCCCCTGTTTGTTTGCTTTGTTGGGGCGTGGGCTCTCCTCTCTGCCCTCACATCTGTCTGCCTTGGTGGAGCAGGGGTCGCTCTCCCCCCGCCCCCTACCCCACCCCCACCTCTCATCTTTAATGGCAGCGCCTCTGCTATGGTGAGTCTTCAAGGCTTGATTCTGCGAGCAAATGCATATTAAATTCTCACCACCAATTCTTAAGTCTGGTATCTCTAGTCTGTGGTTGTGTGAACTTCATTGTCTAAGCCAGTCAGTGGCTCTTAAATGTCAGTGTGCATCCCATTCTCCTGGAGGCCTTCGAGTGAGTGCCCAGTTATCAGATGACATGAGATGAAAGTCCTTCAGAGTCCTGACTTTCTAGTGATGAACGAGTTTCACTCCTTAAAGGGTTTTTCATGAGCATCTGGATTTAAACATTTCTGATATTTAGGCCACAATCTGAGACATAGCGTTTGGGTGGTTCCCACTGCATCTGCTTTTTGTATGTATTCCATGTAGCTGAGGATGACCTCGTGCTCCCGATTCTACAGAACCGTGGCTCATCTGTGCTCTCACATACCCACCGTCTAGTCTAGCTGTTGAATCCTGTCAGTACATCATCAAGTCTCTTTAAAGTTGTCCCACCATTGGCCCTAACAATTAACATTTTTTTTATCCTTTTTTTTTTTTTTTTTTTTTTTGCTATAGTTTTGCATCCAGTGCATCCTAACCGTGTGTAGTCATTTGGTTTCATGTCTGAGTTAGGACAATGACTGGCTGCACATTGTTAACTACTTAAAACCCTGGTAGCTCACTTCTTACTCTGACTCTTGTCTGTGGTCTGCTCATTTTGGATTCTGTTAATGAGAGTATCTCTACAGTGTGAGATTCTGTTTCTAAGGAGTGCTTTAAGGAAGATGATCCACTTGTAAACTGAGGATTCATGTTTGACCCCAGAACCCATGTTTTAAAAGCACTATATGGTGTTTACCTGCTATCCCGGCACTGGGGAGGCAGACAGGAGGGACCTTGTGTTGTGCTGGTAAATCAGCTTAGCTTAGTGGGGGAGCCCAAAGCTAATGAGAGACCTTGTCTCAAAAACAGTGTGGGCAGCATCCCTGAGGAAGGATACATGAGGTTGACCTCAGTCTGTCACAGGCACATGCACATGCATACATGTGCACTTGCACACACACAACCCCTCCCCCTATGAGTCCTTTGGCAGTTTTGTCAGTTTATAGGTCTTAGAGGTTTCTGGGCCCTCCACACCTTATAGTGTGTGCTCGTGGTCAGTTGTCCACACCTCACAGTGGACTGTGTGTGCTCATGGTCAGTTGTCCACACCTCACAGTGGACTGACTGTGTGTGCTCATGGTCAGCTGTCCACACCATACAGTAGACTGTATGTACTCATGGTCAGTTGTCCACACCTTACAGTGCACTGTGTGTGCTCGTGGTCAGTGGTTCACACCTCACAGTGGACTGTGTGCTCGTAGTTAGTGGTTCACACCTCATAGTGGACTGTGTGTGCTTGTGGTCAGTGGTTCACACCTCACAGTGGACTGTGTGCTCATGGTCAGTGGTCCATACCTCACAGTGGACTGTGTGCTCGTGGTCAGTGGTCCATACCTCACAGTGGACTGTGTGCTCGTGGTCAGTGGTCCACACTTCACAGTGGACTGTGTGCTCATGGTCAGTGGTTCACACCTCACAGTGGACTGTGTGCTCGTGGTCAGTGGTCCACACCTCACAGTGGGCTGTGTGCTCGTGGTCAGTGGTCCACACCTCACAGTGGACTGTGTGCTCGTGGTCAGTGGTCCACACCTCACAGTGGACTGTGTTCTCGTGGTCAGTGGTCCACACCTCACAGTGTACCTCACAGTGGACTGTGTGCTCGTGGTCAGTGGTTCATACCTCACAGTGGACTGTGTGCTCATGGTCAGTGGTTGTACCACTCTTGCCTGTGCTTCAGCTCTTCACTTCTTGCTACGTATGCAGTAAGCGTGGCTGCTGTTTGGTGCCCGATGCTTTGGTGTTCCTGTCTACTTCCCTCATGGCTGCAGACAGCGTATAAACCTGACTGCTGCTCATCCCACTAGCAGCATTTGGGATCCTTAAGGACACTGTGCAGTTACAGTGTATTGTTTGTAGGGTCTGATTCAGCCAGTCTGTTCTCTGTTTCATGGCAATATTTGAATAGATGTAAAAATGATGTGCATGGTTTTACTTTTTACAAAGTTATGTTTTTAAAGACTATTTTCTAAGCAAAAATTGATCAGTAATATTTTTGATTAAGAAAAGTAACAAAATTATTACAATGATTTCTTGATTTTGTAAAGTGAGTTGTCTATTTTCCCCAGTGTACTGACGGGAGGTGTCTTCTCTGTACCCTCATTTGTGTTTGTTGAACTGTCTACCGTTCTAGATTATAAACTAAACTAAGAACCTCAGTGACGCATGCTGTGCGTCCACATAAGAGGTTGTATCTTTGTGGTTGTTTTTGTGAGTGGCAGTAAGTTTAAGTGAGCTGTCTCTTTCTCAGCCATGAGCTTTCTGTCCAGGACTTACCTCATCTGCTCAACACAGAGCACCGAGCCTCAGGCTGCTGTTTAATTGGCCTTCACAGTGGGACTTTTAAACCGGACCTTACACTTTCCTTATTCACAAGAATGTCGTTAAAAGTAGAAAAACTAGGAGTTTCCTTTAGCTTGGTGCAGGGAACCATATCAAGAATTTCCTTGAGCTTTAGGTAGGGACCAAAAAGGGCCTACATAGAGAGCAAAGGGGAAACTGAGAGACTTTCTAGTTCATCATGATGCAGGTGTGCATAGTCTGGCTTTATAAGCATCCCTGTAGTCTTAGATCACCCGATTCCTATACCAGGCAGGTGCTGGAGTAGCTGACAACATCCCTCCCTGCAGCCTACTGCCTCTTATGTCAGCCATTCTGACTTTAAGTGTCTAAATCAGTGGATCTAACTTAGTGCACATGAGAATTTCTGATGCTGGGCTCTACACCATCTGTCTATATGGGAATGAGCAGAGCCAAAGGAATGTAGAACCTCCCTGGATTATCATAGCATGTTAGTGCTGAATATAAAAGATGTAAATAGAAAGGACCTTCTCTTAAAAGTGAACATTACTGTTAAGGTAACATTTCTTTCTAAATCAGTTATTATATAGCTAGTCAAAATCTCCGTAAAGTTTTTTGTGAAACTAGGTAAGGTGAATTGGAAAGTTGTAAGGATCATCAGAGAATAGACAAGCTTTGTTTGGAAGAGCAAGTTACAGTCTCTGGGCTGCCCAGACAATGCAGCACAGAAACTGAGACCCTGCAGGGTGAGATACAGTGGAACAGAAAGATCCGTGCAATGAATTGATTTTTTTCATATTTGTTTTTTCCTTTTTATTTAATCTCTCATATATTAATTACATCTTGACTTCAGTTTTCCTCCCTCTTCTCCTCTCCTCCCCCAGCCTCTCTCCTCCCTCCTCTTTCCCCTCTCCCACTTCACCTCTCCTTAGAAAAGAGCAGGTCTTCAGTGGGGGGGAATTGAAACAGGGTCACACCTAGAGGGATGAGAAATAGGTAGTGAAGGAGTGTCATGAATTGGTAGGTCAAGATGCAGTGCTCTATGATCATATCTGATTGAAAATAGTTATATAGAGAGTCAAATCATGTTTCTCACTCCATGCCATCTACAAAAATAAGTTCAAGGAAATTATATTTGAAAAACTATCGATTTTAGTAGAATATATAAGATTTAATGGACTACTTAGATGGATTTACAAGTAAGTAAAGTATGCCTTCATAAATCTTAAAAGTTTAGCATTATGCCCCAAAGCAAACTGCAGATTTAGCAAGGCAGTACTCAGGAAGCCGGGCAGTGGTGGTGCACGCCTTTAATTCCAGCACTTGGGAGGCAGAGGCAGGTGGATCTCTGAGTTTGAGGCCAGCCTGGTCTATAGAGTGAGTTCCAGGACAGCCAGAGCTACACAGAGAAACCCCGTCTCAAAAAACCAAAAAAAAAAAAAAAAAAAAAAAAAAAAAAAAAAAAAAAAAAAAAAAAAAAAAAAAAAAAAAAAAAAAAAAAAAAAAAAAAAAAAGAAAAGAAAAGAAAAGAAGCGAAGCATGGGCCAGTATGCCATGCTGCAGAGCCTAAGCGCACACTGAGTATGCCATGCTGCAGAACCTAAGTGCACACTGAGTATGCCATGCTGCAGAGCCTAAGCGCACACTGAGTATGCCATGCTGCAGAACCTAAGCGTACACTGAGTCCATGATTGCGTTTGCATCCTAAGGTGCTAGGTAAATGTGACTGGGGTGACAGCTGCATCTGATAGTTTACTATTTTGAAATAAAAGTGTTTGAACATAGTATGTAATGAACTATTGATGCTGAGTGCATTCCAAGTCACGGGGAAAAGGTTGAACAACCCAGCACTTACAGACTGACACATCTACCCTTTAAAAGAACAAGTTATAGACAAGGCATATACACAGCAGAGATTTAAAGAAATACTATGTAGCGAAACAGATTGGGATATAGTGTCATCTCATCGGCTTAGAATACAGTGAAGAATAAATAGATTATGTGAGTGTGTGGTATGTGTTTGTGTCTGATGAGATAAACAGTAAAGACTGGAGGGGTCTGTCTGGGCTGGGAGTGTGTGAGCAGCCACCCAGTGCTGGGAGAAAGACAGAAGATGAGGAAATGGGAACTGTTCTGTCCAGCATGGATGATGGGATTTTGTTTATTTGTAAAAATTTGTATTTGTATTTTAAAGAGTTACATAATTACTTTGTTTAAGAGCAAGAACTGACCTGAGGGGAATCGACTATATACCTGACTGGTGGCTGGGATGAAACTGGACTTTGTAAAAAGTCAGCAAGGCAGAGCTGCCTCCCTCCTCAAAGAATGAATTCTTCAATGTTTTGTTTGCTATAATTTCTAAACAACTCATGTGGTCACATTAAAATGCTTTGAATTTTTTCTCCAATAAACTTTTTACTCCAGTTGCTTCCAGTTTGAAAGGATTCTTTTTGATATTCAATATGAAGTTGTCATAATGTGTTAGGTGCTGTAAAATGCCAGTGGCTAAAAGTAACACTTGAGCTACCTTAGGAGATGAGAGCCCTTTCCTGAGAGATTGGAGTCTTACTCTCTCTGTTTTCAACGTGTGCTGAAGACAGTAAGAAATGAGTCTGCCTTTTGTTGTTATTCAAGACTGACACCTTAATATACGTAATTCAAGATAATGGGGAATCTCTTCAAATTTCAATTTTTCTCTTTTCAGTGTGCGGGATGACAGAATTCGAGTAGAAAGGATGAATAATACTTACTTTGAATACAGCCATGCTTTCCAGACAGTTACGGAGTTTTATGCTAGAGAGATAGTTGACAGCCAGGGTAAGTATTTTATTCATGTTACCCTTATGCCTTCAATTGCACTGATACCAGATGTGGATAAAGACACGAGTGTGGCTCTCAGTTTACTGACAAGTAGGAAGCAAGTAGAAATCCGTGGGAGCGTCCGAGGGCACAACTCCTGTTCATGGACTCATGTGGAATACCATAGGCACTGGGCTTACTTGGCCCATGCCTGTTCACCCAGTGCTAAGAAGGCTGAGCCAGTGTTAGCCTAGCTGGGTTTAGTAGGCAAAACCCTGTTTCAACAGAAGAGAACAAAACAGAGCCACAGAAGAGAACACCAGCAGCATGAGAAGACCACTGTAAAGCCTCCTCCTCCCTCTGACTGTTCTCTCTCCTGCTGTAAAGCCTCCTCCTCCCTCTGACTGTTCTCTCTCCTGCTGTAAAGCCTCCTCCTCCCTCTGACTGTTTGTCTCCTGCTGTAAAGCCTCCTCCCTCTGACTGTCTCCTGCTGTAAAGCCTCCTCCTCCCTCTGACTGTTCAGTCTCCTGCTGTAAAGCCTCCTCCCCCCTCTGATTGTTCTGTTGCCTACTGGCTAGACAAATGCTTTTCAGTAAAGATGCAGGTGACAACACCTTCATCATCATCTTTAAAGACGTCTCATGTCATTACTTAATAGAATGTTTGATAAATTCTAACGGGGTCTACCATTTTAGAAGGTTGTTTGCCTGAATTATAATGCAAACACATTAGTGAGTAGATTCAATATGTATGGTAAACATTACTTGTTTAAAAATTCACATTGGCTGTCACATAGTAGGGTGTGAAGTGTGTGCACTTTTGTTCCTGTCAGTGCACTAGGTTCTGTCAGCATTAGTTGCAGAGTTGGCAAGGTGGAAAGGCACTTCCTGTCCTGTCAGGACAAACTTGGCCTCTCTGTGCCACACGCTGTAGAGCACTTACTATCAGCCCTTTCCCTGTCTCTGTTCAAGCCTTACTGTCATTCCCATCACCTAGTTGTCATTGTCTGGTTTCATATGCCTTTAAATCCCATTTAGTGAATGTCAGAGACTGTATCCCACATCTGAAAGCAGCATGGCCTAGCATCATGAGTGCATCTTCGGCTCAGTTAAACACATCCTAAGACATCACAGTTATTTCTGGGCCACAAATTAACTGAAAGGTTGTGGGATTGAAAGTGGCTTGCCTACTGAGCACACATCATCAGTGTGAGCTGTGCTCACAGCAGCCTTTAGGGAAGTCCAAGGCATCAGTGAGGCTCAAGTTTTCTTTCCCGGGTGACAGACTTATCTGTGGGTGTGAGTTGCCCTGGTTTAGGGGTTCCATGCTCTTGAGGAATCTTTCGATGCAGCCTCTGAAGGACCTTGGCAGATTGTAAGAGTCAGGACACTCAGGGAAGGTCAGCACTCTGGGTCTGAGTATGTTTCTTTCTAAGCCAAGTGTAACTCACTGACTCAAAGAATTCTTACTGGAGATGGTGCTGCCTCCACTTTTACAGTTTCCAGGGAAACAGAACTAGGAGGTAAAAATGAATTCTCAGTTGGAGGGGCTGTTCTCCATTTCTTCTTATACCCTTGGTCAGTGGCTCTCAACCTTCCTAATGCCAGGGCCCCTTAATACAGTTCCTCATGTAGTGGTGACCCCCAGCCTTACAATTGTGTTCATTGCTGCTTTATAACTGTAATTTTGTTGTTGTTATGAATCACAATATAAATATCTTTGTTTTCTGATGGTCTTAGGCAATCCCTGAAGGGGTTGTTAATCCCCTAAGGTGTAGAGACCCACAGGCTGAGAACAACTGCCCCAGGTTTCTGAACAGTTTTAGTTAAGTGATGAAGCATTACTGATGGACAGAGGGCATTTTGTGATCCTTTTCAACATCTGTAAAAAAAAAGTCAAACAACACAGTTGTGTATAAAGAAAAATGAAGACATTTCTGCCCTTGTAACTTGGCTATTAAGGGGTGATCATTGACAGTTTGGCATCATTCGTAAGGATTGTCTTGAGTGAACATGTCTGTGTCTGTGTGGCATTCACAGTTAGTGTGTTAGTGGTGACAAACACTAAGCAGACAGCAAGGCAGAGAAGAGGGTTGAACTTTTAATAGGCTAGCAACAGACATGTGACAGAGGTGTGCACAGAAAAGGAGTTGGGAGCAATGTATTCTCACAGAGGCACAGTGAGTGGAAGCTTGCAGGACACAGTAGTGCCTTAGGTCAGGGGTAGAGGAGTCAGGACACAGTAGTGCCTTAGGTCAGGGGTAGCAGGAGCCTGCACAGGGTAACTGAGGGAGAACACGAGGGACACACTCATCAGTAGAAGAAGTGGAAGATTGCTTCTGTGGATAATTTGTCTAAGAATCTCATGTCCACATTAAAGAGAATTCTTTGGTTGCATTAAGAATACCTGATAGCGTGCAGGATAGAGCAGGTGACTGGATGGAAAGCCGCTGTAATATTTTCATGGGCAGGGATGAAGGTGACCACACACTGCTCTGTCAAGCCTGGAGCAATGTGCTGTGGACAGTCTTCATGTTAGTTGACACAGATGTCAGTCATTCTTTCAAAGTAGGCATTTCTTTATCTGGATTTACTGACATGCATTTCATCTTTGTCCTGTGGATGTTTATTTAGGTTGATTATAATTTTTTTTTACTATTGTAAATGTTTGTCAATTCACCTTGCATAAACATGTTTGATATATAGTTTAAAGTATTTATAGTGGGAGTATTAAAATTTTTCTGATTTGAAAAAATATTTTACTTTTCAAAAATGATTCAATCTTATAAAAAATGATGCAGCATATGAAAAGGAGAAAAGACAAGAAATGTCTTTTTTTCCATGCTGTATGGTTTTTTGTAATCACAGTTTGGTTCCCAAATTGTAAGCTTGGTGTACATGATAGAAATGATTACTTTTATAGATGAATTTTACTTAAATATATACATTTTTAAACAGTAATACCATTGAGGATCGGTATTCTGTTTTTAGGCTCTCAGAGTCTCTCTGGTATCATTAACTTGGAGAAGCCTGTGATCTGCGCCTTGGCTGCCATAATAAGGTACCTCAAGGAATTTAACCTGGAAAAGATGCTGTCCAAACCTGAGTAAGTAATGTCGCAAAAGATCTGAAAGAAGAAACCTCAAAGCCCACCCCAGTGCTATACTTCCTCCACAAGGCCACACCTCTCAATCTCAAACGGTTCTACTTCCTGAGACTAAGCATTCAAATGTCTGAGCCTTTGGGTCCGTTTTCATTCACACCACCACAGTAGGGATCATATATACTCAGAGGCTTATCACTAAGGGGACAAGGACGAACTGCTTGGTACTGTTGCTAGAATAATAAAAATAACTATTAACTAAACTACCAAATTGTGTTTGTTGTAGAGAAATGATACATCATTCTACTGCTGATATCAGTGCTGGGCAGGCGCGTCAGCCCACCTGTTGGCAAGTGAGACCAGCCATAGCAGAGAGCTCTGGGTTTGACTGAGAGACGTGGCCTCAAAGAATAAGGTGGAAGAGGGACCTAGGAAGATTTCTGATATCAACCTTGGGTCTCCACACACATGTGCTCACTCAACTGCATGCACACATGGGCCCACATACATGTAAATATGTCATACACTTACAGAGCACACATACATGCACATGAAAAGGAGAAAAGACAAAAAAATTAAAAAGCTACAAATTTTCTTATTCTTGGTTTCCGTGATTTCACAGACTACAAAGTTGTTGATAATTTCAAACCTAATGATTGACATTATAGGAGAATACATTCTTAATAACCAAGATGCAAATGAAGGCAGTGCCTTTGTGATGCTTCCTTCACCAGCTTGTTGGTGGCTCTGTCAGGAGTCATCCTGGTACAGATCCTGCATGAGCAAGTCCCTTCCATTCTGCAGAGGCAGTGAGCAGGCAGGAGCTAGCTCATTAAGATGCCATTATCTGGTTTGTGTTATTCAAGGTTATGGGGGAGAGTGAAAGAAAAGCAGGTTCCTTGGGAATCTTGTATTTTAGTGTGTGTTTTAATAAAATAGGCCATCAGTTCTCTGGAAACAGTTTTGTCTGATTTAAGGCACTTAATACCCACCAACAGTAAAGTATTGTGTTACATTATAGGGTAATGTATAACCATGAAAATGATCTGCATGGTCAACATTAAAATCTTTATTGACAATGTATCAAGCCAAAGATCAGGCTGGGCATAAAACACTAACATTAAACTTTAAAAAGCTTCATGTTGAGTACTGTAAGGGTGAATCTTTTGATGGCATTGAGTGCCACTGAGCTTTTTCTTTGTGTCTATGTGGTGGTAGGGTGACATTTTCTCTGTGCGTACCTGGAGGTCAGGGACTTAGTGTACATCCAATTGTTTGCCTTTGCAGTGGTTCCAAAGATTCAAAGACAAAAAAAAGATACAAAGAGCTTCAGAGTGATGGGCCTTTCCTTGTGTATACCCCAACAGCACTCTATAGGCAGACAGAAGACTGTATTAAAGAGATGAGACATTGCTTATTTCAAAGAAGACTTAAATGTCATTAGAAGCCAAGATTCATACATAAAGATGGTGACCAAACTGGTACTGTCTTACCTAAATATGAACTGCAAACGAAGTGTTCCATAGGGAGCATGTAGCTTCCCTCTGAAGGCAGTCCTGAAAGTATAATTCTGTATATCTTAGGCTCTGGAAAAAAGAGAGTTGCCCAAGGAAGAACAGATATTCTCTTGGGCATAAAATCCAGTTGTGTCTCTTTACAGTCTTATATTGCTGAACTTGGAAACTTTCTCTTTACAAGGTGTGCTTTCAGAGAAAAATTAAATTGAAATTTGTATTGTTAAAGGCTTTCACAGATGTTGCTGTGTGTATCATAGAGACCTTGGTCTGCATGCACTGGAAAGTCATTACACCCTTTCAACAGTTCTAGATGGTACAGAGAAAATACACTGTATTAGCAATTGTTTATAAGCATAGATGAAATGGGGTTTTTGAAGTTACAAAATTGTTTTAGGAGTTTAAGTAGATTTGTTCTAGATCAAGATAGCATAGTAGTGTACAGACTGTGATACTAGATAGTAATTACTATAATTTGGAAGCGAATGTCCACAAAGGCTCACTGGAGGCTGATGATGAAGGATTTGCCCAGAAGAGGATCCTGGGCTCCTGGCTCTGTCCTGTCTCTTTCATTGCTTTACCATCTGGGTGCAGAGCCAAATGTCATGGACCTGTGTGACTATGTGCTGATGCCTCTGAAACTGTTAGCCAATCTTAACCTTTCCCTCTCATAAATGGGTATTATCTCACAATAAATATAAAACTGTCCAATGCACTTGTGACAGATTTAAATGAAGTACTAAACTATGAAATTCTGAAGGAATTGGCTTTTTTACTGTTGAAAATGTGTTTGTTTCCATTTTTGGTAGCTCTTGTTAAGATTTATTTGCTTAGAACTTCAAGTAGAATATGAATGAGTATAACAAGTAAAGTCTATATTCTGAAAACTGTTGATGAAAAGAATTAAAGAGCACCCAAATAAAGTGGAAGGCATCCCCGGTTCAGGGACTAGGAGGCAGTACCACTGGGATCAGCTCCCTAATGATCTACAAGCTCACTGCAGTGGGTGTCAGAGTCCACAGGGATTTCCGTAGTGGCAGTAGCAGTCTGCACACCCACCTGCAGTGTAGAGGGGATTTCCCCACCTCCTTGCCAGCACTTGTTGTCATTTGTTTTTGTAATCTTAGCCTTCTAATTGGGGCGTGATGAAATCTCAAAGTAGTTTCAGTTTATATTGCCCTGATCCTTAAGCACTTTATCAGTAATCCAGGCTGAGCTGGAACTCAGAGATTCTCCTGCCCCTGCCTCCTGTGTGCTGGGATGAAAGGTGTGAGCAGCCACTGAGGGGCTAAAAGGTATTTCTTGCCCTCCCCTTTCTCTTATTTTGAGAGCTTTGTTTACATATAACACCTACCCTTTTTGGTTGGGTTGTTTGTTTTCTTGATACTTTGTATTGGAGTTCTTGGAACATCCTGTCTGTGATGTATAGCTGAGAATGGGTGTCCTGTCACCCTCCCCCCCCCACCCATGTAGTTCCCCATGACCCTGGTAGGGTCTCTGGAGCTGGGTGTATGCCTTCATTCTACTTGTTAACAGGTTTATTGGTGGCCTCTAGAGATTGTCAGAGTTAGTTGTCTATGTAATTATGAATCAAGTAGGAGTGAAAGTACAGTGAACCTGAGATGTTATTCTACTGTGCAACATAAAAATCACACATTATTGCCTCTCCCAAAGCTAGATAACCAATGAATCTATTCACTGTAAAACCCACAGAGATCTCCTGCTCATTCATGAGTCGCATGGCAGAGTGATTTTCATTTCTAATTTAAATTATATTTGAATAGGCTCCCTGCAGCTGTCAACCACTCAGGTCAGATATGCGTCTACTACTCTAAAGATCAGCCTCTTTTATTGTTCCAGAAAGTGTAGAGTAGAGGTAATAAAGCCCCTCACACTTCCTCAGCGAGCTCTGCCAAGGTTATTTTCTCCTCTTATAAAGCTTGAGAACAAGGAACACCCTGTGTATTTTTGTTGCTGAAATATTAATGAAGTCTTTCCCCACATGACTCATAAGATTTCTGTCCAGATTCGCTCTGTATGAGCTCTGGCTACGCATTGCTTAGGAGGTTCATATCAAAGCGCACAAACTTTGGCATCTTCCATGACTATAAATAATTCAGAACTCCTTGAATATTTTAGGCTAGTGATCAAATACTGTGTATACCCGGGAATGCTAGCAGATAGAACTTTCTATTCGAAATGTAGAGGATTCCTTGTGGAAAGAAGCAGTGGCAAGAAGGAAATTTGTTTTGTATTTGGAAGGAAGAGTCCAAGCCTCATTCCAAAGTTTTTACCAACCCCCACATCCGGGAAAGTCCCAGACTGCAGTGAGTCCTCGATGCTGCTAAGAATTTATGTGCTTTAGGCGCAGTCTAGTTGAGGATTGCCCACTGGTCCATATCTTATTTCACTCAGTGGAGGTTTCAGCTTGAAGAAACATCTTGACTGCATCCAATTTGAAATTTAGATTTCTTGTTCCTTTAGGATATAAAGAAAAATAGTGGCAAAAAGCCCATGGCCAAACAAACAAAATTGCATTTTTACTTAATGCATCCAAAGGCTTGGGCTCCTATGACTGAAGGGTACAGGACCTTCTCAGTGAAAGTCTGGGATTATGAACTGACACAGCCAATCTGATGGTTCACCTCCTGGTTTCTTTGTTCACGTTGTTGGTGTTGAAAGCCTCCAGAAGTGATATGCAGATAGCATCTCTAGATCTCCTTTCTAATTCCATGTTCAAGGTAGTGTTTTGGTCTAGACCAAATTCTTCATACATACTTCTTGAAAGGTAGGCACTCATAAAGCTCTGTAAGTTTCCAGTTGTTTACTGTTTTTATTTTCTGACAACACTTTCCTTTGTATGTCAGATGGCAGAGCAGCATTTCACTGTTAATTAGTGGCAGGCCAGCTGGTGGATCAGAGGCTGCTTCTACACTCCTAACCTCAAACATCATGTCTTGGGGTGTCGACTTTGGGCTCACGGGGCTATCATACTGTTCTTGTGAGGGTTTAGGTAGCTAAGGACAACACATTTTCACTCTAGAGAGAGTGAAAATTTTCCCCCAGTACAAAATTATTTCCTGCAGTTTGTGTTGAGTGATGCTTCTTTCATACTCTTTCTCATGCCAATTATATAACTTCAGATTCAGGTTACCAGTTTCTTCCTCATCAGTGTGGTGCTATTGACAGGCGAGACTCTCAGGAGATGATGAGGCCATTTATTACCTTTGTAAAAGTCTCATGGACCCACTAATGGCACTATCTATGAGGAACAGGCCCTTGCAGACTCTAGATTTGTTAGATCTTTGATTGTTAGCTTCCAGGCCCCAGAACTGTGAGCAGTAAATTTCTCTTGTTTATACGTTGCCAAGCTTGATCTATTCTGTTACATCACTGCACAAGACTAAAGTAGTAGCTAAGCACATATTTTGGATTTGTGTTTGATTCAGGCATATGTTAACTGGTCATTTCCAGGATGTAACCAGTTAAATCTGTCAGGAATGGGAATCATCAGGCTCCATTTCCAAACAAACAAGTAGCTGGTTAGTTACCAACTCAGAATCCAGGTTGCTAGCTCCGCTGATTTTGATCTTTGACTATGAATCTGTGTGCACACCTGTTAGCTATGCATTCTGTTAGCTAGACACTACATAATGGACTCTTACTGTAAATGAGGTTTTGCACTTCATAACTGTGCTTGGTGCTACATAGGCACTTTTAGGACCTTCTGACTTAAACCTAAAGCCACTTCCCTTTAGGAAGCTGGTGGCCATTCATTAACCATCTGTGGTTTGCTACACTATGTGAAAAGTGTGGTGCTTGAACTAAGAATCCTTGCCTTGGAGGAGCTTAGGTCCACTAAGGATGACACAGTTGCACTGCAGATTACTGTATCCCAAGAAAATCCACAGCTGTGAGGAGGACAGAAAGGCTACACACCACTCGTGTGCTGTCAGCTTTGACGGTTGTCACGCTCTGATCATTAATGAGTTATCACCCTACGAAAGGCAGAATAAACCTGTTGTAAGTCAAATGCCCCTAGTATGTGGTAAGCTATTTTTCTTTTCCAGGACTCTTGGCCTTGGTTGGGGGAGTCTTCTAGAAGCAAAGAGGACCCTTCAAGAGCCCCACTGCCTCGGGTTCTGATTGTACATTTCTGTATTTCTGGTTGAGGGCTTGTTTCTATAAATGGCTTGGGAAACTGGTGTTTTATGTAGATGTCCCCATCTGGAAGTGCTGCTAGGATGTGGTATGAACGAGAATACGTTCCTTCTGTATTTAATGACCCCGAGTTACTTTCCACCCTTAACAGTAAACTATTAGTAGTGGGGCTTAGTGGCATGTTTTCCTATCACAGTTCTTGGGTGGCAGAGGCAGGAGGATTACAAATTTCAGTCCAGGTTGAGCTAAATAGTGAGATTGGTACAAAAAGCAAAGCAAGCAGGCAGTTCACCAATTGTATCTAATGCTGCTGGATTAGCTGAGCAGTTCACCAATTGTATCTAATGCTGCTGGATTAGCTGAGCAGTTCACCAATTGTATCTAATGCTGCTGGATTAGCTGAGCAGTTCACCAATTGTATCTAATGCTGCTGGATTAGCTGAGCAGTTCACCAATTGTATCTAATGCTGCTGGATTAGCTGAGCAGTTCACCAATTGTATCTAATGCTGCTGGGTTACCTGATAAGGGAAACTAGTAATGCGTTGATTAACACTTCCTTAAAATTGTACATGTGTTTTCAAATCAATTATTAAGGATAATTTCAAATTAGTAAATTTTTCTGGGAGATGCAGGAACACAAGGAGTGTATGAATTTCAACTGTGTGTAAAGAAATCACTTTTGTTACTTTCTGTTCTACACTCACTAAACCTTGGCCATGTTAATGTATATTGTTAATTATAGAGTAAGTTACATTTGTTGCACACCTTGGAATGTTGGGTAAAAGATGTTTATATTTTTACCAATATGAGCTCATGCTAGAAGATACGGGAGGGAGGCCTTAAGTGTGCTGACAGATGCTAGAAGATGCGGGAGGGAGGCCTTAAGTGTGCTGAGATTTTTGTAGCTCGTTGCACAGTTTTGCTTGAAGATAGCACCGTGTCCTCTGCCAGTGATAAAAGTCTGTCTGGTTCTGTTCTTGGAGATGTGAACAAGCTTGGAACATTGTCCGGCTTCCTTTCCCTTCTGTGTTCTTGCCCTTAGTGTCACAGGCAGCAGAAGACAGCATCCTGCTACCGTTCCTGGTTCCAGATGATTTCCTGTCAAAATCCTAATTTCTGTTATAGTACTACTATTGGATTGTTTCTCGTCTCTAATCTTTTAAAATAGATGTGCTCACCTGTGGGTTTATTAAATTTCATCTTTTTCAGGAGTTTTAAACAGCTGTCAAGTGGAATGGAATTCATGAGAATGAATGGAACAACACTAAGGAATCTGGAAATCCTACAGAATCAGGTCAGGTGACACGGGCTTGCTGATTCACGTGATGTGCGGCGAGCAATAGAAGGGAGCTGGGGTGAGACAGCGGCTGCCCGCAGGTGTACTGCCCGCCCGCCCGCCTGTCACCATGTCACACCCGTGACTGTGGCGCTACTCGGAGTGAGACAGCAGCTGCCCGCAGGTGTACTGCCCGCCCGGCTATCACCATGTCACACCCGTGACTGTGGCGCTACTCGGAGTGAGACAGCAGGCTGCCCTCAGGTGTACTGCCCGTCTGTCACCATGTCACACTCGTGACTGTGGCGCTACTCGGAGTGAGACAGCAGGCTGCCCTCAGATGTACTGCCCGCCCGCCTGTCACCATGTCACACCCGTGACTGTGGCGCTACTTAGGGTGGACACACTATAGAGCTACTGGTTTGTTTGCTTGTTTGCTTAGATGGTTGGTTGTTTTGATTGTTTGAGACAGGATTTCTCTGTGTAACCCTGGTAGTCCTGGAACTTGCTCTGTAGACCTGGCTGGCCTTGAATAAATAGAGATCCACCTGCCTCTGCCTCCCAAGTGCTGGGATTAAAGGCCTGTGCCACCACTGCCTGGCAGCTTTAAAAAAAAAAATAACTAAAGGACATAGCATCCTGTTGTTTCCATATCAAATATTTCTTAGAACATGTGTTCTTTCAAACTTAATGAGAAGTGATTGTCTTCACCTGGTTGTTAAGTGTTTTTCCTACACTGTTCCTGTTCCATCTCAGGCAGGCCTACTAGGGTCTGTTCTCAATCCAGTTCCTAAGGCAAAAGTCACCTATAATTAAGCTGAGTGTCAACATCCCTTCCAAATCAGGGTGTGAGTTCTGATAGAGACAGAGGCTGAGAGCTAATGTCCTCTGCTTACCTTGAAGGTTATCAGGGGCCTTTCTTTAAACAGAGGCTTCGGGATAGTTTATTCACAGTTAACCAAAACTATGAAGACTTTTTTGTATACATTGAATATTTTGATATTTTATCTTGTGTGCATGCATATATATTTTCTTTTTTCCTAGTGTAGATGAGCAGCTCTTAGGAAAAACACATTATTTGGGCATGTGTAGTGTTTAAATTAGACGTGAGGTGGAGCTCAGTGGTGGAACAGCTGCCTGGCAGACAGCCATCAGTTAGTTCATCATTACACTGAAAAAAACGCTAGGATAGGTGGGCGAAGTAGAACACCTAGACAGCAACAGAGATGCAGTACTGCCCTGCGCTGTACTATAGAATCATCTCAGTGATAAAACTTGTTATCTGATTTTTTTTCAGACTGATATGAAGACCAAAGGAAGTTTGCTTTGGGTTTTAGACCACACTAAAACTTCGTTTGGGAGAAGGAAGTTAAAGAATTGGGTTACCCAGCCACTGCTTAAATTAAGGTAAAAGGAATTCTTTGTGTGTATGTGTTTAAACTGGAGATATAAAATTGTAAAATTAAAAGTATATTAGCTTCTTTAAAACTAATGTTGCCATGGCTTATAAGATCACGGTCTTCAGTTGGAACAGTTGAAGCTGTCTACTAGCTACAGAGCCAACCCCATCCCCCACACCAGTCAGGATCAAGCCAACCCCATCCCCCACACCAGTCAGGATCAAGCCAACCCCATCCCCCACACCAGTCAGGATCAAGCCAACCCCATCCCCCACACCAGTCAGGATCAAGCCAACCCCATCCCCCACACCAGTCAGGATCAAGCCAACCCCATCCCCCACACCAGTCAGATCAAGCTTGATGGGAGTCAGTGGGCGTTGTTGGGGTCATGGTGCTCAGTGGGCTCACTTCAGTTTTTGAGATGGGATTTATGTTTATTGATATGGTCACATTGTTTCCTATAAAAGTTTCCCCTTATAGTTTTTATTAGGTCTGCTGAGTTTAAGCAAGAAGATTGTTCAATGTGGTTCTCTAGCTTCTTATAGATGGAGCATGTTGTAAGGTGTGGGTTCCAGGCTGTTTAAAAGTTAAATAATTGACATCGCATTCCCTTTTAAGACTCCATCTTTGGATGGTTCTACTTGATGATTTGGCCACTTCCTTCAGTACTGCCAAAAAGCATGTTCAAGGTTTAGTAGCAGACTGTGTGTTCAAACATTAAACAAGAGCTAGAAAGATTAAAGCCTTAAACAAGGGCTCAGAGGTTGAAAGCACTTATTGCTCTTGTAGAGGACACAAGTTCAACTTCTTCTGACGCCCATGTGTCATGTGTACCAGGCATGCAGGTATATACACATACATGCAGGTTAAATACTCATATACAGAAAATAAATAAATATAAAAGATTGAAAAATGGAGTAAGTTAATAAATACTTCCTTTGTGAATACCCCTCTCTCTCTGCTTGTACCTCACATGTTGAAATACCCCAGGGTTCTCCTCTCTGACTCATGAACTTATCTGTGGTCACGGCTTCTCCTGTAACCTGTAGGCTGATGACATACTAGACCTATATAAAACAGATTAGAGATGAAAAATTATTCAATGAAATAGTGATTTTTTTCACTGTTGGGGGTCAAACCCAGGGACGTGTGAAATGTTAGGTAATTTCTGAACTTCTCTTCCACTGAGTCACACCCTTATCCCGGAGACAGTTAGGTTTCTATTAGGCTTCATTAAAATCAGAAGTTTTGGCCTTTCATGGCTATTTCATCTGCCTGCTCTCATCATGGTTCTGCCTGTAGTGCTTGGATGTGGAGAAGCTGTCCCTCATCTTGTGATCTTGGTACTTGGTTTGTTTAGCTGGAATGTTCTTCCTTTTTCCTTCAATTTCTACATAGTTAACTCATTATACTTTAGGTCTCAGCTTAAAACATTACAGTTTTAGCAAGGTTTTTCTCAATCAAATAGATAGTATATTGCATAATATGTATTAATATATAATATTAATTATATTCCTTTTCTTAGCTTTTGATAGCATGTAGAATCTTTGTCTGTTTTATGACTAGATGAGTCAACTTAAAAATTTTAGGATACAGAGTAAGATGTGAAAGCTGGGTGTGGTGGCGGCACATGTCTTTAGTCCCAGCACTTGGGAGGCAGAGGCAGTTGGATTTCTGAGTTCGAGGCCAGCCTGGTCTACAGAATGAGTTCCAGGACAGTCAGGGCTATACAGAGAAACCCTGTCTTGAAAAACCAAACCAAACCAAACCAAACCAAACCAAACCAAACCAAACCAAACCAAACCAAGCTCAGCAGAGTAAGATGTGAAAGTAGAGCCCTGTCCTGCAAGGGGAACTCGCCTTTCTAGGAAAATTGGTTTTATAGAAACCTTAGGAAAGGCAGCTTTCCTTTATATTGTTCTTGGCTTTAGCTTTACAAAATTTGCTCAAAGAAACTGTTTTCTCTTTTATTAGAATATTTGTCTAGCCAAGAATGAAAATATTGCCCTTAACTCAGCATGGCAGCATTTTATATTCTTGTCAAATCTCTGTTGACATCATGGGAGAAGTTCCAACTCTCAGAACTAGGCAGAAAAGTCAGGCTGGTCAAATAGAGCTCTGTGCTTTTAAATAGCATGTGAAAGCTCTTACTCCTCAACCTCTGAGTACAGGTGGGTCCTTTCTTTTTCAGCAATATTTGGGACCTATTTGAGGTTAAACTTATAGGACCTGGACTCCACAACTGGGGGTGTTTTAGGATTTTATTGCATTGAAGAGACACCATGACTATGACAACTCTTATAATGGAAAATATTTACGTGGGGCTGGCTTACAGTTTCAGAGGTTTAGTCCATTATTGCCATGTCAGGAAACATGATGGTAGACATGGTATTGGAGAAGGAGCCAAGAGTTCTACATCTTGATCCACAGGCAGCAGAATTGAAGGTAACACACTGGCCAGACTTGAGCTTCTGAGACCACAAAGCTCAGTCCCAGGGTGACACACCTCTTCAACAAGGCATGGCTCCTAATAGTGCAGGGCATTCAAACACACGTACCGGGGACCTTTCCTGTTCAAACTGCCACAGGTGGTATGGATGGTCTGTAAGTTTGATAGGGCTTCTCTGACAGAGTTCCATGGATTTGATGGTTTTAACAATGACGATGATGAAGGTTTCAGTACAGTGAGCCGATTCTCTGAGATCCATGAAAAGTTAGTTCATGCTTCTTTCCTAGCTTCTGGCAGTTTGCTGGCACCTTTTGCTTCTCTTGGCTTCTGGCTGCATTTCCTAGATCACTGCCTTCATGGTCTAGTGGTGTTGTGCTGGTGTGAATCTCTTCTCTAGCTTTGTAATAAGATGACCTCATCCCAACTATTTACAGCTACATTAACCTTATTTGCATGTAAAACTTTGAGAGCTAAGATTTCAAGATCAATCTCTCCTTCCTTTCTTCCTCACTCTCTTTCCTCCCTGTCTCTCTCCCCTCCCTTTTGGGCATACAATTTAACCCGTAACAAATAGGCTCTACATTTCAAATATTTCCTCCATTTGGCATAAGTAGATTGGAGGTACCCATCATTTAAATATTTTACACACAGATTTAATATCTGAAGTGAGATTTAAGGAACCAAAGAATTTTGTGAATTGAATACATTCTTGTACTTTTATATCTCTAGTGCAATTCTCTGAAAAATCACCTACTCTTCTTTGAAAAATGCCCTTTCTGTAGCAGTTTAGGTGAGATATTTACCAGAATGTTAGATTGATTTTTAACGTGAAAGAGAAACATTTATACATAATTTTTTAGAGTAAAGGAATATATTTGGTTAGAAACAGAAGTCCAAGTCTAAGATTTCAAAGAAGTGAGGAAGTGGAGTGGACTGAGATGCTGTGGTCCATACCTTCAGGGAGCGTGCTCTTGGAATGGCTCTTTGAGATTCTCAGAAGGATCAAGAGAAGAGAAAGGAAATGGTGGAGTGGGAAGACAGTGGGAAGCTGTCTCTCATGTGTGTAGTTGGTCCAGATTATCTATTAATTTCCAGCTATCTCCAGAGTAAGTCGATCCTTTTTTTTAATAGATAAGGAAAATGGAGCCTGGCTACTTATCCAAGGCCATCTAGCCAAGCTTAACAGCACAGCTAATGAGACTTAAAGCTGATGTCCTGATTTCCTTATTTAGTTTTGTCATCTCTCTCTCTCTCTCTCTCTCTCTCTCTCTCTCTCTCTCTCTCTCCCTCCCTCCCTCCCTCCCTCCCTCTCTCCCTCCCTCCCTTCCCACTCTGGAACTCATTCTGCAGACCAGGCTGGTCTTGAACTCAGAAATCCACCTGCCTCTGCCTCCTAAGTGCTGGGATTAAAGGCGTGCGCCACCCCTGCCCGGCCAAAATGCTCTTTTTTATTGAATGAGCTATGCTAGGGAAGTCCTGAGAATTTAGGAAGCTCAGTGCCTTGTTCTTGTTGTTTACATGCATGTCACGTCATCTTTGATCACTAAAGCATTATGTTGGTTATTGACGCCAACTACTAACAAAAGGACCTCCCAAATTTGGTGGTTCTGACAGTGAAATTAATGCATTTTTATATTCATTACATTAAAAACCCAAGGTCTTTCCATAGTTTAAAAACCAATGTGGTCAACCAAGTGTGATGTCACAGATGTTCTGGAGATGTCGTATGAGCTCCTAGGTCACCCTGGACAGTGCCAGAGGGAGGGGAAGAAGGGAACATGTGTGTCCACACTTCACTGGGCAGAGCCCTGTCTGCTTGTTTGTGAGGGAGGAAGAGGGATAAGTGTGTCCTGAGTGCTCAGCAATCCACTGAGACACCCCAGCAATGGCTTCTGCCCCTGCTGCTGTCTCCACTCCATAGTGCAACTATCTCATCAATTCAGACATTAACTTAAATCTTGGGGGGTTCTCATAGTTGAAGTTTAAAACAGAATGTCACTCAGTGGAATTTTTGCCTCCTGTCACTGCTCCCACTCACTCAGGTCCCGTTGAGTAACTCCAGCTATTCCTGTGTTCTGTGTCCTAAAGTTGCTTTATTTTATCAAGAGATGAAGAGAGTATGACTCTGTACCCTTTATTCCCTGTGAGTAGCGAGGGCCGGGGGGGGGGGGGGGCAAAGCACCCTTCACGCTTTCCTTCAGCAGGATAGAATGGTTATTTTGCACTTGTACTGCGTATCAGTGACATGGTATTACTCCTGCTTTCAAGGAATCTAGTCCTGCTTGGAACTGTGCCGTCTACAAGCAAGGAGAGGGAAGTTCTGGGATAGGGAGCTTTTGAGTCAAATACAACTCCTGTCCTTATACATGGAATCCTTAGGGGTACACAAAGAAAGTGAAGAGTGCATTTACAGTTCAGGTCGGTTTGTAGAAAATGGTATGAGGATCATGCATGCTGACTTTCTGATGCACTGAGATTGCATAAATAAATGATTAGAATTAGGGAATGGAAACCATTAGGATTAGCTCCTTGGCTACATTTCCCTGTCATTTTCATAAAGCAGAGAGTACATTTTCATGGTAGTTAATTTTGTTGAATAATTAAATGGCTCTTATTTTGGAAACCCAAATGTCTGGATTATTAATGCCTCATTTGTAGTTTATTGCCCTGGCTTAAATGATGAGGTAATAGAATATTACATATTTCCTTTCCCTTAATACTAAATTTATATTAACAAAAGTGTTACTTTTAACTCTCTAGAATTACTTAAACTTAACATCACCAGGAGGCTTTATTAATTCTCTGTGGTTTCCCACACTCTATGCCAACAGCACTTTCATGGGGCTCACTCAGCCCAGTGCGATCAGTTATTCTCACACTGGAAAGAAACATGTCAGGTGCATGCTGGGAGCTGTGACTGATTGCTACTGCCTTCACACCTGTGCCCTCTGACCTTTGAAGGTGAATAGAAAGTGTGGCAGCTGCTCTTCACTGCTCCTTTGAACTACTCTTCAAGAGTGAACCTATTGGGGGATCTTAGCTCATATCTTCCCACCAGAGCGTGAGGATTAACCCCTCACAGGGTCAGGAATGTGGGGTCCTCTCCATGGTTACCCAGCTCAATGCCTGGGGAGATGCAGGCCAACTGTGATGTCCGCATCAAAGGCAGCGTTCACTGCAGCAGCTGAGGACAAAGGGAAACTGCGGAGAAGGAGCGGGTATTTTTTGTGTCCTGGCCTTCTCGATGGATCTTTCTCCTCACTTATGCTTTTCCTCCTAGGGCTTCCCAGGCTGTCCATCCTCAGAATGCTGCAGGAGGACTTCCTGGATTGTAACTGTGAAACAAAAACTCATCTATGTGAGATAACTACTGTTTTACGATAATAACTTCTGCTATTTATTGAAACTGTCTGCTCCTCTCCATTTCTATAGCAGACTCCTCACGTTCAGCCCCTAGCTGTTGCCTACCTGGGTTTGTGAAGCGGCTTTCTTACTGATCCTCAGCCTCTGTCCAGACCACCGGCCTTGGTTCTCAGTTTACTGTCCCAGCTGCTGTGTGGCTCCAGTTGCTTTTAGGCCATGGTGCTGCTCTAGCCTCCTGTTACGCTTCTCACATCCTGGGGCATCTCCCCTAGTCTTTATAGTTCTTCATCTAGAACAGTGCTGTGTATCCCCAGGAAGTCTCCTCTGACCCCTGAAGAGAAGTCTGTTCATATCAACAACCACAAATGAGACAGAGGGAGGAGGTTGGGGTGTTGGGGGAGAGGTTAAAAACAATGGTCATAAATCTATTTCTCTGTCAAAATGGACTCCTGAAACTAGATGCATCTCTATGTGTTTCATTGTACCTGGGTCATAACACATTTATCATTCCATTTTATCATTGTCAGTTTTTAAAACGGGTTCTTGGTTTTTGTTTTTGCTAATACAGTGTAAGTTCATTATCGACGAGTTTTGCAAAGTATATACTTTACAATTCTGCCCTGATACCTCCCACCTTCTGTATTGGTACTTTCTGAGTACTTTATAATTGTTTATTAGGTAAATCAGTATGGTATTTAGAAGGTAGAGCTAGATTGGTCTGTACAACAATACTTCAATCTTAGAAAAGGACTCTGTTTCTAGTAGAAGGCTACTTTTAAAAAGGATTCACTTATTTTACTTTGTATATGAAGTGTGTGCGTGTAGCAGTGAGTACCTGATGCCCTTGAGGAGAACATAGACCACCTTCAGCTGAAGTTACACATGGTTGTGAGCCATAGGGATGCTGGGAATCAAGCCCAGGTCCTGAAAAAGAAGCATGCTCTTAACCACTCAGCTAAATATGCATCTGAGCCACACCGTGTGACCAGTGTGTTAGCATCTAAAGTTGGTTGGCTAGTTTTGATCATCACACCATTAAAGCAAACCTTTTTATGAAAAACAAGCGATGACAGCAAAACTAAACATCCTAGCCACGAGTCTGTGTGCACCTTACGTTTTCCTCAAGTGCATCCTCATAAAAAGTAACAGTAAGTTCCAACTGCATCAGTAGGAGTAGCTCTGTTGGCTGAACTAATAGTGATACTAACATTACCAACCAGCTCATGTCCAAGTGTGAAGGAGTTCAGTGGCCTCAACAAGGAGTTCTTTGGCCCATGGTTGATAGTGAGTAATCAGCCATTTACGGGGCCCCATGTCCACTGTTCTTTGGCACCTGCAATGAAATGGTTCCGGCACCTTCTTTCCTTGGTTTAGGCTGTATAATATTGAACAACCAATGGGGCACTAATGTGGATCATATTGGGATAATATCTATTGTGGTTAGTCTTAGTTATCAACTTGACGTAATTAATCTGGGAAAAGGTGATCTCAGTGAAGGATTGTCTTTGGGGTATTATCTTGGAGAGTGGGAAGACCCAGCCACTGTGGGTGAACCATTCCCTAGGTTTGGGTCTGAATGTTACAGGATTGGAGAAAGAGAGCTGGGCAGAAGCATATTCTCTCTCAGCACTTGACTACAGATGTGACCAGCTGCTTCAAATTCCTGCCACCTGATTTTTCCCACACTGCTGGACTGTCACCTGGAATTGTGTGTCAAATAAGTTTTCCCCCAACATTGCTGAAGAAAGCTCAGATATCATTATCATTTCTCATCCTTTTGACAGTGCTGCTTCTTGTTTGTCAGGCTTACTCAACCTTTCATTGACTGAGCTAATCAGCTGATTCTCATGACTCTCCCACTGCTTTATTTTAATTTCTTAGAAGGCCTTTTAACTACTTCAATTAAAAGACAAAACAAAACTCCAAATTACGTGAACTGTTTTATTTTAAAATCCTTGAAGTCATTCTTTGTCATTGGCATTTTAATCTGTATACAGAAGATAAAAATGGAACTATTGCTACTTAGTATTAACAGATTTGTGCTAAGCAACACCACATACCCCTTTACTGTCTCCCTGCCCACATAGGCATCTGTAATTAGTACTAACATATTTTCTCAATGTGACTCCTCACTAGTCTGAGTATAACACTTCAAATCACTGCTACCTGCTTCTTAGTGCTGGAGATTCCAGGTGCGGCTCTTCTTGTTCACTTACTTTACCAGAAATACCCATCTTTGTAGTATTTCTTAAGGTCTATTTATAGTTATTTCCATTCCTTTCCTAATCTATACCCTACTCCCTACCCAAATACATCCCAGCTTGGTTTTTCAAGACAGGGTTTCTCTGTGTAGCCCTCGCTATCCTAGAATTTACTTTGTAGACCAGGCTGGCCTCAAGCTCAGAGATCCACCTCTCTCTGTCTCCAGAGTGCTGGGGTTAAAGGTGTGCACCACCACCACTGCCTAAGCTACATGTTATTCTGTGTGTTACTTGATGATCAGAACTGATGATAGCACTGTGTTGTAGGCCCAGCTTGTATTTGTGAGTTCTTGTAAGAACACTAAAGTTTAGGCCCATTGCTATTCACATTTTATACCTGGAAAAACCAAGGTGAGGCTAAGTAATAAATGGTGGAGCCTAAGACTTGGTTCGCTTTTCTCTGACCTCAAATTCTTAAGCTCTAAGCTGAAAAAGTCTGTGTTAGTACCAAAATGATTTACATTATGCTTTGGCCTGTGATGACACCAGGCTAGACCAAAACCTGCTTACTTTGTGGTTTTCAGGTTGAAACTAACATAGTATAATATTTCTAATCTCTTAAGGAATTTATGGTCCTATGTCTATTTTTTTTCTGATAGAACTCATAAAGCTGACTTGGGTTTTTATTCGAGTCATTTGCTATTATCTTTATATATTGGAAAAACCTTTAATTTTTGAGATAGTAGCTATCTGTGCGGGTGTCATATACATTCACAGATGGTATCTTTTAAAAGTCTGTCCTCGACCATCTGTAGCATCAACCTCTTCTGATCCAATTGGTGTCATCTTTCATTTTTGCGGGGATTAGTTATTGAAGTAGATCTTCATATGTATTTTATAACATTTTGGGTAAATGTTAAAGTAAAACATTGATTTATTTTATCACAACAGTCCTATGGAAAACAGCTTTCTTCTTTTTTTTTTTTTCCAGCTCATTTTGCTTTGTTTCATATGTATCTTTGGGAAGCAAGTTGAATTGAAATAAACAAGTATTTATTGGACATCCTGTGATATACTGTGATCCTTAAGTTGGAGGATGTTTAGTGTAGTGTCACTGCACCTCAGAAAGGCATGGCTTTACGGGTGGATTAGAGGCCGTTGAGTTGTAATTAACTGAACTTGCTTCATGGGGATCAATACTTTGCTGGCCTTGATGGACACAGAGACCCCTGCCTGGACAGAAGTTAGGACTGGTTGTGAACCAGCATATCAGTGCTGGGAAGAGAACCCAGACCTTCTGCAGGATCAGCAACTGCTCTTAAACACGGAACTGTCTATTTCTAGACCCCCACTCTATTTAATGTTTGATGCCCTTATTTCCAATAAAATATTTCACTTTTTTCTCCACTGGTTTATTCATTTAAATTGTACTAAGGGCCTGTGTCCACCAGACATGTGCACTCGCCAGTGTCTTTCATATCACAATGATCTTTAGTGCCAATATAGGGAATTGGTGGGCTACAATTCACTGAGGATACATTTAATCATCAGGCCTCCGTTTTATGTTGACAGGGCCTTCACATATCTTCCCAAGTGACTTAATCACTCAGGGTATGTCACCATTGATAAGGTCCTACAACCCTGGTTTCCTGTGTCTTCTGAAATCACAATCTCCACACTTTCTATTGTTACTCCTCTATCTTTGATTGGCTCTATTTCCACCAACACATGCTCCATTCAACAGTGCTTCCACCATAACCACATCATCTTACTGCTCAAGGTAGCCCTATGAGCCATGGTAGCCAAGTTATCTTAGCAAACACATCCCAAGTCTTAATGGTTTTATCTACTTGAGAACTTTATTTGGTAGCAGATGTGGAAGTAAAGGATGTTCTCCTGTAGTCATGAGCCCAGGTAGATGGCATCATCGTGTGGCTTACAGCAGTGCTTTGAGCAAATGCAGGAAGACTAGTGTGGAAGGTTGCACAGGAAGTTTTCATCAGCCAGGACATAGAGGTGATATCCACCATTCCTGTCCTCTGTTCACTGAGTAGAACTTGAGTATAGGGACATTGCAAATCTCAGAGGGGACTTGTTGGGGGCACAGAGGTCTTTGCATTCACAGAAAAGCACCAAGAAGACCAGGAATGTTAAGAGGACACAGGTATCTCCCCAGTGGAAGAGATGAAACCATATATTTGCATTCCATCCAGAAAGCTGAGAGTCGATTTTTGTTAACAATCTGGTAACCTTTTAGGTATCTGGGCCAACGCTTCCCTCCCTAGGCCATTACCCATCCTTAGGGGAGATGCCACATGTATTTCATGGCCTGTTGAGCTCTATGCTATTAGTTAGACACCACACTAGATTCTAGGCCTTTTTAGCTATAGAGCCCACCCTCATGGTCACTCTTTGTCAAAGAGTTCATCTATAATCATGCCTTCAGCTCTATTGTGCACCTGGACTTGAACTGATCAGACTGATTGTTGCCTGGAAACTTTGTCCCAGATTGTTCTGGATTTTAAATATGCTGGCAATGACCATTCTAGCATTAGACTCCCTAAAGTCTGATCCAGATTGACAAATCTCTTTGCAGGGTTTGGTGCTCTGTCTGACCCCTGCAGGGTCCCCCTCAGAGACAGGGAAATGTGCTGTGTATTTGCCTCATGAGCTGTTCTTCATCCTGCTTTGCTCGTGACTTCCTTGTGTGGTACCTCTGTGTTAAGCCTCATGATCGGAGGAGGCGGGGAAGAATAGGATGAAATCATTTTCCTAGGCCTCTTTAACTGACTGTGGCATAGTCCTAGACATGAACGTTGGCAATGTCTATAGTCTGAATTCCTAACATCTGCACATTGCTGATATTCTGTTCTCACAGGGACATAAATGCCCGACTTGATGCAGTATCTGATGTTCTCCACTCAGAATCCAGTTTGTTTGAGCAGATAGAAAACCTTCTTCGTAAGTTACCGGATGTCGAGAGAGGACTGTGTAGCATTTATCACAAGAAGGTAAGTGGTGAAAATCAAACCCCCTGAGACTCAGTGTCCCTTAGATAAAACTGGAGGTCCTGATGGAAAACCACCTGCTTCTCACTGGAGCTTATAAGTAGCACAAGAAAACACCTGTAGCTGCGGAAATTTTAATTGTACAATTTAAGTTGTTTGTATTCAGAGATCCACCTGCCTCTGCCTCCCAAGTGCTGGGATTAAAGGCGTGCACCACCACTGCCTGCCTTAGTTTTTGGATTTTTAGGGCAGTAGTTTCCCGGGCTCTGTTGTGGCATGCTTACTTTAGCTTTTACGTCTTGCTGCTTTCCTCCAAGCTTGTGCTGTTCACACCAATGGCGAGTGGCATCCGCATCCGGGTACAGACCTTACTAGCTCTGTGGAGCTCACAAATGGGCCGCCTAGACTGTGGCTATAGAATTCTCAGGGAGGTGCTTTCAAGGTGATAATGATGGAAGATCTCAAAGAGGCTTAATATGGAAAGATAAATATGTTTTCTTATATTTGAACTTCAAATTCAAATCTGAGAAAATTGGGTCACAGGAACCCATATTAGGTGTTAAATTTGGTAAATGCATTTAAGGATAAGGATGTTCCACCAATGTTAAGCAAAGAGTTTGTGTGTGAATAATTTTCTAGCCAGGCTAGACTGGGCTCACGCCATGCATTGCACTTGGGTCTTTGCCTCTGACACTTCCTGGGTCTGTGCTTGTGGCATAATTGCCTTAACCAAAGATCTACACTTCTGATCGCTCTCTCCTTCAGTTTACTTCTTGTACCCGAATGCTTCCAAGCTCTAACAGGGGAAGTTTTAACTTAGTTGGTTTTGTTTGGTTATTAGATTGGTCTACTTTATTTCTACTTTTCTGCAAAATCGGCCAATAATGACTGAGGCAAGTACTTCACAAATGACCTGTCCTTTGTATATCTATCTCAGGAGAAAGAAAATAATAATTTTTCTCCTATTCAGAAGTTCATCCTGGAAGCATGGCTTCCCAGGGGCTTATCTCCATGCTCTAAGAACCTTGTTAATAGCTATGAGGACATGCCCATTTGCTCTTCAAAAAGGTTGTGCTTTTCCTGAGAGTATAGAAAGGTGTCTGTCTTACACATTTGTAAGGATTGTAAGGGTGACATTTGTATTAATAAGTACATCTTTGACATTTGAACAAATGGCGAATACTGCCCTGCAGTTTTAGTTTGTTTTATTGTTATCAAATTTGGTGTGTGGGGGGTGGTGGTGGGAGGTGTCACAACTTTTAGGTTGGCCCAAAGATAGAGTCACTTGAGACACCAGTATGGACAGCCCAGCCCCTCAGGGGAAATGGGAGCTGGATCTTCGGTACTTCTCAGAAGGCTGCTGCCCCATTATCAGAGCAGAACAGCTTGCCCGAAGCCTTCAGCTATCCCAACAGCCAGAGCCTTCCCTTATAAACTGCTCTCCTTTTCCTTAACATTCCTCTGCCCATCAAACCCACCCTAAACCCCCACATGTCCCCTGGTCCCGCTCTGACACGGCTTCTCTCCCGTTACCAGAGTCGTTTTCATGCCTTGGTTCTCTCCTTAAGCCACACAGCAGTCTGTGCCCCAAAGTCAGGTCTGTCCACCTGTCCTCAGTGAGCCAATTAACAGAACCAAATTAAAGGGAGTGTAGAAAAAGGGAATCTGCGTTTTCCCTACTGGACTCTTTTAGATGCTTCTGGATGTTCCTTATAGCTGGCCTATAGTAAAAACCTTGTCTGGTTTGAACCTTTGAACATTTCATGACGTCAGAGTGGCTGGCTATTTCAGTGGTTCTTTACTGCACCCTGGTTTACAGGCCTGGAATCTATTTAGTTCACACTGATCTTGAACTTGCAGAGACCCTCCCATGCCAGCTCCCTGACTGTTGGGATAACAGGTTTGAGCCACCATATCTAGCTCCTGTTGCTATTTAGATAAAAAATATTTCTGTTTCTAGTGCTCTACCCAAGAGTTCTTCTTGATCGTCAAAAGCCTGTGTCAACTGAAGTCAGAGCTTCAAGCATTAATGCCTGCTGCTAATTCCCACATACAGTCCGACTTACTCCGAGCACTCATCCTGGAGGTTCCTGAGCTCCTCAGCCCGGTGGAACATTACTTAAAGCTTCTCAATGAACCAGCTGCCAAGTAAGTGCAGGCTTCCACCTCCTCCCCCAGTGGCTGGCTAGACCAGTGCTGCTTGGCACGTGGTGTGGGAAGTTGCTTGAGTATATTTGTAATTGGAAACATTTATAGTTGTTTAAACGCACGTAGCTGACAATCTGGGACAGTTGAAGTACTTCCCCAGGTATCAGATGGTAAAAGGATAAAGTTCTTCTAAAGTGAGGTAGTGCCAGTTTATTAACTCAAAAGCAGGTGTCCAGTGGCCCTTATCCTCATTTTTCTGACACCCAGGAGTGATTGTCCCTGTATTTAGAAGCTGTAGTTGCTCTTTTAAGGGAGCAGTTTTATGGTGTGTCTCACGGGGAGCTGAGTTTACATTTGTTGTTATTTTCTGACTAGGTAAATGAAATGACAGTTTTATTTCTTGGTTTCACCATGTGAGTTGTGAATAAAATAAAACTGATTTTGTCAATCCTCAGACGTTAAGGAGTGTTTCCATAACTATTCAGTGGCAGAGCTGGAATCAGAACCACGTTTTCCTGAGTTCTAGTCTGTTGGCATTTCATCATACTATGAAATTGATAACTGTTCTAATTAATATGCTTTAATATATTACCTGAATTTTTCATATTTTAGAGTTGGTGATAAAACTGAATTATTCAAAGACCTCTCTGCCTTCCCTCTAATAAAAAAGAGGAAAAATGAAATTCAAGAAGTCATTCACAGCATCCAAATGCATTTACAAGAATTTCGAAAAATATTAAAACTTCCTTCTTTACAATATGTGACTGTATCAGGACAAGAGGTAATGTCAAACATACTTTCACTTTATATCAGTTTTCCTGGCGTAGAAAAGCCATTTTATAATTTAAATAAGGTCTGTGGATAGGTTGCTATAAGCGATGGTACAGGGAAACTACTGAACTAGACTGCTCCCTGGGCAGAAAGATTTATTGGTGTTCAAGACGCCAACAAGGTCATTGCTCGGAGCCAAGAGAACAAAACAGTAGGAAGGCAGGCAGATTTTAAATGACAGTCAGCTGGGTGGGATCTGAGCTGGTACCACTGCTGTCCACGCTGTCCCAGGGGTATGTGTCCTTGCTGAGTAGTTGACCTTTGGGGGAAGGTTAAGAGAGGTTCCCTGAGGACTAGTGTTGTTCCTGGTGGGCAGAAACCTTAGGAGGTTTGGTTTTCTAGTAAACAGTACTTCATGGGAATCGTAACTCGCCTTCCGTGTTCTGCTTCTGCAACTGCAAGGCTTTCTGCTCCCATCCCTGATCAAATTGTGATACCATGGTTACACACTTATGCCCCGTTTTTGCAGAAAGTTCATATGCTGTTATGTGTCAATGGCTCCCATGCATGTCAATGGAAAGTGCCCAGCGTGTGGACTTTGCCCACTTTACAGACTTGAGTTCAGGAGGATGAACAGTCAGAGGCCTCTGTTCATCCTCCTGTATCTATAATAAAGGCTTTCCTTCCACCTCTGCTCATCCTCCTGTATCTATAATAAAGGCTTTCCTTCCACCTGTCAGTCTGTCAGATTGGTGGTTTCTCTGTGTCTTGCTCAAGAAAGAAATGTCTATCTCTCTTTTAATTTTTCTAAATAAGAAACATTTAAAGTTATTAAGGGAAATAAGAAAGTGAGGGAGAGGAAATGGGCTTCATGTGATGCTGAAGTAAAGGGATGCAGGAGCTGAGAAGGTCGCAGCCAGCCTGGCAGTGATATGATTGGAATCTAGCAATTGAGCGCAAGGGGCAGGGGAGTCAAAGGCTAGTGTTAGTTACCCTTGGCTGCTCAAAGAGTTTGAGAGCAGCCTGAATTATATCTGTCTAACATCAAAACAAACAAATGGTGGAAAGATTATCAGCATACCAGGCAATGTTATTAGTCTAGGCTGCTATAACATACTTTGAATAACAATGTGACAATTAACAAAATAACGATTTAACCAAGATCGAAGTAGGTCCCAGGAGAGTAACAGGAGAACTTACTAGAATGACAGGGCAGAATTCTTACATTACCTCTGGGTGGTAGAGTCAGCAGAGAAGGGGAAACCTTGCAGAGATTTCTAGACCACACATTATTTTTTCCAGTGGTTTTTCTTTAGCAGTAAAACTCAAAAACAAAGTGTCTGCCTGCACGTTCTTAGGCTGTTTGGAAAGAAGTTTCCTATCCTGGAGCAGAGCACAGTACAAGCCGTGCTGAAGAACAAAGGCTAAAACCTGAGGACAGGAGTGTGAGCACAGCAGCTCGCCTGACTCTGACTGTGCCCCCAGTTCTTCACGCTGTGCACTTGATGGGTAGTGGTAGTCCCTGGAGTGGGTGTTTGAGCACTGCACTGTGGTTCTCATGCTACAATTTGTTTTTATGGGCTTTTCAAAAGGTTCACCATCTCTTCACCACCAACTCCCATGGGTCAGGATGCTTCCTTTCTGTGGCCTTGAAATTTGATATCTCACTTTGATTTAGCTACTCTTGGAATTATTTCATAAAATGCCAGTGTGCCTTCACTGAGCATTCTTAAACCCAAGAATTATTTAGTATAGTTAGTAATTTTATTTTTAATCAATAATACTAAATTTTGGCTTGTTTTCACTTAATTTTATAACTACATGGTCATTTTTTTACTGTTAATTCTTTTTCAAAAGATAAATTTTATTTTTTAATAACTTTATTTTCATTTTATGTGTGTTGGTGCTTTGCATGCATGTAGATCCCCTGGAAATGGAGTTACAGACAATTATGAGCTTCCATATGGGTGCTTGAAATTTAATTTAACTCAGGTAGTCTGGAAGAGCAGCCAGTACTCTTAAGCACTAAGCAATCTTTCCAGCCCTGGACTGTTAATTCTTAACTGTAGAATGAGTATGACAGACTTGAAACTGTATTAATCAACTTTTATATATGAAATGTTAATAGTTTCAAAATCTTTGCTTGATATGTGTACTGGCTAGTTTTGTGTCAACTTGACACAGCTGGAGTTATCACAGAGAAAGGAGCTTCAGTTGGAGAAATGCCTCCATGAGATCTAACTATAAGGCATTTTCTCAATTAGTGATCAAGGGGGAAAGGCCCCTTGTGGGTGGGATCATCTCTGGGTTGGCAGTCTTGGATTCTATAAGAGAGCAGGCTGAGCAAGCCAGGGGAAGCAAGCCAGTAAAGAACATCCCTCCATGGCCTCTGCATCAGCTCATGTTTTCTGACCTGCTTGAGTTCCAGTCCTGACTTCCTTTGGTGATGAATAGCTGTATGGAAGTGTAAGCTGAATAAACCCTTTCCTCCCCAACTTGCTTCTTGGTCATGATGTTTGTGCAGGAATAGAAACCCTGACTAAGATAGTATGGAAAATAATAAATATTAACCATTAATGTGTATGTATACATGCATGTGTGTGCATGTGTGTATGAGTATATGAGCATACTGAGAGGACACAACTCTGAATCATGATACAAATGAGGTGTGGTAGAAGTTGACTTCCTTCTTGTTCTTGTCAGAGAAGCTCACTCATGGAGAGAGCACAGTTGGGCATGAGACGATAGTCCCTGTAAGGCTCAGGGAATATTGCAGAAGAGTGAGTGGAAAAATTATGAGAGCCTAAGAATGAGAAGAGTTGCAGTGCCATCTTCTGGGCTTCCATCGTGGATGGGAGTGGAGCTCCTAAGGCCTCAATCCTCCTTACTGAACAGTTGGTAGTTGACAGCTTCTGGGGGAGGGGCAAAAAGCAAGCTCATATGCTCCAAAGGGCAGTTCCAAACATGAGATCAAGCATATGGTCTTGGTTAAAACTATTGGTCACAAAACAAACGGTATGAATATGGGGAGGGGACCTATAAAGAGGATTGGGAGATGACAGGGGTGAGAGAGATAAAGGGGTGTGGAATAAACAGAATGTACCAAGTATATGTGTGAAATTGTCAAAGGACAAATCTAACCAATTTAAAAGAGTGACTTTGAAACTGGGCAGTAGTGGTGCATGCTTTTAATCCCAGCACTTGAGAGGCAGAGGAAGGTGAATTTCTGAATTTGAGGCCAGCCTGGTCTACAGAGTGAGTTCCAGGACAGCCAGGGCTACACAGAGAAACCCTGGCTTGAAAAAAATCAAAAAAAAAAAAAAAAAAAGATTTTGAAAAAGTAGATTCCTATAAAGGAAAACCGTATGCTCTTGGAAGGGAAGAAATGTCTTTGTGTTATAGAAGGCAAAGCTACCTTTTTGAGGGTACATGTCTGCTTCTTATATGACAACTGTTCTGAAAGTCCTATTCTGTTCAGGTTGGGGGAACACAGAATAATCGAACATTTTATAGTCTTACATATGTAGAGTTGGGAGATGACTCAGTGTGTAAGGGCCCTTGCTGCACAAGCATGAGGACCTCAGTTCTGTGCCCCAGCACCCATGCAAAACGAAAAAGTATGGCTGCCTTTATATGCATGTGTAACTTCAGCCCTGAAGCAGAGTGAAGAGGGAAGACAGCAGGACCTTAAGGATTTCTGGGAACTCAGCCCAGCTGAGACAGAGTCCCAGGTTCAGTGAGACACCCTGACACAGGGAAGTAGGACACAGAGAGGGACAGGGCAGCAGACACACACACACACTCACACACACACTTTAAACTGAAGCCCACCTAGTACCAGACTTCCTAAGATGCATTGGAGAGTAATGAATGGAAGAAGTTATTAGGAAATACTGAAACTCCCTGAGCAATAATACTGGATTTATAATAATGTTTACTAAGTAATGTTTACTAAAGTATTGCAGCAGATTCAAAGAAGCCTTAGGATGTACCGTGGTTGCATGCCCATTTAAATATCTCACTGTTCATTTGCATTTATTTTAGTTTATGATTGAAATAAAGAACTCAGCTGTATCTTGCATCCCAGCTGATTGGGTGAAGGTTGGAAGGTAAGTTTAAGGCCACTTTTACTTCTAGTATGAATTATGGCATGTGTATCTGTGCTGATTGACTAGTACCAGCTATAGTCTTGAGGCAAGAGTAGTTTTCCAACTCTAATTTTCTGATGAACTTTGAATCAGATATGATTTTCTTTGTCATTCATTTAGAAATATTTTGAAGAACATATTTAAATACATTTCCCTCCACCTTTGTCAATTACTATTTGCCTCATGCCTGTGAGTGCTGTGCGTAACGGGGGGGAGGTTAAGGAACCTTCAACTATAAGATGACTGTGGTGGTTCAAGCTTTTTGATGAATGCAGCACCTGACATTTCTTTTAAGAAACTGAAATTTCATTTTCTACTTCATTGAGCTTCGTGTTTCTTTACTCTCAGTGTTGTCCTTGGCACGCAGTTATAGTAGTTCTTTCTTTTTGTAACTTATATCTTGAACTGATGAATATAAATGGTAACAGCATTGGGGAGCATTTTTTCCTTGGTTAGCATCAGTTCCTTGAAGGGGACTCCTTCAGGAGAAGTGTGTGCATCTGAGTAGTGTGCTGGCTGGAGTCTCTGATGCTGCCCTCTTCCTATGTCTGTATGACTGGGGAGGAAAATATATTTGCCAAAGATAATTAGGGAGATTTCTGGCTGGTAGTGAAATGACAGAATTTTTATGTTAAGTTGAAGGGAAATTATGACATGGTGGCATAATGGTGATTAGGTTATGTTAATTAAATAATGTAACTATTATCTGTTGCCATGGCAACAGCTACTTTAGGCACACATATGGGTTTCTTTAACTCAGATACCTTGTTTTTCCCTTATGTCACTGAAGCTGTAGATGTGAGTAGTGTTGACTTGAGGGATGTTTTTATACTTAGAGCATCCTTCCCTGTATTGACTTTTGTCCTATAGGGCAGATAATGGATGAAAATGTGCTTTATAAAGAGACACTACTTAGGGGAAACTAAGAAAGGGGATATCAGTTGAAATGTCAATAAATAAAATATCCAATTAAAAATTAAATAGAAAAAAAAAGAGAGACACTACTACCCATATTAGTCTGTAGAACAGTAACTCTCTAAGCAACTGCAGAAGAAAACCCTGTGATAAACTGTTTGCTTAGAACTCGAGATCATGTAACTGAGGAGCTGTAAGTAAGGCAGAAGTGGATGCTGGCCTCCTCTGAGCTTGCAGTCCCAACAGTGTAATGAACTGTAAGGCTTGTTGTTGGTGAGGACTTGTTACCATTTATTCTGTTTGGCAGCCAGAGCCTTGGTATCAGGCTGGGTTTGAGTATCATCAGTTACACTTGCAGTATCCAACAGCTAAGTTAAAGACAACTGTTAGAGAGCCTTGAGCCCTTCTAAAGCATATTTCCTTTGGTTGGCTGTCAGTGGGAGCAGCTTCCGCTCCTTGAGTCCTGTACCTAGGCACTCTGCTAAACACTGAGGTCAGGGTACCTTGAGGGGCACCTCACAGTCCTTGCTATGCTGCAGTTCATACCAAGTCTATTCCATTTGAACAAGCTATCAATGCTGGTCAAGGCCTTGACCTAGGATTTCTAACTGGATACGTGCCCCCATGTACTGACTACTTTTTGATGGAGAAAGTGGCTCATCCTCAAGCCCAGAGGAAATTCTGGGAGCTCTTCCTATTCAGGGCCACTGGGCCTGCAGAGCTTTTTTACATTATAGATTCATACGCTAACCATCTTTGTGATGTATTATTTCCTTTTTGCTCTGAATTATACCAAGTAGAAAAATATAAAATCTCAAGAGCGACACAGTCTTCACCCTTCCTTGTCACACATCTTTTTTTTTTTTTTTTTTTTTTTTTTTGCCGCACTTGCTTCCGCTGTTTTTTCTTTAGTATAATGGAAAAAAAAAGGTTTTGGCCATGAAGAAAGTTTCAACTCTGACTTTGTCATACAAATATAATTTCAAGAACATTTTAAAGCTTCCTGAACATACTCATGTTGTTGAAGAGTCAAAACTGCGACCATAATTAAAGAATGTTCTGTGTTTATAGCTTTTTATGTTCAAGGTTCATCAGTGAATAGTAACTCCTTTAATGCTCTGAAACCATGGCTACATTGATTCTAATAACCTTGGTTTCCATTTTTCCCTTCCTTCCTTCCTTCCTCTTGTAGCACAAAAGCCGTGAGCCGCTTTCACCCTCCTTTCATTGTGGAAAACTACAGACGTCTGAATCAGCTCCGGGAGCAGCTCGTCCTTGACTGCAATGCTGAATGGCTTGATTTTCTAGAGTGAGTTTGCAATGAACAAAACGCTCTCAATCTGTGCTCTGAGAAATTGATTGGAAAATGTTCACACACCCTCCCCCTAAAAAAAGCAGAGATTGCTTCTGTGACTTACTAGTAGATAAGGGGGGCATATGTCTTCCTGGACTCAATTTTCAGTCCCCTGCCAACAAATTTTAATCCCATTGTTACATTTTTAAGACTATTGGATGCATACATGTAGTGCATATACATACATGCTGGTAAATAGTCGTACATATAAAGTAAAAATAAACAAGTATTTTCAAAAAATGAATATAATTGAGTTTCCCCAATCCCCCACCTCAATTTTTAAAGGAAACATCTAGTTAACTTTTACTTTTTTTTAACTTATATTTTTATTAGATATTTTATTTACATTTCAAATGTTATCCCCTTTCCTAGTTTCCCCTCTAACAGTCCCTTATCCTTTTTCCCTTTCCCCTGCTCCCCAACCCACCCACTCCCATTCCTGGTCCTGGCATTCCCCTATACTGGGGCATAGAACCTTCACAGAACCTAGGGCCTCTCCTCCCATAGATGACCGACTAGGCCATCCTCTGCTACATATACAGCTAGAGCCACAAATTCCACCATGTGTTTTCTTTGATTGGTGGTTTAGTTCCAAGGAGCTCTGGGGGTTTATATTGATGTTCTCCTATGGGGCTTCAGACCCCTTCAGCTCCTTGGGCACTGTCTTAGTCAGGGTTTCTATTCCTGCACAAACATCATGACCAAGAAGCAAGTTGGGGAGGAAAGGGTTTATTTAACTTACATTTCCACACTGCTGTTCATCAACAAAGGAAGTCTGGACTGGAATTCAAGCAGGTTAGGAAACAGGAGCTGATGCGGAGGCATTGAAGGGATATTTCTTACTGGCTTGCTCAGCCTGCTCTCTTATAGAACCCAGGACTACCAGGCCAGGAATGGCACCACCCACAAGGGGCCCTTCCCCCTTGATCACTAATTGAGAAAATGCCCCACAGCTGGATCTCATGGAGGCACTTCTCCAACTGAAGCTCCTTTCTGTGATAACTCCAGCTTGTGTCAAGTGACACACAAAACCAGCCAGTACAGGTACTTTTTCCAGCTCCTTCATTGGGAACCTTGAGCTCTGTCCAATGGATGATTGTGAGCATCCATTTCTGTATTTGCCAGTCACTGGCAGAGCCTCTCAGGAGACAGCTGTATCAGGCTCCTGTCAGCAGGCTCTCGTTGGCATCTGCCTAGTATCTGGGTTTGGTGGTTGTTTATGGAATGGATCCCCGGGTGGGGCAGTCTCTGGATGTTCGTTCCTTCAAGCTCTACTCCAAATTTTTTCTCTGTAACTCCTTCCATGGGTATTTTGTTCTCCCTTTGAAATGTCCACACTTTGGTCTTCCTTCTTGAGTTTCATGTGTTTTGCAAATTGTATCTTGGATATTCTAAGTTTCTGGGCTTATATCCACTTATCAGTGAATGCATATCATATGTGTTCTTTTGTGATTGGGTTACCTCACTTATGATGGTATCCTCCAGATCCATCCATTTGTGTTTAAGAATTTCATAAATTCATTGTTTTTAATAGCTGAGTAGTACTCCACTGTGTAAATGTACCACATTTTCTATATCCATTCCTCTGTTGAGGGACATCTGGGTTCTTTCCAGCTCTGGCTATTACAAATAAGGCTGCTATGAACAAAGTGGAGCATGTGTCCTTATTACATGTTGGTGCATCTTCTGGGTATGGCATTTAGTCATGTTTCTTTACCCTGTTTTAATTTAGAATAATCTGCCATGTTTTTTCATTTTTATGATCCAGGACTTGTTTTGGAGGAATTCTTCTTGTATTAAGGAATGGCTCACATTCTGGCTTGATTTGATTCATATGCACAGTGTTAGGCAGCGATGTGCTGCTGTGTGTCTGCTCTTGGGCAAGCAATAGTGTTAGTAGTTTGTTGTTTCCTGCCTTGTAAACACGTCCAGGCTAGCTCATTCCCACTGACCGCTCTGACGTTGGGAAGCAGTGTGCACCGTTGATTTCCCTGAAACCATGGGACTTCATACAAAAGAATAGTGAGATGCGCATGTAAGAAGTCAGTCTTCCACAACAAGACGGAGAGGAGGGTTGCTTTGCAGATTGGACTGGACCAAGCATGTGCTGTCGGGCTGTTGATGAGCCCACAGGCATGCCTGTGAGCAGAGAGCTGTTAGTCTCTCTGTCTAAAACCTTAAATGGTAATGGTTAAGTAAGGATGGCAGGGATCCTGTTAAAGTGACAGAAGACAAAAAGGTTGGGGCATTTGGAAGATAGGAAGGAGATTTTCCCCTGAGTCTTTTGCGGTGACTCAGAGTCTTGTGAGCAGAGATACAAGTTTATCTGTTCATTTTTTTCCCAGCTAACTTTAAATCTCCCATTTTAGGGGGTTCTTGAATCTTTTAGGTTTTCTTCTTTTTCCATAGTAGAATTACTGAAAGCATAAAAATTAAACTTATACATTTCAACTTTTGAGGGCTACATTCTGAAGGATCTGAGAACTTGTTGAGCTAACTTTGTGTTTTTGACTGCAGAATCAGACAGTGCTAGTTCTGGATGGAGGGGTTGGTTTTAATCCCTTTATCCTTCAAACAGATGATTCAGAGGTTTTACGATGTGTGTGCTTTTGCATTATTTCTTACTTTATACATGGCAAGAAAGACAGTTCCATAGTTAAGAGTATAAAAGAAAATAAAAAGAAAACGTATGCATCAGGCATCAGGCATCTGATCACAGTAGTTAGGATGCTAAGCCCGCATAGTAAGACCCTCTTCTAAAATAAAGAAGAAATAAAATATGAAGTACAGAACATATCAAAGTATCCAATTTACAAATTAACTGGATCACTTCTTGGCCTTTTGGCTAAAATCAAGAGTAAAAAATTGGCTGAGATATATCTAAAGCATTGTCATTAGAGCTCTGCTCACCATAGCACTGATTGTTTTACACACTCCTTACTGAGGTGGCAGATGGTGTGAATACCATGTCATAAAGAGATGGTTAACCTCAGTGAACCTGCCATCTGAGAATTCGGTACCAGACATCCCAGCATATTTATTTCTTACTGAGGTTCTGTTGTGCATTAGTCATAAAATCAAGGCCATGATCACTGCTGGGAATGAAATCTTTTCTCAAAATATGTCTCTTGGGTTTTAGAGTACGGACTGTGGACTTTTCTCACTTCTAAATTCTTTTTTTTTTTGTTTTGTTTTGTTTTGTTTTGTTTTTCGAGACAGGGTTTCTCTGTATAGCCCTGGCTGTCCTGGAACTCACTTTGTAGACCAGGCTGGCCTCGAACTCAGAAATCCGCCTGCCTCTGCCTCCCGAGTGCTGGGATTAAAGGCGTGCGCCACCACGCCCGGCGTTAAATTCTTTTTTAAAAATTGAATTATATTATCTCTCACATAATAGTTGCTCAGAATATATGAGAAGTGCATTTTCAAAGAAGATAAGATAGTTTCCATTCCTATTAACCACACAAATTGTTGAACGTCTTTTGCTAGTAAACGTCTGGTCAGCATAGCAGCTTTAGAACCCTCTTTTACCTCCCATGGGCCCAGCATCAAAGTCACTGAAATCAGTGAGCCTGGACAGGAGCCTGGAGCTGCAGGATGACAGACTGCTAAGGCTGACCTTTCCGTGACATAGTCAGTCTTCCCACATGCTGCTTGTTCATTGATTTCGTTTTTTGAGATGAACCTTCATGTGGCCCAAGCTAGCCTCAGTCTTAGCATGTTACTAAAGCTGATTTTAAAACTTCTGATTCTCCTGCCTTACCTCCTAAGTCCTGGGATCCCAGGAAAGAGCCACCCACCATGTGTGGCTCCACTTGTTACCTGAGTTGCCCAGATTTGGCTTGTTGTTCTTGTAAGTATGAGTGATTTTTTTTTTTTGAAGTTTGATGAAGTGTACAGTAATATACGTGAAGACTAAACAGGGTATGTGTGACAATTGTGATATTTACAGTTTAATAATGGTTCTCCTTATTGATGTCTTTGTCATTGACATAAGAAAGAAAATAGTTGCCTAGATCTAAATAATTTATTCTTCCTTTGTATTTTTTTATTAACTAAATTGGTACCCACTGTAAACAATATCACTCTTATGGTTTCTACCATTAAACGATCATCAGAAGCAGGTAGTTACCATTGGCTGTTGGGTAGGGCCGTGGTGGTCTTTATTGGACCTGAGGAGAAGGGAGTGGAAGGAAGTATAAAGTGATACTTTGTGCAAAGTGCATTGGCACTTATGTGCAGAGAAGCAGGGACTAAAACATTAAATAGATAAACTGTTCTGGCAAGAGAGGAGAGCCAGGATTAGACTAATAGATGAGTCATTAATTTAGTTAAAAACAGCGCAGGCCACAGACTAAGGTATGATTAAGAAGACAAATAGATATAGAGCTGAGATCAGACTAGGAATGATAAGGGATGGTCACTGCACCATCTGTAGAGAAGAGGCCTCACAATGAATGTCCAGTACAGTCACTGTGCAGCCGTCTATAGAGTTAGAGACCTCTCAATGTCCAGTATGGTCACTGTGCAGCTGTCTGTAGAGGAGGGGCCTCACAATGAATGTCCAGTATGGTCACTGTGCAGCTGTCTGTAGAGTAGGGGCCTCACAATGAATGTCCAGTATGGTCACTGTGTAGCCGTCTGTAGAGTAGGGGCCTCACAATGAATGTCCAGTATGGTCTCTGTGTAGCCATCTGTAGAGTAGGGGCCTCACAATGAATGTCCAGTATGGTCACTGTGTAGCTGTCTGTAGAGGAGGGGCCTCACAATGAATGTCCAGTATGGTCTCTGTGTAGCCATCTGTAGAGTAGGGGCCTCAATGAATGTCTAGTATGGTCTCTGTGCAGTTGTCTGTAGAGGAGGGACCTCTCAATGTCCAGTATGATCACTGTGCACCGTCTGTAGAGGAGGGACCTCACAATGAATGTCTAGTATGGTCACTGTGCAGTTGTCTGTAGAGGAGGGACCTCACAATGAATGTCTAGTATGGTCACTGTGCAGCTGTCTGTAGAGGAGGGGCCTCACAATGGATGTCCAGTATGGTCACTGTGCTGCCGTCTGTAGAGTAGAGACTTCTCAGTGTCCAGTATGTTTAAAAGTACAAGACATTTTTCATGTAACATCTGAGGAAGGTCCAGATGATATAGGGGCATAAACACTGTGTATTTGGGATTTGCACAAACTCTTAGGCTATTAGTAAAATTCCTATCACCTATTTTAATGAACTTTAGTTCAAGAGGAATAGGTTAATTAATTAATATGTTCTATCTACTTGGCTAAATATGTATATAAATACATGTGTAAAGTATACTGTGAATACAATTCTTAATTTACAAATAATAATAAATATAAAAGTACATGAAAATGTCATTAATAGAATACTTTTGATAATAAAACAAATCAGAAATGGAGGGCTTTTTTTAAAAGTAAGAGAAAATCAGGAAGAACTGATCATTGTAGTAATTTAATAATATGAGAAATGGTGTAAAACTTTTAAGAAGCAAATAGACTGAAATTCAGCACTTCTGAGAGTCACATTATATATATATATATATATATAATTTTTAAGAAAGGTATTCAGTATGACACTTCCCCAGTTTGTGTAAGGGATAATTTATCATTATATTTAGATGTGCATAGTTTGTACAGTATTATATATATTGGAATAAAATACTATGATATGAGATAAAACAGATTTAAAGAACCCAACTCTATAAACATTTCTATTCATTTTTTGAATAAATATTTTAATGAAAGTCTTGATATTTTCCATCACCAGGTATTAAGATAGCTGAAGAGGTTCTTATTTCTGTCTTGTCCTTAACAACTCTTTATTGCATTGTCTGTTCAGTGCTGGTAGTGTGGACTAGATATTAGGGCTATAAAGTTAAGTTAGACAGACAGAAAGACAGAAAGACAGGATTCTGCCAGTTCTGTTTAAGAGGTAAACAATATAGTTACTCCAAGGTTGGGTGTTGCTATAAGGAGGAGTGCCTGGGGAGGCCGACACACCTGAGGAGCTCTTGAAGCAGTGGGAGGAAGCAGAGTGAACTGATATCTACACTGAAATCTCTATCCTGAAATAAAATGTCACGGTCAGATGAAATGTGTTCATCTGTGACATTTTACATTTATGTAAATATATATAAAAAACTGTCCCAAACAAAGTGAAGACTCAATAACCAGTTGTGTTATCATAAAAGATAGTTCAGTCTACTGTCCTCCTTTTCCTGTGAGATATATCTGCTTATTTCACTTGTGTTTATATTGCAAGTAGGCAGATTGTTTGTTGCACAGCTGTCATGGGTCAAGAAGTCAGCCTGCTTATCTTGTTGTTTCTGTAGGAATTTTGGTGAACATTATCATACTTTGTGTAAGGCTGTGGATCACCTAGCAACTGTTGACTGTATTTTCTCCCTGGCCAAGGTCGCTAAACAAGGAAATTACTGCAGGTAATATGTTTTTCATTTCTCTCATTTATCATGGCTTCAGATAAAATGGGAGTATCCAATTAATTTCATTATTGCTATTATAAAATGTTGCAGTTGTTCAGGTGTGTTATGCTCCTGGTAAAGCTGCATATCACATGTATGGCTTAATTTGAAAAATAAACTCCTTTCTTCCTTGTTTTATGACTGACAAATGCAGATGCCTGTCGTAACTCTGGAACTGACTTCTCTAATTGAACTTTTAGGTTTATGTAAAGTTTTTAAATGAAGCTTGAAGACTCCTTTTGCTGTTAGCTTTGTCTTGGAAACTTAATAACATGTTTCACTTCAGTTTTAAAAACTACAGTTATAATAGCTTGAACTTGAACGAGGGACTGGGAAGATGGGGGTTCTGTTGTGGGGAGGGGTTCTGTGAGCTTTTGTGAGCCTTTTGGTGAGAGCTAGATTCATACCAGTTTTCTTTAATGGCCTCTGAGCATCCCAACATTTCTTACTCTTCTCTTCATAAAGGATACTAGAGTTCCATAGATCTAACTAAGTAACAGTCCTGACTTTTCAATAAGTTCTTTCAAAAGCCTTTTTAATTGAAGCTACACATTCCAGGAAAGTTAAGAGACTGTTTAGCTTCTGTGGGAACTAAGAGGAAAGCCCATGAAGGTGCTGCCTGACCGAGCCTGAGGCCCGAGCTCCGAGCGGACAACCTGACTGTCTTCTTTCATATTGGTTTCTTCTTTGTAGTGTGTTGATTTTTAAAAAATAATACTCAAGTATCCTGTAATCTCCAGTGTGTAGAGGGTATTAAAGCAAGGTTGTTATTGTACATTATTTCTTCTTTGTGAGAGAGTTGGAGGACTTGGTATACATATTATGTTCTCTAAATGAAATGTATTATTTTATTGCCCATTTGTGATGAATATATCTATATTGTTGGTCATAACAGTCATGTTTAAAATACTCTTGGCATTGCAATTACTTCCTAGTTCTTTATCATCCCAAAGGAATTTCAAGCATACATAGTGATGTCTAATCAGTTTTTCACACACACACACACACACACACACACACACACACACACACACAGAGAGAGAGAGAGAGAGAGAGAGAGAGAGAGAGAGAGAGAGAGCTGAATCTTCCTTGTAGTAAACAAGGAAAATGTGAAATGTATGTCCTATTTATCATGGATTATTGTGAAAGGTTAGAATCTGCAGTCCATTGATTTGAGTAGGAGTTCTTTTACTCTAGATTTGTGAAGGGAGATTTCCCTGACAGACTGTTTCTGATTAAGCAGAGGCATGTAGTGTGGTTTATATAAGCTGTCCCTATTTGAAGCTGTGTGCCCTCCTCTTCTTATCCCTCCTTACGGCACCTTCAGTTATTTGCTGTTGCTGGAAGTGCCAGCATGAAAACCACTGTTATGCAGTTGGATCCATTGCAGCAAATTAAAAATTTTACCAGTGTGTACGATAGAAAAATTGTTTTTCCCCCTGGTACTTCTTAGCCTTTTGCATAAGTAGGCATGGTTAACTTATAGTCTTGGTCAGTTCAGGGACCTGAAGCTCTTGTAGATCTGTTAGTGTTGCTTGTCATCTCTGCTTATTTGTTTGTTTTATCAGATTTGTTGACTGTGTGGTTATCTCAGCCACCACCTGTAGAAGTGATTTATGCTGTACCCTTTCTGGAATGAGTGTGTCTAGTAAGCATTGGGGACACTGTCAGTCTTGTGTCACCTGTTCCAGATCAGAAGCGAGGTGTCACGAGGTGGTTGCAGCTCCTCCTGGCTGCTCTTATACCTGGGGCAGTCCTTCACAGCTCTTTCTCCAGGCCACAGCTGTCCCAGGTCAGCTTCCCCTGTGCCTTCACATACCTCTCAGCATTCCTGGTGCTAGTCCTCTGGGCCTCCATTCTGTCAGGTCCTGCCTGCTGCTGGCATGGTGGTTTCCAGGTCCCTCCAGACAGCTGTCTGTGTACTTCAACCAACTTTTCTGTTTGTCCTTAGTCCAAAGAGTGTTCTAGATTATCAAGTAAGTCGTTGTTAAGCATTTCAAAGAATATTTCAAACGCTAAATATTTTTTCAAATTATATATTGTGTATTTTATATTAGGAAAAAGCCAGTGGGGGAAGCTACAGAAATAATCTTATATACTTTCTACAGTGTATTGCATCAGCCTCTTCAGAAAAGAAAATTAACATGGCTGTAAATAGCTATGAAACAGGAAGCTTGCTTTTAAAGTACATTTTAAATTGTATGAGAGGCAAACAAACACATTTTTCTTAAATTTTCAGCTTTTTGCGATATCAGTGCATGTGAGCCGCGAGCCATCGTTCCAACAGGTTACTTGGCTTCACAATTGCAATCTTTTCTTCCTGATGCTGTCAAGATGATCTTATTACAGTCTTGGAACCTTTAGATTACCCTCACGTCACCTTTATTTCAGGCCTCTCTGTCTAATTTGTATTATGTTTCCTTTTTTCTCTAACATCGTTTATGTTCTGTTCCTCTGTGACAGTTAAAAAAGAAAGCTGCAATTAAAAATATATGAATTATAGTAGCTGCATCTGTTCATATTCAGATGTCTCACTCTTTCCAGGAAACATGTAGATTTCCTCCATCTTTCCCTTCACTGCCATATGACACATCAGCATGCCCTGCCTGTCTTCCCGCTGTAGCTGTTCTGTCCTGGAATAGCATCTCAGAGCTGTGAATTTCCCTGTGTGCCTTCCCTGAGAAGCTCTGTCACTATATAATGTTGATAGTAACAGAATAGGCCATTGCTGATAAGAGCCACACTGTGACTCTGCAACAGAAATCTCAGAGGGGCCACAGCAGTGCCACAGAGGTGACACCCTGACTTTACTTGGTAGAGCACCTAGAATTTGATTTTTAAATTTATATCTCTTACATGTTCATTCTTCTTTTTCTCTTATAATAAACCCATAAGCTGCCCTCAAAATAACAGTCTTTAATAATACATATATGTGTGTGTGTGTGTGTGTNGGTGACTCTAGATGTTGCCAATAAAGTAAACAATGTGCCCTCTCTTCATGGGTGACCCCAGCTTAAGACACTGGGGTCACTGTTTGAAAAATAGTCATTTTAAAATATTGGTAGCACACAGTAAAAACGAGATGGCTCCATTCACCACTGCATTGTCAAAAACTAGAAATCGTGAGTATGTCAATTCAGTTGAGGGTCTGAGAAAAAACAGTGAGCTTCTTATTGAGCTGGTAAGAAGACATGTTAATAGTGACTTCTTTCTTCTATAAAGAGTGTACATACCCAGTGTCTTAGTCAGGGTTTCTCTTTCTGCACAGACATCATGACCAAGAAGCAAATTGGGGAGGATAGGGTTTATTCGGCTTACACTTTCATACAGTTCATCACCAAGGAAGTCAGGACTGGAACTCAAGCAGGTCAGGAAGCAGGAGCTGATGCAGAGGCCATGGAGGGATGTTCTTTACTGGCTTGCTTTCCCTGGCTTGCTCAGCCTGCTCTCTTATAGAATCCAAGACTGCCAGTCCAGACATGGTCCCACCCACAAGGGGCCTTTCCCCCTTGATCACTAATTGAGAAAATACCCAACAGCTAGATCTCATGGAGGTACTTCCCCAACTGAAGCTCCTTTCTCTGTGATAACCCCAGTTGTGTCAAGTTGACACAAAACTAGCCAGTACAATTGACTCCTTGTCAACTTGACACACAAACACATCACTAGTAAGCCTCAACCCTTAGTTCTTATCCATCCCCAAGATCTAAATAACTTTAAAAGTCCCACAGTCTTTACATAATAAAAGTTCAATCCCTTTAAAAATATCCAGTATGTTTTGAAATTCAAAGTACTTTAAAATTCAAAGTCTCTTAACTGTGGGCTTCACTAAAAAACTTCCTTCAAGAAGGAAAAATATCAGGGCACAGTCACAATCAAAAGAAAAATCAATCTCCAACTATCCAATGTCTGGAATCCAACCCACAATCTTCTGGGCTTCTCCAAGGGCTTGGGTCACTTCTCCAGCCATGCCCTTTGTAGCACACACATTGTCCTCTAGGCTCCAGATGCCTGTACTCCATTGCTGCTGCTGTTCTTGGTGGTCATCTCCTGGTACTGGCTTCTCCAAAATACTGCTTTCTTCCACTATAACTAGGCTTCAACACTAGCCTCTTATAGGCTCTCTTCATGGTGCCAAGCCTCAACTCCTTTGCATGATCCCTTTAGTCCTAGGCCATCAATTGCAACTGAGGCTGCACCTTCACCAATGGCCTTCCATGGCCTCTCACAGTGCTTCCGTGACCTCAGCTGCTCTCCATGACTCCTTCATGCCTTCAAAGCCAGTACCACCTGGGTGACTCTTCCACGTTACCAAGTCCTGCTGCTGCACGAGGTACAACTTTGGCTATCTCTGGAACATAGCCTCTTTGTGCTTTCAGAAAGCACTTCCCAGAAGATATCACCTCAGTGATGCTGGTCTCTTCTTAATTACTGCTAATTTCTTAGCTCCAGCTAACCAGCATCAATAGTCCCAGTAATGCAAAAGTTTCACTTTAGTAGTTCTGGTATCTTGTTAATCACAGCTGATTCTTCAGCCCCAGCTAACCAGAACCACAGCTTCTTCCATTCAAAATAGCAATGGCTCTGAAAAGAGTCTTTAATTTTCACCCTGAAATTTCACAAGCCAGACCTCCATCTTCTGCTCTGTTCTCAACATTATCTTCCAAGCCCCTATAGAACATCTGACAGAGCTCTTAACAAGGAATGGATCTTCAAGCCCAAAGTTCCAAAGTCCTTCCACAGTCCTCCCCAAAACATGGTCAGGTTGTCACAGGAATTCCCCAATATACTGGTACCAATTTGTCTTAGTCAGGGTTTCTATTCCTGCACAAACATCATGACCAAGAAGCAAGTTGGGGAGGAAAAGGTTTATTTGACTTACACTTCCACATTGCTGTTCATCACCAAGGAATTCAGGACTGGAACTCAAGCAGGTCAGGAAGCAGGAGCTGATGCAGAGGCCATGGAGGGATGTTCTTTACTGGCTTGCTTCCCCTGGCTTGCTCAGCCTGCTCTATTATAGAACCCAAGACTGCCAACCCAGAGATGATCCCACCCACAAGGGGCCTTTCCCCCTTGATCACTAATTGAGAAAATGCCTTACAGTTGGATCTCATAGAGGCATTTTCTCAACTGAAGCTCCTTTCTCTGTGATAACTCCAGCTGTGTCAAGTTGACACAAAACTAGCCAGTACACCCAGTGATTTGCAAATTCTATGTCAGGAATTTAATTTAACTTAGTGAAAATCCTTGAACACACACACACACACACACACAGAAAGATAGACAGGCAGACAGGCAGAGGAAACTGAAGTATAGCACTGTTATGACATAGTCCAAATGTCTACCATCATAGAGCAGTTTACTTATACATGGGTAGCTTCCTCAAAAGAATACTGAGAATATGATGAGATGTGATCTGGTGTCCTCAGGATGCCATACTGTAAACATTTGTAAGTGCTAATTCTAAGTTTTTAAATGTCTTCCAGAGGACAAAGAAAAATTTTACTTTTTTGTTGGTGGTGGTGGTTAAAAAAATAAATTTTGCCTTATTTTAACACAGACCACTGGCCAGTCTTAACAAGTCTGAGAAAGACTTGAGGCTTATTAGTGATCTGAGGAATCTGCAGGACCTAGTGTTTTATCCCCTATGGACTGTTTGAGCTTCCTTCACCAGTGTACTCCAGTGCAGGGCAAATGACCCAGCAAGGGACCCCATTACTCTGTTTTCCTGTTTTTAATAATCTTTCCCAAAACTGCTAGAACATATTTCCAGAAGGCCTGAAAAGAACACAGACAGCACTGCTATAATCTGCTTCCGATTTCACGGGGAATGTTGAGAGCCTACCCTGTCTACCCACAGAGGCCAGGGGGCCATAGTCACCCTCTGCCCACAGCTTCAGATAATGTGAAGAGGAAGTTAGAGTCAGCCCTTGGTTCTGTGAGAAGGCTCTGGTAGAAACAGTTGGGCATGATGAGGGCACAGGTCACAGTGTGGATGTGTAGAGTTGCTAATGCTGTGTTACTGCTACTGATGTGTCAAGAATTGATTGTAAATAATTGGATAAAATGAAATGTGCTCTTCTGGTCCGACTTTCACACATGGAGACCGTTCATTATTTAATATTTGCTGATGAGAACCTGGATTATCCCGTTTTGCTAAGAGATATAGTTTTCTGTGTGTCTGTATTTGTTCAACAAAATTTATTTACTTTAGTTTGTAGGTGGGCAGGCAGGAAATTGAAAGGAAACACGACATTTAGTGAAAGGTTTCATTTGATTGATAATTCTAATTGCTATTTATGAATCTAAAAATGGAAGTGATTTGTATTATGAATGAAGGTAGCTGTGTCTGTCTCCTTGGGGCTGGTGAGATGGCTCAGCGGGTAAGAGCACCCGACTGCTCTTCTGAAGGTGATAAGTTCAAATCCCAGCAACCACATGGTGGCTCACAACCATCCTTAATGAGATCTGGCGCCCTCTTCTGGAATGCCTGAAGACAGCTACAGTGTACTTACATATAATAAATAAAATAAATCTTTAAAAAAAAAAAAAAAAAAAAAAAGAAAAAGATGAGCTTTGAGTAGTTTCAGGAATTATCCAGCTATTCCATTTTTGTTGATGCATGTATAAGAAGAACCATAACTATAGGCTATAACCTCCTAGAAATAAATTAAAATTTGTTATTTAATATTCATAGGTGAATATGTTGCATTCAGCATGCTAGCCATTCTGGGTATATATACTCTGAAGACCAAGAAAGAAATGAGTGAAGTTTGGTGTGCCATGCCTATTAAACAATAGATCAGGGTAGAAAACTCGCCTAACACGAATGAGGCCATGGTCTCATTGTATAATAATAATACTTATAAATATTGAGTGTTTAATAATACTATTGCACAAATAATAGTATTTGTTCTGAGGTTGATTTTTAAAATTTATTTTATTAGTCTCACTTCTATAAAGTTATCATTAAAATATGTTTTTAAAAATTAAGAACAAGTGTCCATTAGGTAGTAGATGGTGAAATCTACTTTTATGTGTAGTGATTCTTTAATAAGGTATTGAGCTAAAGTGTTTGTGGGTGGTGTAGTGAAATATTTCAAATAGAATGTAACCAGTGCCATCCGTGTATGAACATGACTGTGCAGATGAAGGCTAGGAAGGGAGATACCAAACTGATTTAACTGTCACCTTCTAAGAAAGTGTTCTGACCTACATAGCTTTGAGAAGTAGAATAAAGCTGGGTGCTCCTAACAGAGGACCTGGGTTCAATTCCCAGCGCCCACATGGCTGCTCACAGCCATCCACAACTCTGAGGTGAGGTGCTCCCTCATATGGCACATATTCATACACATAAATAAATGTAAACAATAAATAAATACAACTGATAAGATATAAAAATTTAACCAAAGAATAACATGGCAGCAATTTTTGTTTTGTATCAAAAGTAGAAGGTACTACAGAAGTACCATTGGATTTTCTCAGTCTCTTAACCCAAACCAAATGCCATTTATGTAAAAATGATAATTTAATCTGGAAATGGCTTTACATGACTATGAAGTGATGTGCCAGTGATCTGAACTGTGTTTAATGATGCGTGTCTGCCGGCTCCTTGCTGGCAGGACCAGACAAGAGGAGAGAGGTCCTGATCCCGCCGGGGATCTCTCCAGGGCTGAGCGGGATGGTGAGTATTGAAAGTCCAAAAGAAACACACTGAGCCAGGAGTCTTGTCGAAGCAGGAACTCAATTTTATGGCATCAGCCTCTTGCTTATATAAGTTTGGAACATAGGGAGGGGGATTTTTGGTGGGGTAAGATGACGTAGGAGGGAGGGAAGCGTGATGGAGGGTATGGAGTGCTGACAGGGCCAATGGCAAACAAAGCTCTACATTAGCAACGGGGGTGAGGGGGTGGAGAGTGGGGGGCAGAGGCAGGGCCAAAGAGGCCTTTCTGAGTCACCCGGATACAGAATTGACTGAGACAGGTCTCAAAACTCAAGCCAGGCTCAGGTTTGTCCTTCAGGCCCAAATCATGTGCTGACTTGATCTTAGATGATGACAGACAAATGAAAACTGAAATCACATGAAGACAGACTTCACAAGGCTTGCTGAATCTTGTCCTTCAGTGTGCTGCTGGTCCCAGTTCCTGATTTCTGACTAGTTGATGAGGAGTTGAACTCTTAGTCTCAGTCCTTACTCAGAACATGTGCTCTTTCTAAGACTTTGTTGTCTTCCTTCCCTATTGAGTACTGAAGGTTTTCATGCTGTGTCAGTATATCCAGGCCTCAAGCTCACCGACGTCTCCCTGCCTTAAATCTCCGTGCTGAGATTTAAGATGTATCACCATGCCAAGCTAGTTAGTGGTTCTTTTTAAAAGCTCCTTTTGTGTCTACAAGTTGATGAAACTTATTTTTTTCAGGCCAACTGTACAAGAAGAAAAGAAAATCATCATAAAAAATGGAAGGCACCCTATGATTGATGTGTTGCTGGGTGAACAAGATCAGTTTGTGCCCAACAGTACAAGTTTATCAGTAAGTACCACATGACACCCAAAACCAGTGTGTGGTAAGGACATTGATTGCAACTTTGTATCAAATATTTTCATGTCTGGTTTTATCCTCAGCTTTAAGTGGACCAATCCCAGGCATAGTTTTATATTCACCAATTATGCAATTGGTATAATTCCCAATGGAAAATCTCCATAGATGCAAAGATTTAGCAACTAAAGACAATTATCTTACTTCTTATATGTAACCCAATAAAAATACTTTATATTCAGAAATATGTTAATGATGTTGGAATTATACAGTGCCTTTTCAAATTTTCATGAGCATACGGCATTAGCTTGTTCTGTCCTATGTTACACTATATTCAAATGCTCTGAAAACACGTAAGTGATTAGCTGATCTAGGCTGGAGATCTCTTAGAAGACACTGATGATGCTACATTAGTACCCCATAGTAAAGCAAGATCTCAGAGCTGTTGGTATTGTCAGTGATGGCAAGATTTAGGAAGGGGGGAGCAGGGCTTAGGGAAGGAGAGCATGAAACAAGATATTGGGTAAGAAAAGTTAGAGTTGTCCACAGGATTACTGAGATTGTCTAAAATGTCAGCTGGGTTTCTTGTAGAGGATGACATCAAGGATGCTAATTGAGGTTTGTGGCTTCCTGCAGTAAGGGCAGCTGTGGGAGGGCCCTAAAAAAACAAAAATGTGTGGATCCTGAATGGAAAAGTGTAGCAAGATACAGCCTGTGCATCACAGAGTAAGGTTGGATACAGAGTATTAGAGAGCAGTCTGTGCATGACAGGAGTGTCACACAGAGTGATTGGATACAGAGTATTAGGTTTGTAAGTCAGTGGGAGAACTGAGATATAAGAGGGAAGTTTGCAGGTGTTGGGACAGTAGCAACATTCCATGTTGTGCCTGGAGCAAGGACCTCTAACATTGTCAGATTGAGCAGTCATACGTGTGTGGAGTAAGATAAAAAGCTTTGAGTTCTGTCTACTGTCATGTTCCCTATCATGTCATACAGGGTTTGATAGTAGCTTCTAATCTGTGTGTTGGGCCTGTTCAAACTGTTTCATTGAAGTGCTACAGATGGAGTGGTTACAGACAGCAGAAGTTATCTTTCATGACTCTGAAGACAGAATTGAAGACAGGGTGTCTGTACCTTGTGGGGGCTGGCTTTGTGCTTTTAATGTGGCACCTTTTGTTGTGTCCTCACTTGGTGGAAGAAGGGGAGGTCCCTCTCAGTCCCTGTATATTAATCACATCCTAAAGACACTTGACACTATCATCGTAGGATTTAAATTCCCTGAGATCAGGGGAGAGGCATAGACATTCAGACCATAACAACCAGATGTGTATGCTATCAGTTGTCATGTAAGTTAACAAATACGAATCTTAATTGTCTTTAAGGAGAAGCCTATATGAGAATAAGACCTGTGTTTTTAGTTTCCATAGCAATAGTGTATAGCTTCTCTAGAGAGAGTAATATAGTTCTAATATTTAATAGCTTGGCTCGTATTTAATGGATAAACACCCATGAAACATGTTCTGTTTCTGCCCATGCCCATCCACTTGATCCAAGGATGTTATCCTTGGCATTGCTATTTTATTTCTATTTTCTTTATGTTTTCATTTTCTTCTTAAAAAATAATCTATTATATTTTTAATAAGTCAAATTTGAAGAATTAAAGCATCTTCTAATCACAGGGGCATTTTAAAGAATCATTAACTCATGTATTTAGATCTTTACAAGGTAAGTGTAGTAGTTTTTCCTAGTTAGACAGCTTAGAATGTCCCAGAATATTCGTTTCTTTTACATATGCTTTTCCTAACTTGAGTAGGAGTTGATATAGACTGTTGCTATGGTAAAGCGCATTCTGTTTCTCGGGGTTTAAATATATACAGGAATGTTGTGGAGAAAGAACTTACTATGTAAAATTCTATCTAAAATGTACTCTGCCTATTAATTTATAAACTATACCCTGGCAGAAAAGTCCTCAAAGTTAGGTACCATTGTTACTTCCGATAATTACATCATTTTGGGAATTTATCTTTCTTACATCTAAATGATGCTAGCTTTCCTGGGCTCTGTGTTAATGAAATCATTATGTTCTCATGAGCAGAGTAAGTCTTTCTTACTTTCCCTCTCTGTTTTAGGAATCTTTTCTGTCTCCACTTTGTCCTCCATCTGCCTCCTCCAGTGCAATCCTCCCTTCACTTTCCCGTGTAGCCTCTGCTAATCTGCCACGCCTCCCTCCTGCTTGTCCTCATCTGTGTGTTCCAGCTGTGTGGGACTCAGGGAGCTGCCTTTGGGCTTGGCAGATGGTATTCCCTCTGCAGAGAATGTCCCCCTTCCCCATCTCACCCATCCTGCCTCCCGCCCGCATGCTCACAGCCCGCTCCATCATCACAAGCTCTGCTGTTTCTCCCTCTTAGATGTGTCCTGTCTTGAAGCCTCCCCTCACCAGTGCCCTGATGATAGATCCTACATCCTACACCCACTGCCTGTGTCTCCCCTGCTTTGTACTGATGCTAGTAAGCCACAGTTGTACTTGTTGGTGTGCTTCCCAAAGGGTTCCAGCGTGACAAGGACAGTGAGTGTACATGTCTACACTGTGTAGGTGCCATACCGGTGTCCACAGCTCACCGCTGATACCCAGCAGGCTCCCACTCAGAGTGGTACTGAGGATTACCTGGACCATCTCTGGGCTGGTAGTCTTGGGTTCTATAAGAGAGCAGGCTGAGCAAGCCAGGGGAAGCAAGCCAGTAAGTAACATCCCTCCATGGCCTCTACATCAGCTCCTGCTTCCTGACCTGTTTGAGTTCCAGTCCTGACTTCTTTCAGTGATGAACAGCAATGTGGAAATGTAAGCTGAATAAACCCTTTCCTCCCCAACTTGCTTCTTGGTCATGATGTTTTGTGTAGGAATAGAAACCCTGACTAAGACAGCACCTTATATCCTCATGACCTTGTAAAAAATAAGGACACACTGCTTGGGGCAGTCATATTATGGACTGTCCTGTGACTATTTGTTTATTGACCCAAATGGCTATCTGGTGGGTAGGCTTTTGAAAGCAGCACAAGTTCTTGTATTTTGGTTTTAAGATACATGATATAAATTCAACTGTGTTGCTTTAGGAAGTACTGTTGCATGGGGGAGAAAATGAGTCCAGTGTGCAAAGAGAATCTCCAGGAAGCCCCTGAACTGTGGATCTCTTTAGGTTGTGGGAAATCTACTGCCCAAGTGCCCTAGAGGCAAGAAGTAACCTGAGCTCTTTAGTCCTCAGTAGTGTCTATGGTATGTAGTAGACACATACTTCTTTGTATCTAAGAATGTTTGAAGCTGGTAAGAATGAGGACCAACTGCCCAGTTTCCTCTTTCCTCCCAGTAATACTTGCTTTGGCTACAAATTAAATGTAACATTAGTTGAATCAGCAGTAGTCATTGACTTTATCCCTAATTACCAAGTACAATGATAATGCCTAACCTAAAACATCTGAGTTTTAAGCTTGACTTCATTTCCTGGCTAGATTATACAAATAGGATCACTGTGTGTGTGTGTGTGTGTGTGTGTGTGTTATATTGCATTGTTAGATAAATGAGCTGAAGGAGGAAAGTAAAGGAGGAAGTTTAGAGATGCATTTTTAATTATATGTGTGCACATGCATCTATGTGTGAATATGTGCACATGGGTGTAAGTGCTTGCGGAGGCCAGAGAGCTCACCAGCTCCACTGGTGCAGGAATGGTTGGGATGCCCGACATGGGTGCTGGGAACTGAACTCAGGTTCTCTGAAAGAGCTGTAGGGACATCTAACCTGGGCCATCTCTTAGCTCCAGGGAAGTATGAATGGTGCTTACTTTGTATTCTAGGGCTTGTATCCTGTGTTGTTCTCCTCTCCTGTTTCTGAAAACAGTGAGAAGGCAGTTGTTTGATACCGACTTGAAAAAGATGTATTTATTAACCTCCATACTTATGCATGTGTTTCTGTGTGAGTGCAGCTCTGTGTATGGGTGCTCCCAGGGGACAAAAGAGGACATCAGATCCTCTGGAGCAGAGCTGTAGGTGGTTGTGCACCACCTGATGTGGGTCCTGGCAAGTGAACTCAGTTCCTCTGAAAGAACTGTAAACCTCTTAACCACACAGCCATCTCTCTAACTGGTGCTGATTTATTTCCTTTTCTTAAAATCACCTGTGCTGGTGTCTGCCCTGAGTGTTTCTTTCTCTTCCTGTCTCTAACCCATGACCATCAATTGAACTCTTGTTCATTCTTCAAGACCCAAAATGTTATTTCCTACTTCACAGAGCCTTCTTTATTACTTTACCCAGAATCAAGTTGTCCATGGTAGTATGTCTTTCCATCCTAAAGTTCCTCCCACATATCACATTTTCTTCTGTAGGAATAGAGGGTCTGAGTGGTGATAGCAAATAAAAATTCAAATTCAGTTCTACCATTATTTTACTGTCTCCTGAGATGGGCCACCCCCTTTACCTGGCCTTGGTTTTCTTATCTGTAAGTGAAGAGTGGGATACCAGCCTTGCTTCTACTGCTCTACTGAATGGAAGATGGGTAGGATGCAAGGATCAGACAGGTTTAGACCACTGCCCTGGCATCTCAGGGGTGAGCCTCACTGTCCCTCTCTCTGCACCTTATTCATCTGTTCTTAAATGTGCAGAGACTTGACTGAGCTTGTGCAGAGGAAGTCTTTGTAGCTTGCCATTGATTGACATTTTCAGGGAATAAAGCACTTTAAAACTGACATTTTTCCTGCTGGCCCTCAGCTACTATAAAAATAGTTCTACCACATTCTTTAAAGATGGATTTTAGTGTCTGTGCCTGTCAAGGACAGAACCATGGTTTACAGAGAATTAGCTCTTACCTAGGGCTTAGAAATGAACATGTGACAATTTCGAATTCTTTTCTACTGTTGACTTTGGAGCTGTGACTTCCTGTCTTCTGTTCTACCCAGTGGCAGAGTCAAGGACCCCAGGCTGAAACCTCTCCCCTGATTTTACAGTGTCTGTATCTCCTTTCCATTGAGTAGAAGTCCCTTCCGAGATATCTATCAGCAGTTTGCTGCTAGTAGCTCTGCACTACTGGGCAAGCTTCTTGGCTTCCCAAGGCTGTGTACTTCTTCACCTGTAACATGGAAACAGAGGGACCATGTACGTACCTGTCATGTTTGTATCAGGAAATGGAGGCAGGAGAACTGCAAATTTAAGGCCAGGACAGGCTATATAATAAGACCCTCCCTACATGAAACAAACTGTCCTAAGAACTAAATGAGAAGATGCATATGAACTCTTTTGTGTGTGTGTGTGTGTATACATTCATATTAGATACATATGCACTTGTGTGTATGTGGGTGGGTGTGGAAGGCAGAACGTTGACATTGGGTGGCTTCCTCAGTCATTCTTTACCTTATTTTGTTAGACAGGCTCTCTCAGTGAATCTGGAGCTTGCTGATTGAACTTGGCTGGCTAGCCAGCAAGACCCAGGGATTCTCCTGTCTCTGGAGTTATAGGCATGTTCCACTTTGCCTGGCTTTATATGTGAGTGGTAGGGGCACAAGCTCAGGTTCTCCAGCTTACACAGCACTTACTACTAAGCTGTCACCCAGCCCTTTGTGACTCTCTTATGCTGTTGATTATTCATCTTTCCCAGAGAATATAGCACTGAATGTTGTGAGTACTTGGGTATTTCAGGTTCTAGTCTACAGTATGAGTCTTGAATTCTGAACTCTGTTCAGATAATGCCATTCATGCTGAAGCCAGACTCTTTTTTTTTTTTTCAACTTTTATTAGATATTTTCTTCATTTACATTTCAAGTGTTATCCAGAAAGTTCCCTATATCCTCCCCCCTCCCGGCCCTGCTCCCCTANGATGGGTGTGTGATGAGCACAGTAGATGGGTGTGTGATGAGCACAGTAGATGGGTGTGTGATGAGCACAGTAGATGGGTGTGTGATGAGCACAGTAGATGGGTGTGTGATGAGCACAGTAGATGGGTGTGTGCAGTTCTTAGTTCTTATCTTCCTTACTCTGACATCTTGGGATGGTAATACAGACATTGCTTTTAAAATGTAAATGTGGTAGATATCCCCTTTGTAACACATTTGATTATGAAACGTCTATCATTGGAACTTTCTAGCAGTGAGATGGTAATAACAAGTGGTCAAGAAAAAGTAATTCCAGAGAGGAAATGAAAATGTGACCCTGGTTAAGGGAGGTCTGTCCTGCTCAGACCTGTGGAAAGGCTTTAAGGCGGGAGTAATCTTACAGCCAACCTCCTATATGGTCACTGAAGAGCAAAAATCAAGTATTCTGGAACCAGAGGAACCTTGCAGAAGTGTGGACTAAGTAAGAGAGCAAGCCAAAGAGACCAAGAATGCCTGCTGCATATGCGCTGTGTCCCAGCCAGGTTCTGAAAAGAGGCAGTCAGCTGTGCAAGGAGCAGTGGGCCAAAGCAGCTCCCATGATTAGCTCAGGCTTCTGAGAAGATGCACTACGCCATTGGAATCTTTGTGTCCCCTCAAGAGTCACTCTTGGAAATCCTGAGAACCAAGTTGACAGTGGTAAGGAGTGTTTCCAGTCACTGGAGTTGGTTAGATTGTAAGAGAGGATCCTCCTGCATAGGATTAGTGCCCTTAAGGGCCCGAGAGGGTTCATGTACCTCTTTAGCCTTGTGAGCACCCATCCAGAAGTTGGCTATGTGCACATACACAGATCCTGGGCTTCTCTGCATCCAGAATGGGGAAATAAATGTTTGTTATATATAAGCTAAGAGAATGCAGGGTGGCATAGAGAAAGGAAGATAAAAGGAGGAGGGGGGAGAGAAAAGAAAGGTCAGCCTTGACTGTGACACTTGGACACATTGTCAGTGCTCTGAGAGTCTAAATGACAGCTTTTTGTGAAAAACAAGTTCTGTCTTAGTTGTTAAGACTGTCCTTTTGTCTGTTAATGGAGAGTGGACTGTGGTAAAGGAACACCGGAAAGGCTTGCCAAGAGCCTTGGAAGCTGCCTACAGAGCAGCAACAGAGGTGGACACAGGAAGTAGTTATGTGTCAGTGCCTGGTGACTCATCACTGCCGAGTCTCCTGCTGGTGTTTATACTGCCTCTTATTGGAGGTCCTTTAGGGCTGATTAGAAAAATGCCATTTGGGTCTGGAGAGATGACTCAGCTATTAAGAACACTTCCTGCTCTTGCGGAAGACCTAGATTCAGTTCCCAGAACCCACCTGATGGCTCACAGCCATCCATAATGCCAGTTGTAGGGAATCTAATAATCTGTTCTAACCTCCACAGGCACAAAGCACACACATACATGGTAAACATATATGCATGTAAGCAAAACACTCATATACATAAAATAAATAAATCTTTAAAAATATTTCTATTTAACGAAAAAAAAAAGAATATGCCATTGGTCACTCGAAAGCAATTTAGTGAGTTTAGTGAGCTGAAAAGCTAGTTTTTGTCTGAGCTCGCTCCTCAAATACAGGGGTGTTCTGGAACATTCTCTTCCATAGTAACTGCTGCAGTGTGTCCAGGTTCCTGGTGCCTCCCTACCCACACAGCTGGTGCCAATGGCTTGCCCAGCCTCTCCCTACTGGGTGTGTGCAGGTGAATCTTTGGGTACAGTATAGACCCTCTGCTCTGGTACAGTTGTCTATGTCTATGACTGAATCTACGTTGAGAGCATTCAGTTTACCGGTCTTTAATTTAAGGGGAAAAAGTGAGGCCTACAAAACATACCAGCCTGTGCAAACTCTCCTGCAGAAACTGCTTTTGCTGGCACAGGAGCCCATGCTTGATGCATATTGACTCTTTTAAAAAATAGTTTAAGGTGCTGTTACCTTCTTCTTGGCCTGTCATTGTAAGTGATTTGCAGGACCTTTATTTATTTATTTATTTATTTATTTATTTATTTATTTATTTATTTTTGCTATTCCTGCTGTTCATCCCAATGATAAAAAATGTTTTGGTTTTTTTGTTTTTTGGATACCTTATGTAAACAGTAGAGGGCTGAATCAAAGATATCAATGGAAAGTACTCCCATAAGGAATGATGAATTCCCCTACTGTATGTCAGATTCATGTAGATAAGGCTTTGCATCCTATTAGACAGTGTTATCCTCATTTATATTTTTCCCATATTATGGATGCGTTTCTTTTTGCAGGACCTAACATGGTAGAATGAAAATGTTTTGCACATTTTGGCCTTTTATTTACCTTTCAATTTTTTTTGTCTTATTTATTTATTTATTTATTTAGGTTTTTCAAGTCAGGGTTTCTCTGTGTAGCCCTACCTGCTCCAGAACTTGCTCTGTAGACCACTCAGGTATGCCACCACTGCAGGCTTTATTTATCTTTCTAAAACATAGCTGTGACTGTCTCTGTCTCATTCTTTATAGCCTGTATTTTAAATGTAATGACACAGGTAATTCCTACATTTTCAAAAAAATCACTGGACAATTTTTAGTCATGCTATTGTATCATATTAAACAGTATGAATGGACCCTAGCTGTCCCTAAAAAAAAAAAAAAAATGTTTCTAACATGCTGTTATAAATGATTATGCCACAGTGCTTCAGTCTCCTGGAAGGCTGCAAAGGGGTCACCTGGGAAATGATTTAGATTCCCCTTCCCTTTTCCTCACCAAGTGGACAGTCCTCAATGAGGAAATAGTTTCTTTTAAAACCACTATTAATAAATCTAACCCTGCAGGTAAGGCAGATGGCAGCATATTCTGTGGGTTGATACTGTGTGGCCTCTCCTCAGATCAGTTGTAAACATCGTCTCAGCTCTCGGTTTCCTTCTCTCTTTTACCAGCAGTTGATCAAACCCAGGACTTTGCACTTGCGGATCACGTGTTGATCTACTAATGCAGGCCTGGATGTCAGGCTCCTTACCTGAATGATGGCAGAGACTTTGCATCTAGAATGGCATCCTGTATTAGATGAGGGCTGTAGATTAGGGCTTTGGGCTTTTAGTTAAGTAATTAAAAATAAGCTGATGGTTAGACAATGGAAGACAGCTTTCAGTAATTTTCTAAACACAAATGGGAAGAAAGCCTGCCTCCCAGGCACTCTGTGCATCCCATCTCTCTGGTGGCCCAGCCAGGCTCAGCTGGTGCATATGCCTGACCATTGTTTGGGTGCCCAGTGCTGTGGAGGCTGTGTCTGTTAGAGCAGTAACAGCCACCGTGGCTTTGGGAGGTTGATGGCACCAAGACGCACTGGTCACTACCTGGATGACCGGCTCTGATTCCACCTGTGGGAGTCTTGTGCTACCTACCTGTGGCTAGAAGTAAGCACAGGGGCACACAGGCCAGCCCTCCAGGAGGGCCACAGGTGCTTCCACATGTTGGACTTTGGGATAGGGCTGACTCTTACAGTCATCGGTTAGCCAGAACTCATGCTGTGGCTCTATTCTGGGGTCTACCAAATATCCACTGGCTTACTGGACTTTGTGATATCCTAGAATTAGGTTACCAGATTTAGCAAGTGAAAGTATAGCAGATAAATTTGAATTTCAGATAAACAATTCTTTTAGAATAAACATGTTTGTGTGTGATTTGTTTTTTATGCCAAAATGTTATTTGCTATTTGACAGAAATACAGATTTTATTAATGTCCTCTTTTTGACCTGGCAACCCTAGTATATCCAAGGAGAATTTGTGGAGGTCCAGGATGGTAAAAGAGACTTTGTTCAGGTCTCGTCAATAGCAATTTAACAGTTGTTTAAAAATTTAACAACTAGTTTGACTTATACATGCATAAATAATCCCTTATTCAGTCTTAGGGTTTCCACTACTGTGAAGAGACACCGTGACCAAGGCAACTCTTACAAATGATAACATTTAATTAGGACTGGCTGGTTCTGAGTTTCATTCCATTATCATCATGGTAGGAAGCATGGCAGCATCCAGGCAGGCATGGCCCTGGAGATGAGAGTTCTTATCTCATTCCAAAGGCAAATGGGAGAAACCTGTCATCCTCAGGCAGCTAGGAGGAAGCTTCCTATGCCCATTCCCACAGTAACACACTTCCTCCAACAAGGCCACACCCACTCCAACAAGACTCCTTATAGTGCCATTCCCTGGACCAAGCGTATTCAAACCACCACACTTAGGATCATGCCTTGGTGAGAATGATTTGAAGAGTTAAAAATTTTCAAGTATGTTAAAGAATTGCTCCCCTGTAAACTGCTAGTTCACAGCTGCATTGACTCCAATTCTGAGGGAGGTTATTGATGTGATCTTGATGTTAGTATGTATATGAGCACACAGTCTATATTTTGTTAGTCTTCTACATGGGTACTTGGGAGCACTGTGCCAGAGATGTTAGATAGCTAACCTGAATGCTTGTTTCCTGGAACCTTGGGTTGGAAGACCCTTATGAATCCACCTACTGTCTCCATGGAGTGAAGTTTTCATTTTGAGCTTTCTTTTCTGTCCAACACTGTTCATCACACTCATATCAGACATTAAAGCAAAGCACTGTCTGTCTGTCTGTCCTCCAGCTGTATCCATTGCCCCTTTAGCTGCATCTCAAGATGGAAGGCTACAGCCTCAAACCAAAACAGAGCAATGCAGCCTCTCACTGGTTGTTAGGATCATGAAATGAGCATGATGGTCAGGAAAGCCAGTTACAAGCTGGTTGGAAATAAGCTTCCACACACTGCAGCCCTCCTTGCTATTTTTGACTTTGCAAGTATCAAAATGTTCCCTGGTGCACACAATTAAATACTGGAAATAGATGTTAGAATTTAGAAGAACAGATACTTCACACAGCAAGTGCATTCTACATCTTTCTAGCTTCTTGAAACACATAGGACACATCCGTTTCTGTGGTCACCCTGCTGTGCAGCAGCACCAAGCTTCTAAACTACAGCTTAGAGCCCGCTCATAACTTCCCCCGCTCCATTATCCCCTGGTTCTTCAGCTTCTGCTTCCATACCCTCCTGAATGATATCAAGAGTATTATATTTTATATATGAATTAGATCACGTTCCTAGCTCATTTAACTTAGTATAGTGGTCTTTAGTTTTATTTATTTGGCCACAAATAACAGAGTTTATCACCTATTTTAGGACTGAATAATATTCCATTGTATGTAGGTATTGTATTTCCTTTGCCTTTTTGTCTTCTGATAGGCCCTCTGATATTGATGTGCTGTTTCCATTTCTTGGATGTTATGAATCTTGCTACAATAAACACAGGAATACAGGTGTCTCTGCAACATACAGATTTCGTTTTGCTTGGCTATTTACCAGCTAGTCTTTCAGAAAAATGTTAGGAATAGCTTGTTGATCTCCTTCATAATGCTTCTGATTACACCTTCCTGCTAATATGCTTTTAGATCTGTGTTTTCCTTTGCTACAAATAGGCTATTTATATCCTTTGCCTGTCCCCCATTACTTCTGCGCTGTTGAGAGGTAGGAGTTATATAAGACGACTGCTTTTTCATGTTTTGTTTGGTGATTTAACAACTTCCCTCTGACAATTTATATCTTTGTCTTCTCCCTTGCCATAGCTGTCTGTGAGCTGCTGTATCATACTTTATCTGTTGATAAACATTTGCGCAGTTTCCAGTTTTGGTATACACCACACAATTAGGTCTGACCTGGGCAGATGTGTTTTATGCTTGCACTAAGGAACACACTCTTCACCTTCCTCCTACATTTTCTTCTAAAAGTAGCGGGCTTGCTTTTCACGGCTCATTCTTTCATCCACACAGACTCCGTTTCCTGAGATTTGGGACCACGCTTATTTTCATACAGCTAACCATTTTCCCTGCCATCATTTAAGGACAACGATGTCTTTGTGGCTCACCTGTAACGCCTCCCATGGCTCCCAGGTGTCTGTTGCCTGGTTGGCCTTCTCCTCCAGCTGCACACATTCCTACTTGATGCTTTCTCTGTTTAACCTGCTCCAGGATGGGTTAACATGTAGTCCAGCTCAGGACTGGCCTGAGAGGCAAGGAGCACTGCCAACAGGCTTCTCTGTGTCTTTGTTGTGTGTCATCCTCATTTCCATTTAGGGTGTGTACATGGGAGGAGGATTGCTTGGCTATGTCTATTTTCAGCTTTAGCAGATATTACTGAAGTTTTTCAAAATGTTCTGCAGTGGTTTTCTTCCAGAATAAAAATTCCAGCCCTTCTCTCATCTTTGGCAGAATTTGACATTGACAACCATGGCAGCCTTTCTTCCTTCTCTGTCTTGTTTGATGTTTCTTGTGTGTGTATGTGTGTGTGTGTGTGTGTGTGTGTGTGTGTGTGTGTATGTGTGTATGGTGTCATTTTCTGTACTGTAATTGGATATCTCTTCATAGTCTTGACAACCATCTGTGTATCTTTTTTATCACCCCCCCTAAAATGAGATGGAGCCAACTGGAAGATAATTAAGTCATTGGGAGTGATGCCCTCAGAAAGGATTAGTGTTGGGGTCCAATGCTCGCGATTGAACCCTACATCACAAACCGGGTTCCCTGGAGGATGGACTGGGGCTGAAACGACACACTAGGTAGGGGAGAAAGAGAGAGAGAGAGAGAGAGTGAGTCATGACAACATGGCTGTCCAACAGCAAACGGTTTATTTTCGGGGAAATCTCTTGGGGAAGGAGGGAAGGCCCCGCCCCCAGTCGGTTCTGCGCAGGCGCCTGGTGTTTGGCGGGAAGCCTGAAGTATCCTGAGATGTTCCAGGTGCACACCTGTGAGCTGGGCGGAGGTGAGCTGGGCAGAGCTGAGGTCCCAGGAGACACAGAGCAGACTGCAGGGGTGCTGGGCTGTTTCCAGCCTAATTAACAAGACAACTGATGCCATACCGTGAGCGAGCCGGTCCTTGCATCAGAGGGATGCCACAGATTAGGTCTTCTGGAATGGGTTATTTCTTATAAGAATGTCCTTTATAAAAGGAGCATACTGGCCTGTCCTCAGCCCCCACTTTCTGTCAGCAAAATGAATTCCTCTTGTACACATTCCCACTGTTCTGATGTCATCCACTGTGAAACCTTTACCAGATCTGAAAAAAAGTCAATACCATGCTGTTAAATATCTAGAACTTTGATCTTAATAAGTCTCTTTCTTTAAACAATTACCCTTGTTATAGGAATGGAAAATGAATTAATTCAATAGCATATGTAAATATGCCACAAAGTAATGCTTTGCCTCATGAAGTCCTATTTGTAGGATGAATTGTAAATACCACAAGAACATCAAAACAAAACATGAGCCAAGCATGGTAGTGCATTCTTATGATTCCAGGTTTTGGCAGGTGGAGGCAGGAGATTAAGATATGAGGCCAGCTTGGTCTACCTAGTAAGCCGAAGGCCAGCCTGGGTTATATAGTGAACCCCTATCCCAGTCTGTGCTCCCATAATAAAAACCAACCGTTCGAATCCCTTTCTGGTTCAGTAAGTGAAATTCCGTTTCTTGTTTGTTTGTATGTTTGTCTGTTTCCAGCAGGACTCTGAGAGAGTAATGATAATCACCGGACCAAACATGGGTGGGAAGAGCTCCTACATAAAACAGGTTGCACTGGTTACCATCATGGCTCAGATTGGCTCCTACGTTCCTGCAGAGGAAGCCACGATTGGGATTGTGGATGGCATTTTCACAAGGTAAGTGTACATTCTCTTTGAATGTAACTCTCTTTTTGTATACATGTTTGAATGAGTGGTTTATATTCAAGTGTCAAGGTTCAGAAGAAGTCATTTGTCACCCCATATGTTGATAAGGAAGACACCCAAGGTGTCATTTCCCTGAAGAACTTTTTTACCCCCCAAATCTTTTAAATGAGTCCTTTAAATAAAATCTTAAGAAGGGAATCAATATCTACTCTCAAACTTAGCTGAAAGACTGTGAAGAAATGGAAATCAATATTTAAACAGAGAAAAGAAGTTCTAGTGTGCCTTCCAGTGTGGGAAGCTGAAACCTGCTCCCTCCCCATTTTTGAGATAGAAGTACCAAGCAAGATCATTAATTCACATTTATTTCTGCTCTCAAACATTGCATATAACTGGCCAGGGCTTACTAATTTCAGTTTGTAAATTTAATTTCATGCTTTCTTAGCAATGTGAGTAGAATTTCCTGGTTTTACTAAAAAGAATTTGTAGTTTACCCATTTCATATCTAGCAATTTATCAGTTCTTGAATAGTCACGTCTGTATTTCTTGTGTGATATGTTTGAGTAAATACTGAATATGTAAGCATAACACTATGTAATAACCAAGCTCTCTGTGTAGCATGTTTGTTACTGTTCAGCATTATGGTTAAACACGTGTGGATCAAACCAGAATGTACTATCACCAGTATTAACAAACTTGAGCAGATACTGCAGTGCCTTAAAGTCTGCACATTGAAAGAATCTTGACTTTTGAGGGCCTTTCTGAAGAGTGTGCTCATTAGGCAAAGAAGGAAGGAAGGGCTCCTTCAGACTGAATGGCATGTACAGGCATTAGCATTAGACACAGGTAAGGAACTGAAGGCAGGCCCTCCAGGAGAGCCCAAAGTAAGTCAGAACTTGGTGAGAGTAATATGAGTTGTCAGAGGTAACAGTACTGTGCACATCTGGGTGGAGAATCTGACTACCTGTTGAAAAAGGGGGGAGGCTTATAACAAACAGATTATAATCTGTTTGCTGCTGATGAATCAATACTACAGACTAGAGGTGAGAGGGAAGAGAAATGGAAGGGGGAGGGAGAAAGAGGGATGGATGGATGGATGGATGGATGGATGGATGGATGCACCTGCGTTCATATGCATTTGGAAGCCAAAGGTCATCTTCAGATGTTCTTCACGAATCAGGAATATTCATCTCATTTGTTTGAGATGGGGTTGTTCAGTGGGACCTGGAGTTTGATAAGCTAAGCTGACTGGCCAGCAAGCCTCATTTTAGTCTTCTGGATGGGTTTCTCCACTCATTATATTTATAAATCCATCTGCATGGATAGCCTTTGCTTATGTTTTATGCATGTGCACACATTCCTTGGTGAGTATTTAGCATGATTTCAGTGTTTTACAAATGTAAACTGTGTTGGTACCTTTGTTACTTAAGTGCTGGGGCATAAGCTCTGGCTCCAGAAGACACAGTGGCTTGGCTCAGCCATCCCAATTCAGCAGTGAAAGGCAGATGGGGAAGATACAGGGCTGTGAACCCCCAAGCCCATCCTCTAAGTACTGAGTTGAGCTTTAGGTTTAAACAAAAAAGGGGTTGAAGCTCAAGAGAGGTTTGCATAATGAAGTGGTCTTGGTCAAAGTGTGGTCTGGTCAGTGATGGCGACTTGAAGAAGTTATGCCAATCTGGTTTGCAGGTGATGATTGTCCCTGCTCTAAGCCTTAGCCTCTGTGTCATGTCATTCCTGTGGTAGCTTTCCTGGAGGTGCCTGTTAGTTGGCAGGGAGTTTCAGTTGCTTAGATACAGAATGAAGGCAGAGGTGCCAGGGTTTCATCCTGCTCTCCGTTACATTGTGGGTCCAAGTGAAGAATTAATGCTTTTAAGCAAAGCAGCCTCTAAGTGTCTGTGGCACTGACTTACACATCCTGTACTGTACATAAGTGAATGTTCCCCATCTCATCTGTATTGAAGGGTAGAATTGCTGGATTGTAAGGAACATCCATCTTTCAAGTTCTCCAAGGAGGCCATACCAGTGTAGAAGCAGCAGCATGTGAAGTTTGTTCTCACATTTAATGTAAAATTAGAATACGTATGTTCTTAACTTTGCTTGTAGGGACATGTTCATTTCTATTGTTTTAATTAATGAAGTACCATCTGCTAGATTTTTATTGTTTTAGATGCTAGGGAGATTATTCCCCTCCCCCCACGTACACATTGTGCTTATTCACAAAAAGATTCAGAGAGTGTCCTGTCCAGGATTCCTCATGCCTGCCAGGTCTCGTGTTATAATCCACTGGCTGCTTCCTCCTTCATCCCCTTTTGGCTTGCCTGCTCAGACAGCAGACTCTAAATTCAAGGCTCAGGTATGGAAGCAGGTTTGATCTAGTTTCCCCTCCTCTTCTGATGTGGGAGGGTTTCTCTACAGTCATTCTTAAGTAGCTACTTTCTAAGCCCAGTCTTTAAGATTTCTAGCCAGAATCTCCGAGGTGCTACCCAAGCAGTGGCTCTTTAAAAGTTCATGTCAGAACAACCTCAGATTAGAGAATTAGCACATGCTTTGTCATCTTTACTTAGTATGCATTGCAGTTCTTCCAGTAAAAGTAAGTGGTTATTCAAATTAAATCATTGCTACTCAAAAATCCTTTTTGTGTCCATTGAGAAATACACTATAGCTAAACTGAATAAGATGTTTACATAAGGTTTGGCTCCAGACTTTAAGCTGCTTGTTTTTATGTTATTTTGGACATCTGGAACATTGGGCTTAAATGTGTATACGCCATAATTATTGATGGCATGTCTGCTGTGGCTCGTGAGTGCTGTAGGAAGTAAATGGAAGGAAAACTGCAGTCAGGCGATGGTCGGGAGCTTCTTTCTTGACTATTATAAGGTCACACGAGTAAGGAATGATGTCCTTAGTCATTAGCAGATCTTTTTAAAAGTAGGTTTTTGGCCAGCATCTATATTTGGCTTTAAGTGATGTATTTAAATCAGTATATTAGGATTTGTGTGCTCATCAGTGAGATGCCTGTTTCCAAGGATCATTAGCATCTGAGAGCATCACTGAGATCAGATCTGCGTTTGTCTTCCTGATGTCTGAGTGCAAGTTTCAGCCTTATACAGCTTCTTAGATTCGGTAATTAAGTTTGAGAAGAGCAATTAGTTATTAAGTGTGGTTAGGGAGTCATTTGAGATAAACAAAACAATTGCCATCTCTCATCATCATTTCTGTTGATGCCAGTGAAATGTTTGTGGACAGTGTTTATGATAACTGGCCCCTAGTGAAAAATATGATGGTGTGCTGCCAACATGCCCCCCCCAGTTCTATAAACATTTAGCCTCTGTGACCCCGTCGTATTCAGTGTGGCATGAGTATGTTTGTCCTGAAATAGAATTAAAGGGTAATGGGCCTCAGGGCTTATGTTATGTCACATGTTTGCTTTTGAGCAGACAGCCAATTCATTCATCCAATCTAGTTCAACTCAGCAAATATTTGTTGGACACAAACTGTGAAGGATGTGCACAGTGCATCCTTCAGGGGAAAGAAAGAAAGCATCTCAAATGAGCATGTGTATTCTCAGTTGTAAATACCCACACTAAATACCCCATGACAGATGGCATTTACCTACAGGAACAAGTTCTTTCTTCAGTGGCTTCAGGAACCTTGCCTTGGGAAGGCCTCTGGTGTGTTCAGTTGTGTAGTGAACATGAGACGCCTCACAGCTATTTTTTGGTGGGAAGTGTGGATTTAATACCTGTATTTGGGTCAAAATTTCCTAAAGGTTTGATGTGGTTTGGTTTCAAAGCATATCAAGACAGATCCCTGCCTGCAGTTCCCCAATGTACTGTTGAGATGGGTGTGATGGAGGGCACCCTTAAAAACTCTGGTTTTCTTCTTTTTTTTTTAAGACTTTATTTAGTTGAGAGCAGTTTTAAGTTCACGTCAAATTTTGAGAAAGGAATAGAGACTTTTTCCCAGAGGCTGTTGCTGCCCTACGTCAGCCTGGCCTGGCTGGTGGCTCATGGGATGAAGCTGCATTGCTAAGGAGTCATCATCCAGAGCCCATGCTTGACAGGAAGGAAGGCTCATCTGTGCCTGCTGAGTCATCCTCCCTCCCCAGCTGCTGGGACTCATGGGTCCTCTTACACTGCATCTCTAGACTCTTAAAGTATTATGTAGCAGATGGAATGTGGCCCTCTTGCTCTGTAGGCTCCCTTCTCTGGGGTAATTGTATTGATGTTTCCTCTAGGTCTTCCAGGGCTTGATAATGTGTTTCTTTCTTTCTTTTTTTTTTTTTTTTTTTTTTTTTTGGTTTTTTGAGACAGGGTTTCTCTGTATAGCCCTGGTTGTCCTGGAACTCACTTTGTAGACCAGGCTGGCCTCAAACTCAGAAATCCACCTGCCTCTGCCTCCCAAGTGCTGGGATTAAAGGCGTGCACCACCACGCCCGGCGATAATGTGTTTCTTTTTACTGGTGGATGGTAGTCTATTGTCTGCATTAACACAGTGTATATACTGGCTTACCATTTTCACACTAAAAGTCATCTGAATTACTCATGAAGTTTAACAGTTATCAATAATTTGCTAAAATCAAGCCTGTAAACATCCACATGTGGGATTTTATGTGGATATGTTTAACTCCTTTGGCAAGGATCAGAAAGCATACTTGATCAGTCCTGTGGCAGTGTATATATGTTTGCTTTTGTGTGCTGTATTTGCCTCATATGTACAAAGCTACTTACTACAAGTGAACAAAATTAAATCTAAGAAATTTTGGGGTATAATAATAATAATAATGGTTATTATTATTACTAATTTGTTGAAATACATTCAGCTCTTTATCTGTTATTTATTCATTTATTTCAAGATGTTACCATTATTTTAAGCAGGCCTAAAATTCACCATCTTCCTACCTCGGCCTCTCAAATGCATGGAATGCAGGCATGAGCTACCCCGGCCACACTTGTAGGTTGTAAACTGACAACTTGTAACTATAGAAAGTTATTTGGAACAAAATAATATTCTGACTAGTGGGTATAATATGTACAGCCTATGATAACAATTGGCATGCTGTGACTTCAGGTACTTGGGGGTGTTTGTGGTGAGAGCATTTCACTTTTACTTTGAGTTCTTTTGAAATGAGCAGCAGTCTATAGTCAACGATGTGCAGTAGAGTGCTAAAGAAAGTCCTTATTGCTGGTTTATGACCCTGTGCTCTTCACTGATACTTCCCTGGTCTTTCCACACTCGCCCTCTGTGTCCTCCATTCCTCACACACCCAGCCTCTGTGACCCCCATTCCTTACACACCCAGCCTCTGTGTCCCCCATTCCTCACCCAGCCTCTGTGATCCCCCCATTCTTTATACACCCAGCCTCTGTGACAACCCCTCCCCCCCAATTCCTCACACACCCAGCGTCTAACCTGGAGCTCCCAGATTGGTGTTCCTGGGACTCAGGTTCTGCCTGGTGCTGGCATCTGAACTCCTTCTCTCCTGCTTGTGCAGTGAGCACTGTACTGACTGAGTCATTCCTGCCTTGGCGCTCGTCTTCTCTTTTTTCTTTTTTTTCCAACAGTGCCTTTCTCAAGCCTTACAGTACTGATCCTCCTGCCTCAGTTCTGGGATTATAGATGTGCACCACAGTACCCAGCTCTAGGTATCGTAGGTGTTTGTAATTTTGTTCCATTATGGGGTGATTAGTGTTTATGTGTAACTAAAGGCACTATCAGTAGACAGGTGGGTGAAGAGTGGAATTGCTCTTTACTGTTTATATCCTCTACATACTATTTGGTGCCTTCACATATTTTAGTAATTGCAGACTTTTCTCTTCTTAGATTGTATGATTTAGATTCTTTTCAATCCCCATTGTGTTTTTGTTTTTGCTGTTTATTTTTTAAATTATGGGCCAAGTGTGGTGTCATACACCTTTAATCCAAGCACTCAGGAGGATCTCTGCAATTTCAGAGATTTGGCCTAAGACACCTAGTGCTCTATATAGTGAGACTCCGCCTCAAAACAAACAAACAAAAAATTACAGAGTATTTTATTACTGAGTAGGTTTCTTACCGTTTGTTCAAATTATCCAGAAAATAAGAAGCTCTGTGCCCATACTGGACAGAACTCTGGAAATATTTTAGCAAGGTGGAATAAATTGGAAAGAATGCAAAATACTTAAGCATCTTGAAAAACCTCTTAAATAACAGATACAACAGGCAATTGCTTTCTAATTCTCTATCTGAGATACTGAGATGGGCAAAGTCATAATGAGAAACGAGAATATAGTTGATGTGACTGGGGGTGGGGGGGGAGCAGTGATCATCACTGGGAGCAGAGCCCGTGTGAGAGGGAGGGTCTAGAAAAGGGCAGTGGAGATGCTGCCCACACCCAAGATGGCACATTTTGTTATTTGCTCTATCACTACCTTTTTTAAGTGCTTAGGGTAAAGGAATCTCATTGGAACACAAGTAACCAATGTTTCATTTGGTGACTTAATATTTAAGCCCTGACTGAGCCTAGTCTCCCTCACACAAGCATGTCCTTGCAAAGGCCAGCCCTGTGATCTGAAGGGAGAGAGGCTGGGTCATTTTCTATAACTGAGAAACGTGTAGCATGCTAACTCAAATATCATTGAAAATAGTCTGTCAGAATTTCTTGGAAGTATTCTTGATTTTTAGAAACTGATTCAAAGAAGTAATCATTGCCTTCTCCAGTAATGTTTTATGAAGCTTTGTTGACCTATATACGGGTTATGGAATAGGAGGGGGGAGGGGGATTAGAAAGATTAGTCAGCTGCCACTCCTAAAAATACCAGTTGATTTTGTCTTCTTAATCACATAACTGTAACCTTCTGTCTGTTCAGAGCAGACTGATTCCAAGTAGAATGCTGAAGAATGCATTTTTCATTTTTATTACAATTGAGCATAAACCACACAAGTATGCTTACCTGTGTTCTAGAATTCCCTAAATCTCTAGCATATTTTAACACCTGAAAAACTTCAGAATCATCATCCAGTAATATGTCTTGTGATTGTTGATTTAACACAAAGTTATAAACTTTCAATTATTTTATACATCTTGTTTTACTACAAAATTATTTTAGACTAAAAGAATGACTGAGATATGAGATAGTGAAAGATCATGGTTGACTAAAGGGACCAGATCAAAGAGAACAGTAGATAACATAGGATCTGTTGATTATATTCAGCCAAACTCAAGTACAGAGACAGACATAGTGATGTATTTTAAGTTAAGGAAGGCTAACAGTATCAATAAACCATTTATCAATAAACCATTCCCATGTAACAGACAATCCCCAGGTAACAGACAGTCCACACAAGACAGACAGTTCCCATGTAACTTGCAGTGTCAGTGACTGATTAATGAGCCATCATTTCTGCAGTGTCTGGTCAGCAACATTAGATTTCTAGAAAAAGAGGATTATGATTGAAATTGTGCTGTCTCTTCGGGCAGTGGCTTTTAGACCATTCTTTAGGGAGCATAGTGACTTTGCTTATAAGAAAGGACTTAGTCACAACTAAAAAGCTATTTGCAATCACTCACCAGCCTAATTGGAGAAGCATAGTAAAATTCCATCCAAACATCCCTGACACCATGTCTGGCTTTCTGGACGAAACCTTACAAGGTTCTGGGCTTTGGTTGGGATTTACAGAAGCATCTACTGCCATGATGGTCCTTAATGGCACATACACAGGGTTAAAGGGTATTGAGTTCTGCTAGTATCCTCAGGGAGGAAAGCTTTGAAGAGATCAGCAGGAGACTTTAGGTAAGCAGAAATTAAAAAATAGTAATAGAATTTTACAAATTATGCTCCGTTGGCTTAGGTTTAACTATATCACCTATGAGTTATTATAGGAAGGGCATTTCTTACATTAACTGGGTCATTGTAAAAAAATAAATTTTATTAGATATTTTCTTAATTTACATTTCAAATGCTATCCCGAAAGTTCCCTCTACCCTCTCCCCGCCCTTTTCCCCTACCCACCCACTCCCACTTCTTGGCCCTGGCGTTCCCCTGTATTGGGGCATATAAAGTTTGCAATACCAAGGGGCCTCTCTTCCCAATGATGGCCAACTAGGCCATCTTCTGCTACATGTGCAGCTAGAGACACGAGTTCTGGGGATTCTGGCTAGTTCATATTGTTGTTCTTCTTATAGGGTTGCAGACCCCTTCAGCTCTTATGGTTACTTTCTCTAGCTTCTCCATTGGGAGTCCTGTGTTCCATCCTATAGATGACTGTGAGCATCCTCTTCTGTATTTGCCAGGCACTGGCATAGCCTCATAAGAGACAGCTAGATCAGGGTCCCTTCAGCAAACTCTTGCTGTCCTATGCAATAGTGTCTGAGTTTGGTTACTGATTATGGGATGGATCCCCGGGTGAGGTAGTCTCTGGATAGTCCATCCTTTCGTCTTAGCTCCAAACTGTGTCTCTGTAACTCCTTTCATGGGTTTTTTGTTCCCTATTCTAAGGAGGAATGAAGTATCCACACGCTGGCTGGTCTTCCTTCCTCTTGATTTTCTTGTGTTTTGCAAATTGTATCTTGGGTATTCTAAGTTTCTGGGCTAATATCCACTTATCAGTGAGTGCATATAAAATGACTTCTTTTGTGATTGGGTTACGTCACTAAGGATGATATCCTCCAGATATATCCATTTGCGCAAGAATTTCATGAATTCATTGTTTTTAATAGCAGAGTAGTACTCCTTTGTGTAAATGTACCTCGTTTTCTGTATCCATTCCTCTGTTGAGGGACATCTGGGTTCTTTCCAGCTTCTGGCTATTATAAATAAGGCTGCTATAAACATAGTAGAGCATGTGTTCTTATTACCAGTTGGAACATCTTTTAGGTATATGCCCAGGAGAGGTATTGCTGGATCCTCCGGTAGTACTATGTCCAATTTTCTGAGGAACCGCCAGACTAATTTCCAGAGTGGTTGTACAAGCTTGTAATCCCACCAACAATCGAGTAGTGTTCCTCTTTCTCCACATCCACGCCAGCATCTGCTCTCACCTGAATTTTTGATCTTAGCCATTCTGACTGGTGTGAGGTGGAATCTCAAGGTTGTTTTGATTGGCATTTCCCTGATGATTAAGGATGTTGAACATTTTTTCAGGTGTTTCTCAGTCATTTGGTATTCCTCAGTTGAGAATTCTTGGTTTAGCTCTTTGTAAATATTGGATATTAGTCCCCTATCAGATTTAGGATTGGTAAAAATCCTTTCCCAGGCTGTTGGTGGCCTTTTTGTCTTATTGACAGTGTCTTTTGCCTTACAGAAGCTTTGCAATTTTATAAGGTCCCATTTGTCAATTCTTGATCTGACAGCACAAGCCATTGCTGTTCTGTTTAGGAATTTTTCCACTGTGCCCATATCTTCGAGGCTTTTCTCCACATTCTCCTCTATAAATTATAGTGTCTCTGGTTTTATGTGGAGGTCTTTGATCCACTTAGACTTGAACTTTGTACAAGGAGATAAGAATGGGTAAATTTGCATTCTTTTACATGCTAACAGCCAGTTGTGCCAGCATCATTTGTTGAAAATGCTGTCTTTTTTTCACTGGATAGTTTTAGCTCCCTTGTCAAAGATCAAGTGACCATAGGTGTGTCGAGTCATTTCTGGGTCTTCAATTCTATTCCATTGATCTATCTGTCTGTTGCTGTACCAGTACCATGCAGGTTTTATTACAATTGCTCTGTAGTACAGCGTAATGTCAGGTATGGTGATTTCCCCAGAGTTTCTTTATTGTTGAGAATAGTTTTTGCTATCCTAGGTTTTTTATTATTCCAGATGAATTTTCAAATTGCCCTTTCTAACTCAGTGAAGAATTGAGTTGGAATTTTGATGGGGATTGCATTGAATCTGTAGATTGCTTTTGGCAGGATAGCCATTTTGACTATATTAATCCTACCAATCCATGAGCATGGGAGATCTTTCCATCTTCTGAGATCTTCTTCAATTTCCTTCTTCAGGGACTTGAAGTTCTTGTCATACAGAGCTTTCACTTCCTTAGCTAGTCACACCAAGATATTTTATATTGTTAGTGACTATTGTGAAGGGTGTTCTTTCCCTAATTTTTATCTCAGCTCGTTTATCCTTTGTGTAGAGAAAGGCCATTGATTTGTTTGAGATAATTTTATATCTAGCTACTACACTGAAGCTGTTTTTCAGGCTTGGGAGTTCTCTGGTGAAGTTTTTGGGGTCACTTATATATAATATCATATTATCTGCAAACAGTGATATTTTGACTTCTTCCTTTCCAATTTGTATCCCCTTGATCTCCTTTTGTTGTCAAATTGCTCTGGCTAGGACTTCAAGTACTATGTTGAATAGGTAGGGAGAAAGTGGGCAGCCTTGTCTAGTCCCTGATTTTAGTGGGATTTCTTCGAGTTTCTCTCCATTTAGTTTGATGTTGGCTACTGGTTTGCTGTAAATTGCTTTTATTATGTTCAGGTATGGACCTTGAATTCCTGATCTTTCCAAGACTTTTATCATGAAAGGGTGTTGGATTTGTCAAATGCTTTCTCAGCATCTACCGAGATGATCATGTGGTTTTTGTATTTGAGTTTGTTTATATAGTGGATTACGTTGATGGATTTCCATATATTAAACCATCCCTGCATTTCTGGGATGAAGCCTACTTGGTCATGATGGATAATCATTTCGATGTGTTCTTGGATTCGGTTTGTATTGTATTTTTGCATCGATATTCATAAGGGAAATTGGTTTGAAGTTCTCTTTCTTTGTTGGATCTTTGTATGGTTTAGGTATCAGAGCAACTGTGGCTTCATAGAATGAACTGGGTAGATAGAGTACCTTCTGTCTCTATTTTGTGGAATAGTTTGAGGAGAGTTGGAATTAGGTCTTCTTTGAAGGTCTGATAGAACTCTGGTCCTGGGCTTTTTTTGGTTGGGAGACTATTGATGACTGCTTGTATTTCTTTAGGGGAAATGGGAGTATTTAGATTGTTAATCTGATCCTGGTTTAACTTTGTTACCTGGTATCTGTCTAGGAAGTTGTCCATTTCATCCAGGTTTTCTAGTTTTGTTGAGTATAGACTTTTGTAGTAGGATCTGATGATGTTTTGGATTTCCTCAGGTTCCATTGTTATGTCTCCTTTTTCATTTCTGATTTTGTTAATTAAGATACTGTCCCTGTGTCCTCCAGTTCATCTGGCTAAGGGTTTATCTATCTTGTTGATTTTCTCAAAGAACCAGCTCCTGGTTTGGTTGATTATTTGTATAGTTCTTTTTGTTTCTACTTGGTTGATTTTGGTCCTGAGTTTGATTATTTCCTGCCATCTACTCCTCTTGGGTTAATTCGCTTCCTTTAGTTCTAGAGCTTCTAGATATGTTGTCAGGATGCTAGTGTATGCTCTCTCTAGTTTCTTTTTGGAGGCACTCAGGGCAATGAATTTTCCTCTTAGGACTGCCTTCATTGTGTCCCATAAGTTTGGGTATGTTGGTGCTTCATTTTCATTAAACTCTAGAATGTCTTTAATTTCTTTCTTTATTTCATCCTTGACCAAGGAATCATTGAGTAGAATGTTGTTCAGTTTCCACGTGAATGTTGGCTTTCTATTATTTATGTTGTTGAACTCTGAGCCATAGATAAACAAAGCAAGCACTCTACCACTACCCTGTAGCCCCAGATCTTAGTGTTTTACTTTTGAGATAAGGTCCTTATGAGTGCTTGGGCTGATGTTGAATTCACTGTTTCCTAGGCAGGACTTGACTGGAACTCTTCATCCTGGTTCTGCCTCCTATAGAGGTGGGGTTACCCCACCATGCCTACCTACATAATTCATTAATAACATAATTTTAAACGTTACTACATATTACACTTAAAGCTCCTTAGCTAGGTGACCACTGATTTTTTAATGTCAACAAGTTGCTCAGTGGCTTTAGTCTCAAACAAGAGCTGAAAAACTTGGAGGTGGGGTGTGGTGGCTGAGCATGGATTTAGCATCTGGAAGGCTGTGGCTAATCCACAGAACTAGAGGAGAAGTAGGGGGTGGGGAGGGCAAAGGAAGAGGAGGATTATAAATGCCTTCTCACAAGCTAGGTCTTCCTTTTAAAAATCCCCATAGGTGCTTTAGAGTTAACAGTAAGCTAAGCTGGCCACTCTCTATGCATGTGTATAATGTACATTTGCTTTATGTATTTTATTTCAGTGGTCCCTAAAGGCACCCCAGTCAGATATCTCAAGGTACCCCAATGCTAATAATGGGGAGAATGCTTAGAATACTTTAGCCACCATGTTGTAGCAGGATTTTTCAATGTTTTAATCTACTGGAGTTGGGAACCAAGGCTTTAACTACGTGGCCTTTATTTAATGGACACATCCTTCTTCATCTTTGTGCCAGATGCTTAGAGGAGGAAAAGAAAATGTCACCAAATAACCAGTAATGCTCTCATCCATAGCTAACTTGCACACACCCTGATGACCTTGGTTTAGCACAAGTTTGTTTTAATAAGAGTGGCACGCAGTGCAGTGCCATTTACCCTGTATAGTCACAGAAGCAGTGTGCCCTGATAGGAAATACAAATCATACAAAATTGATGGCTTCCTGAGCCTGCCCACCTCCAGCCTTACCCCTGATCCCTAGAGGCTGCCTTGGAACCTTCTTGGGTTGGTTCCTTTGATAGTGAGCCTTGTGACTTCTCAGAAAGATTTATTATACCTGCAAGCTTAAATTTATCAGCTGGCTATAATGGTGTCTGACCTCTTACTACAAAATCTGAAGGGGTCCTTTATTCATTTCTGAACTTCTCTCCTTCCAGTTTGACTTGTACCTTGGACTCTCTAGCATTCTTTGGCTGATGATCTCTTGTGTAGGGCTGGGGTCTGGGGTAGTAGAAAGGATTGGGATAAGGTTTCACTAAGTAGACCAGGCCACGACTTGCCACGAGTGTCCTGCCACGATGCCCACTGGTTGTGTTGCTTCTTGGACCATTTTATAAGCTACTTTTAAAATACAAAGATGTTTATATTATTCTAGTACAGTACATGCACATTCATGTTAAAATAACATAAATTATACACACATGTAGTGCATGACTATACATGAGTAGGTCTATAAAATTCTAAGATAAAACTTTGTGGGTTGAAGGAATCTTCTGGTAATCTAAAGTGTCTCTGATTTCTTTCTGGCCATTTTCATTTCCTCTCGATTACTGCGATTCCTTATTCTTTTTCTTAAGGACTATTTTTTTTCTTCCCTTGTCTGTATCAAGTACTTTCTCATCTAGGCATCAGAGCGGCTAGTATTCTGAGGTCTAGAATGTCTTAAATAGCCTGCTTTGTCTTCATATTCTTTTTGTAAGTTTAGATAAAAATAAATATCCAGATTTTAAATCTCAAGGCTTTTTTCCTGCTCTTCCAACATGGCTTCCATTATAGATGAAATTTGGGTCACAATCTTAAGTCTCCTCCCTTTGTTCCCAATGAGATTTTTCTTTGAAATAGTTAGCATTTCTTAAAATACTGCTATAAAACTGTACCAAAATGTAATCTAACCATAATGCTCATTCTCTTGCCTTAGGAGGTTTCTGTCATCTTCTGGCTTAGTCCACTGTGTCTGTCTTCTGTGCTTGTCTACAACCCTGGCCGTGGGCTCAGGACATTTGTGTGTACTTTCCAGTCCCTGACTTGTCTGTCTACACCCTCGGAGCTTTCTCTGGCTGCATCTCCCAGGTTAATCGTCATAGTAGTCCCCAGCATCTGATTATTTAAGTGATCATGCTTTTATTTTTAGTTTGCAGGGCTTTCGTGTTTTCTTTTGTCTTTTTTCCTATGGTGTCTGTCAGCCCTTTTCCTTCCTAGTCTATTTCTCTTCAATGTAGACTCAACCCATGAAAGTCTCACTGTTTCCCAGGAGTAGCATAGGCTAGTGGTCAAGCCCTCAGGAGGTGGGCTTTGGGTTCATGTAAAATCCAAGTTGCGACAATTATCATTGTCAAACTGAGGAAAGTATCAGCATATGGACTGAAAACGTGGCTGGACTGCGGCTAACCCAACAGCGCTTCAGGCGATGCTTTCTGTTTAGTGGCTTTAAGATGGATAGAATCGGCAGCACTTGGGAGCTGCGCCTACCTGTAGGCCTCATCTCAGTCTCCTGTGCAGGTGGCTCCAGCATGCTGCCCGGGACTCAGAGTGACCATGAATCTCTGCACAATGTCTGAGTGCTACAGGCCAGGTGTGGCGAGTGCCTGGTGTAGAACTCTGGAAGCAGAACTAAGTTGATAAGAGCATTTCCCAGAGGAGCAGTTAGCCTTCTGAGAAGCCAGCTGTGAGCTAAAAGCCTGAACTCTAGACTGTGCAGTTAGTTACATGACCTTACTCTATTACCTAGTTGCTCCTTCTCACCTTCCCAGGCTCCCTTTATACTGAATAAATGTCTTCACAAATGAATGTGACATAGAACCTACTGTCTGTCACCTGTGTTCTGGAAGAAATTTCAGGAACCACGGTTCCATGAGTTAAGAAATACCTATGGTAGAGCCTTCTATGAGACATGCATAGTTATATTCCAGGCTATATTCCAGGTAGGTTATATTCCAGGCTCCAGGAGATTTCTTTCTGAAGGGATAGCCTTGAGACTTTTGGACTCTGCAATGTAGGAGCTGTGTTTACATGGGAACCTCTTGTGAGCTGCTGTCCAAGGTCACTAAATGCCTGTAAGTTAATTCTAGGACAAAAATTTTGTTGTGTGAAAATAAATTATTTATATATAGTAATTTACTTTTTAATTTCCCTGGGGTTTTCATATGAAATGTTGGAAAACCTCTCTACTGTACAAGTCCTAGTGCTAATAGATATTTAGACATAGCAACACGGAGAAGTATTGCTTTGTCCTGGGAACACCAAGATGTCAGTTTGGAATTTGAATTCGAACTGTCCATTACTCTGTTACTCATTCTTTGTATCCAACATATGTTTATTTAATAGAATTTCAATTACTGTACACACACACATTAAATGTATTGTTCATAAAACAATATTTGGCCTCCTAGAAAGGAAACTTGGGAATCAAGTGTTTTTGTCTTGCTTGTAGGATGGGTGCTGCAGACAATATATACAAAGGCCGGAGTACTTTCATGGAAGAACTGACAGACACAGCGGAAATAATCAGGAGAGCGTCACCACAGTCCTTGGTTATCCTGGATGAGCTGGGGAGAGGGACAAGCACCCATGATGGAATCGCCATCGCCTATGCAACTCTAGAGTATTTTATCAGAGATGTAAGCATCCATCACAGCTTTAAATTTCATTAACTAATATTGTTTGAAGCTAGCATATTATAATAGCATACATTTAAATAGGAGATGATTAACAAGTCTGTTATCTTTTGTGGAGAGACATGAACTCTGGTCTCGTGGTTATTGTATAGCTATAGTTGTAAAGCCTTCATGTAATGCCTGTATGCTCCCTTCCCCTTCTATATGTGTGCATATGCAAGGAACGTGCATGTGTGTGGAGGTGTATGTGATAGTGAGCCCCATGGAGTCTCCCCGGGAAAGAGACTACAAACTCACACTGCCACACCCAGCTTTTTACATGTGTGACAAGCACTTCACTGCCGTTGTCAGTGAACTAAATAGCCAGAGGAGCTCTGGGTTTGGTTCAGACATTTATTAGGATGACATGATAATGATAACATGCACCTTCCCCTTAAAACACTTTCCCTTTTCTTTTTTTTTTTTTTTAAATCCTAATTTGAAAAGATACAACTCACTACATATGGTTAAAGGTTTGGTAAAGTCCTCTTTTACTGCCAACACATTTTAACATCTGTTTAACCTTTAGGAGGAAGTTATAGCAGAATGAGTTTGCCAGCCCTAAAAATCTAGTTCATAATTTCTGCTGTGCTCTACTGTGTCAGTGGTGTGACTGTTAGCGAATGAATGTCACTGCTAACCGGGATTCAGTAGTAGCAACACTGAGTGGTGTTTAATTCCATCTTTGCTAGCTGTGACAAGCGTGTCAGTCGGAGTAGCTGTCATCTGAAGGTGGGACAAGGGCTACAGGACCCCCTGCTAATGTCGCTCACACAGAAGCTGGGAAGCTTGGTGCTGGCAGTTAGCTGGACCTTCTGCTCTCTTTTCTGGGTCTCTTGGGCATCCGTAATAAAATGAAGCCAGGCTTCCTCAAAGGAAAGCAGAGACCCAGAGAGAATAGGAATGCTACTCCCTGACATCATGGTTGCGCACTGTTGCTGCAGCCTGTCCCATCTACCGTGTAGCAGGCTCAGCATTCTCTTGAGACTCTAGATCAAATTGGGAAGAACCACCATTGACAGCAGTGACCCTTCCTGAGCCTAGCATGGCCTGGATTCTCTGTACTTAGCTGATCTTTGATGTCTTTTCTCAGAAATACAAAGTTTTTGTTAAGTGTGTTTTTAATTTTTTTTAATTTATCTATATATTTTATGTGAGTACACTGTAGCTGTCTTCAGACACACCAGAAGAGGGCATTGGATCCCATTACAGATGGTTGTCAGCCACCGTGTGGTTGCTGGGAATTGAACTCAGGACCTGTGGATGAGCAGTCAGTTCTATATTTTTGTTGTGTTTTTGCCCAGGTATTTAACTTGAATGGTGCCTGTATAGATGACACTTAGTTTTTGTTTTGTTTATTAAATTTCAAATTCACTTTTTAATTTCTGGTAATAAGAAAGCAGTTAAATCTGTGTGTTAATGTCATAAAAGACAAAGAAGAGGGAAAAGCACACATGAGTCATACTCTATGTTAGTAAGTCTCTTCTATAGAATTTTATTCTGGTTATATAGGTGATGTTATCTGCAACTAACTGTCAAATGATTGTGACTGAGGCTATAGCTCAGTGGCAGAGCCCTCGCCCACCGTGCGACAGCCCTGGGTTCAATCGTCAGTACTGCAGGAGGGAGGGGTGATTCGGGAAAACACGTCTGTGCTTGTGTGCTTATGGGTGTGAGCGTGCATGTGCATGCATGTGTGTCTGTTTTCCCATCTGCCTTTATAGGCTAGAGAAAGGAAAGGAATGTGTAAAGATATTAATTGGTTGTCTAAGCCAAGAGTATATGGTAATTTTTGTTCTTGTAGCTTTTATAAAGATTTGAAATTTTAAAGTTGAAACATTTTAATCAAAACAACACTGTATGTCTTACTGTTTTAGGTGAAATCCTTAACGCTGTTCGTTACCCACTACCCACCAGTCTGTGAACTAGAAAAATGTTACCCAGAGCAAGTGGGGAATTACCACATGGGATTCTTGGTCAATGAGGATGAAAGCAAGCAGGACTCAGGTAAGAGAGCCCTTGCATAGCACAGGCGAATAGTCCTGCCTTTCGGTTTGCTAACTCAAGGCTTATAGGAATTTGAGCTTATTGCTTATTAGGAATATAAGCTGTGAGTGTCCATTATAAAGAACATTTGTCAGTATTCATTTGCTCTAAGCTTTGAGTTGCATAGAGTGTACATCTATGTGTTTGCAAACTCAGTCCTTCCCTGTTTAAAAAGCAACCCTGGATCCAGAAGGAGGGGTTCCTCTTAGTCCCCCACAGTTTTCCTTGGTTTTTAGTCTTAGGATAAGATTGTCAAGTGCAGAGGGTCTTTAGTCACCTCCCCAGTGTCATGTCACACCGATGACTTACCACCAGCCACGTCCCGTAGTGGACATGCGTGGATCTCAGATACGTAAAGTGGCTTGCCCATGCGTGACACAGTCTCCTTCTAGGTCCTGTTTTCCCAGCTTTCCCAGTACTGCTGCCATCAGAGGGTTAGGTGTTTCTCTGAGAAAGAACACCATTAGCCAACAGGAATGAATTCAAGTACCATAAGTAATCTAGTAAACTGTAGAATATCCCCTGCTCAGTAGTAGTGTTTTTAAGCTACCAGCCTGCGGTAGTTTGCACAGTTGGTATGCTGTAATGGAAAATCCATTTTCCAAGGCACTCACTCCAGAGACCAAATTTAATTTAAGAAAAAAAATTAAGGACAGAACTTAGAAAGAAACCAGGCAGATGGCCCAAATAAAACCAAGTATTGGACCTAAGATACATTTAACACTAAGCACTCACTGCTTCTCCACTCTGAGCCCTGAAAAACACCTCATAAATTCTCTCATCAAGTTCTGCTTCTTACAAATCTGCATCCAGTGTGACAGAAAATGGTTTGCAAATAAAACCCACGGGTCAATGACGGAGAGTTCTGCAGCCCGTTTCACCAACATGTTCCTCCCCCACCCCCAACAGCCTACAGCAGAATCCCATTCTCTAGAGTGTCTGGCATTTTATTATATTGATTTGAACTTTCTCCATGAACATAACTCTCAGGCAGACTAGGTCTTCCTCCCTCTGCCTCTCCCATGCTTCTGAGTGACGCGCACCGTTCCCACCTCTGGAGCCACAGATCAGCTTATCAGAGATCTCACTGTGTTAGTTGGGACCTCAGCCCTCCCTCCCACTGTCCTCCCTTGTCCTCATTCACCTTGTCCCTTCAGGCCTGCGCATTTTAGCTACCATGCAGTGACAGCAAGCACCCCCTCCTCAGATGAGCAATAACTACTACTGGGTTCTAAGAAACAAGAATGCCTAGTTTTTATTTTTGCATTCTTTCATTTGCTTTGAGTGTGTAGTGGAATCCTCCTTTGCCTCCTTATAGCTTTGAAAACAGCATCTGTACAGGATGCCAACATAACGGAACCTGTTAGACCCCCTGGAATCCCTCCTGCTACAGCCCTTATGGCTCTTCTCTTGTGAGGCGAGCCTGCTGCACACCTGCAGTCCTCAGGCCGCCTTTGTGGTCCCCTAGAGATTCTCTTACTTTCTCTTCTAAGTGTTTGAGTTCCAGTAGTAGCTCTATCACAGGGGGTCAACAGTGAGGTAATGCAGGCTGGCATCTCAGCACAGTCCCCAGCTCTCCCTCTTTGCAGTTGTCCTTGCTCCGTCTTCCTGCCTTGCTTGCTCCAGCCACAGGCCAGTGGGAAGATGGTTACAGTTTTTTGAGATACTACGTACCAGACACCCGACAGTGTCCCCAGCTAGAACAGGGCCTTGCGCTGTCCGGGGCTTTCTTCCATTTCTTTGTTTTTATTTTACTTTTGGCACTGGGTGTTGAGCTCAGACTTTGGTTCATGCTGAGCATGCACTCTCCCATTGAGCAATGTCTTGTTTCTCTCTGTAACTCTCTTAAGAGCAAGAGGCCTTTTTCCCAGGCACCTTCTAGCAGCTTAGGATCATACCAGTCTCATTTTCGGAACTGAGTTGCATCTAAGTGAGAATGGCAGAAATGACTTTGTCTCAGAATCAGGACTCACTTTTGGAGCTAGATGTGAGGAATTGTTCTGATTAAGTGGACAGCTGTTAATTCCTTATAATACAAAAGTTTTCTTAGATGTGGAATGGATTTTGAGTAGGCCATTACCAATATCAGTGAAACAAAGTAAATGTTCAAGGTCCATGTTTCAAGGGGTGTGTGGTTGCTGAAGCAATGGATCAGCAGTCAGAAAACCAACTGGAAAAATCTTAGACAAAACTGGGTAATGTGAGGAATGCCTCTACTCTGGTTCTTAGGAAGTGAAGGCATGAAGAGCATTTCAAGATGTTTCTTAGCTATTTGGCCAGTTTAAGGCCAGTGCAGGCTACATGAGACCCTGTCAAGGGGGTAAAACAGACATGTCATCTGATTTTTTGTCCATCTCTAAACATCTATAAATCTTTAAAAACAAACAACCAAAAGACCCAACAGCAATCTCAGAAAGAACTTGATCGGAGCTGGTGAGAGAACAGAGTGGAGTAGGACACTTGCCCAGCCTGATTCTGAGTTCAGTACCTGAGACTGACTTCCAAAAGTTGCCCTCTGACCACCACACAGCCTCTGTGCCATGCATGCAGTGTCCCCCACAGCAAAATCAAAAAGTGTAAAAGATTTGGAAATTGTTTGATCAGATCTCTTTAATAACATTCTTAAAATTTGGCCTTAAAATAGCTTTTGCTAATTTTCTTTATAATAGTGATTCGCTTTTAAAATATCCCCTAAGAAAGGGGTGTAGCTTGTAAGATGAGAACTGACTAGTGACAGTGCGGAACACTGGGTGGTGTTTACTCATCTCTCCTCCCACCTGTATCCTCCAGCCTCCATATTTCTGTTATCACATGCACAAGTGCATATAGCCCACCAAGAAGGTGCAGGCTTGAGACAAAATGTAACTAGAGAAAGAGACCCCTAGGTAGCTATGGAGAGTGACCATGTTCTTTCCCTTAAAGTCATGAGAACAATCATAACGCTGAAGTAGAGACCAGCATTTGGTGTTAGACTCCCACTCTGTATACAAAAATGATAACGATGTGGTCAAGGTTCAGGGTAGTATAATATATTATGCAATTAAACTATAGTTCATAGCTATAGTATGCTTTAAAGGCATTGTAGAAAATGTGCACAAAGAAGATATGGTCTATAATTCCAGCTCCTGAAGAGGCCAAGGCACAGGATCCCTTGAGCCAAAAGTTTGTGGTAACCAGGTAATACAGTGAAGCCTGTCCTGAAAACAGAGACTTCAGAACCATTGTTAAAGCTGTCTCTATTGTTTATATATAGCATATATATCTGTATATCATGTGTATCTCAACATATGGTACAAAATATATGTAAAGGGAACAATAACAAGTCTTGGGAAATGTGTCAGCAGATCCATTTCTGAGAAAGGTGCTTTGTCCTTACCAGCCTGTCAGTGTATGCTGGCCACTAGCGTGCTGGGACAGAGGGGTGCACAGATGGGTGCACCAACAGATGAATGAGTGTTGCCTTGCTTGAGAAAGACCAGCATGGAAGCTAGATTAGCCTGGAACGAGCCAGGACTATTTTAGTCTTAAGATGAGTGGTTTGCATTTTTGATGGCTACTGGTGTTCGAGTTCTTCTGCTCATGCACACAGAAGAGTAGCAAAAATCCATTAGGGTTCACTGACTCCCTGCTCCCCCACTCCAGCCATTAGGGTTCACTGACTCCCTGCTCCCTCAGCCGTGCTCCCGCACTCCTCCCCTGTTGTTTGTGCTCCTGTTCTCATGTGGAGGTAGAAGGTATTCTCAGTACCTGAGTCTAGGCTGCTCTTCTCACCTCCCACTTCTTTCAAACACACTGAGAAAGCTATTATCTTTCTGCTTCTAAGTTCTTAGAGGAGGTAAAGTCCATTGTCCCCTTCCACTGCTGGGTTCAGTGTCTTGGCATTTATCATCAGTGGCTGATTATCAAAGCATACACAGGTGACAAGTAGGAAATGTGGGAGGGAAGCCCTTGGTGAATCTACAGTTTGTGTGAGGGTCTCAGAAACTACCTCGGAGCTGGCTCATCTGCAACCAGATGTGATGTGTTTTTTGCAAAAACACAAATATTTCTGTTTTAGAGCTTCATGATCCTGTGGTGCTTTAGGTTCTGAAAAATGGACTGTATATAGCTCTATCTGTGCACTCTGCCTGAGGATTTCCTAGCTCTTAAAAGTTTCAAGTTTGTTGGTGTGTGTGTGTGTGTGTGTGTGTGTGTGTGTGTGTGTGTGTGTGTGAGAGAGAGAGAGAGAGAGAGAGAGAAAGAGAGAGTGTGTGTGAGTGTGTGCGCTCGGAGGCTGAGATGATCTTTCAGAGTTACTTCAACTGGGAGTCAGAGGGCAAGGCCTCTGTGTTTTTATTTTTTATCATTATTAGCTTACAGTACTTTGTCAACAGTGGGCAACAGCTCTATTTCAAACAGCAGCTTCAAACAAAGCCTGTCCATCATTTCTGTGTGTCAGACACCAAGGGGACCTTAGCTGAGCACCTCTAGGGGCTTTGTCTGGAAGGCAGGCAGTTCCTGGCTGGGCTCCCCAACCCCTCTCATGACTTTGTACAGCTCCCAGGGTATAGCATCAGCTTGGTGTTGACAAGCCACAGATCTTCCCTGACTATTGATGAGTGACAGGTCTCTACCTGGGCCTTTTTACAGGGCAGCCCACAACATGACAGCTTGCTTTCTTGGGAGCAAGCAAGAATGTAAGGATGCCCAAGGATACAGTGGTTTCTGGTCTACTCTTTACAGTGTCATATTTTATTCTTTAGAAGTAAGTAAATGGGTCCATCTCATACTCGAGGGGAGGAAATGGCATAGGTCACTATCAGGCCAACGGCCTTCCTAACAGATGTGGAAATAAACTCTTCATCCCATGTGGCTCTTGAGTAGCCTTGTCCCCTTTGGTGTGCACAGCTCCTCTAACCAGAATTTCCCTGTTACTTGAACTGTGGGACACGTAATGGTACCTTCCCTGTTTAAAAGAGCACCTAAACCATTCTCCTTTAATACAGAAGTTCAGGTTTTACAGTCGTTGACTGTTCCAGACTATGCTAGGTGAGCCAAGCCTCCTATAAGCAAAACATTTTCAAAACTTTATCTCTTTCTTAAATCAATAAAATCAATAAAACCAGATACAGGAGGACAGAAAAGTACGTTTAGACCGTTCACCTTAACAGCGGCGGGTGCAGGAGCGCATATCTTCCCCTTGACTCGCCTTTCAGGCATTGTTTGATCTCAGTTTCTCCCCTCTTTATTTCATAGGTGACACGGAGCAGATGCCGGATTCTGTCACTTTTCTCTATCAGATAACCAGAGGAATTGCAGCGAGGAGTTATGGACTGAATGTGGCGAAGCTAGCAGACGTGCCTAGAGAAATCTTACAGAAAGCCGCTCACAAGTCTAAGGAGCTGGAAGGTTTAGTCAGTCGGAGAAGGTCAGGATGTGTACATTTTGTTCTTCGCTCTGGTTCCTAGGGAAGCTCCCAAGCTGTCCGGAAAGAGGGAGGGCCTGTAAATGAGCACCTGGGGCTCTCTGGAGTACGGCTTCTGTGGGTTTTCTTACGGCCCGAGGAGAGCAGCTTGGGGCAAGTGCAGATGTTTGTGCCGGGTCTTCATTAGGTGGCAAACCATCTTTTTGGTCTTTTTTTTTTTCCCTAAAGAATTAACTCCATGTGCACCAACACTTTTGCTGCTGGAGAACCACAGTTAAAGGTTACTGAGCTCAGTATCAGAACTTAGGGCCCTCACAGAGCTTCTCTTATACACTGCCTCAACAGTGGGAGATAGCTTTCAGAATTAAGAACTCTGTCAGGGTCAGGGACCAATAAAAATGCCTCCATAGGTAAAGGAGATTGTCACCCGACCTAACTGATCCCTGGGATCCACATGGTGGTCCTCTGTGTACACTGTGACATGTTCCCACCCCCTAAATAAATAAAGGTAATGACAGAAAGAATTCCCAAAACCTTATAGAATTCCGTCAGGACATGGGGCTACAGACATGACTCAGCAGTTAAGATGCTTGTTGCTCTCCAGGGGACCCAAGTTCAGTTCCCAGCACCTACACAGACATGGTGCACATAAACTCAAGCACACATAGGTTCATACACGTAAATAAAAATGAATTAATTAACCTTGGGGAAAAGACGAATGCTGTCGGGATATGAAGAAAACCCTATGTGGCTATACATGGTGAGTAGCCATGCCCTCACATTATCCTCTCGTCCAGTATTTCTAAGTTGTGTGTGACGGTTTTAATCGGGTTGCTTTCTGCCTTCTCTCTATCCTTTCCTCACCTCCACCATTTCTGAGAATACTTTTCACCCTTGCCAGCTAGTCAGTATGTAGTCAGCTCATGAACCAGCCTTAGTCTACTCCTGGAATGCACCTAAAGGGAGACGGCACCAGGAAAGCATCCTGTGAACAAGCAGTACATTATGGCCTTTCTTGAACAAGTAGGAAATAGCCTGAGCTCCCTCAAGGAATTATTAGAACCACCTGACCATAAATAAACCAAAAAACTTTTTAATCAAATTGAAAGTTACAGCTGGATTACCAGTAGTTCCTGAACTCCCTAAGGATAATACTTAGTTCTGAGAATCATTACCAAGTTTCAGTATTAAAATATTGCTGAGCATGGTAACACATGCCTTTAATCCCAGCACTCAAGAAGCAGAGGCAGGCAGAGTTCCAGGCCAGCCTCATTTAGTGAGTTCAGGATAGCCAGGACTACATAGTGAGATCCTGTCTTGAAACAAACAAACAAACAGACAAATAAATGTTAATATTTATGAGGCTTGAGAGATGGTTTCCCAGTACCCACAGGTGACTCACAACTGCCTATAACTCCAGTTCCACAAAATCTGATGTTGTCTTCTGTCCTCTGAGGGCAGCTGCATGCATGTTGTGCACACGTTAGGCACACACACAAACAAATGAAATCAAAGTCTTACTCTCTGTAATATGAAAAAAGAAGAAACAGCTGCAGCTTGAGTGCTGTGTAGAGAGCATGCGCTTCTCTCAGTTTCCTTCCACAGAAGCGATGCTCCAGTGCCAGCCATGGGGTGGTGGCATGCAGGGACTGACCAAGTCCCCAGCACCAGAGTACCACATGATGGCAGCTTCCTGTGTCAGCACTGTCACACCAGGAGCAAAGCAGTGTTATCAGTTTCAGGCTACTTCCTGTCTCAAGACGAATTAGCATGAAACATTTCCAGGAAGATTACCAATGGGAGCTCAAAATCTAAACCTTAACCCTGTGCAAACTCCAGAGACACAGGTAGTCTTTGTTGTCCTCTACGTCTTTTCCTGAGAGAAACAAGAACAAACTGCTACCTCAGAGGATTCTGTGGCCTGTGAGGGTGCACCCGCTTAATCCCAGCACTCTGGAGGCAGAGGCAGGGGGATCTCTGTGAGTTAGAGGCTGATCTAGTCTACAGCCAGGGCTACATAGAGAAACTCTGTCTCAAAGAAAGAAAGAAAGAAAGAAAGAGAGAGAGAGAGAGAGAAAGAAAGCCAAGCTGGTAATAAAATAGTTCATGCTTGTTACTACCATAGCCTCAGAGCTAAAGTCAGAAAATTGGAACACTCAGACATTCATTTTTCCACCTAATATGTGACATTTTAAAGTCTACAGAGTTATCTTGATAAGGTGGGATATTACGTTAAGATGGAATATTTCAGATCTGCAGAGGTGGTTTAGTGATTAAGAGCACTGCCTGGTTTTAGTCCCAGCACCTACATGGCAGCTCTTAACTATCTGTAACTCCAGTTCCAAGGGATCTGGATGCCAGGAAACACGCATACATATAAAATCCCCAGAAGTTTTTTACAGATGGAATATTCCATGCTTTATCAGGACCCTGTGCCTATTTTCCCTATTGATTAAAAGTGTTTTCACATCAGTTCTCTTGGTCAGATCAAAGAAAGCAAACTAGTTTTTTACGGTATGTGTGAGTACGCTATAATGGTAGTTAAGAACTAATTACACACTCATCACATACAGAAAGGATTACATACAGTCACCTGTAGCTTCCTAGACACAGACAGGGACATCAGCTGCCTTTGGAAGAGTTAAGTCATGTGCCCTCCCTGCAGACACCATTTTAGAAGGAAGCAGGAAGACAGTCATGGTAATCAATAACTGGGTCTTTAATGCAGCTGTAGCCCTCCAGTGGAGGACACCTCCACAGCTTCTTGCTGACAGAGCCTGTACTGTCTCATCAATCCATTTCCAAAATAACTAATACTTTATTATTGTCTCCAGGAAAAGGCTTGAATGTTTTACAAACTTATGGATGGCACATCGTGTGAAGGACCTGCACACATGGGCAGATGAGCTGGAAATGGAGGAAATACAGACTTCTCTCCCACATTAAAATGAAAACTGCATTTTTGGAGCAAAATATGGAGAACTGAAGATTCAAACTGTACAAAACAACTCTGTGGCAACAGCCATCTCTGTGGTCTTCCTTTTGAGATGGTTTCTTCTCTGTGAAGGGAGCTTTTCAGGCTCTTGTCCTGCCTTCAGAAGAAAAAGATGATGGAGTGTAAAGGCCTCAATTTTCCTAGGCAGTACATTTCATACAAAAGCAGGTTCTTCTAAGTAAAACCTAAAATGGAACCACTTGGTGCCTGTATAGTCAGAGGGACAGTGTCTATTTTGGTTCAGACAATTGACAACAGGCTAATCTGACAGGAATCTACTTTTGTGAGAACTAAAGAATTTTATAATGCCAGGGTTTTGCTCACCAAAGACATAAACATTTTTATGAGAAAGAGAATTGAGAAGCCTCTAGAAGCCAGAGCACAGGAAGGCAAAGGCCGTATGAAATGTGAAGAGCTGAACGTTTGTCATCTTTTTAAATAGCTTGAAGGTTGGTATATAAAATTATTTTGTCATTTACTTAAATAAAAATATGGAATGAATACTTGCTCAAAATTATGGCATGGCTTACTGTATTTTGTTATCCAAATACCAGATAATTGTCATGTCTTTCTATTGATTGATTTTTGAAACAAGGTCTTACCATGTAGCTCTGACTGACCTGGAAATCATCATGTAGACCAAGCTGACCCCGAACTCACAGAGATCTGTCTGCCTCTGCCGCCCGAGCTCTGGGATTAAAGACCTGTGCCACCATAGCCAGCTGTTTTTATTTTCAGCTGTGGAAGGCCCTCAGAGCTGATGTCAGTTGTCCTGACTGCTCTGTTAACCAGCACAGCACATCCTAGAGCTGAACTGGAGGCTTTCTGGATTCACACATACCCTCCTTCCTTGCAAGTTCCAAGGGACAGACACCACCCAACTGTGTCCCTGGGTTTTTTTTTACAGCACTTGCAATCTGGCTCCTCATATCCATGTGCTCTTTTGTTTCAAAGTATGTCATCCTGCATAAGGGCTCTTCCTTTCCCACCCATTTATGATTCCTGATCAGTTACATTTCTTTCCCGTGGTTAATGGACATAGTTTTAATTCCTTTTTCTACGTTATTCCCTACCGTGTCCCACTGTGATGAAGAGTGTGGTGTGTCGCTCAGTGCTACCCAGTGGCTCTGTTGTGGCATTTGTGCACAGCACCATCTCATCCTTTAAAGTGTGCAGCTCGGCAGGTGCTTCTTTCCTCGTGAGTTATACACAGAGGTCACTGTTGTCAGTAACAACACTGTTGTCAGTTTTACAGTATTCTCATCACCCCACGTGGATGACTGTGTTGTGCACAGAGTCCCAGCACAAGACAACCACTAACCTACATTCTGCCTGTTCTCAGTCAGTACATCATCTAAAGGGACTTATATAGCATGGGGTCCTCTGTGACTCTTACTTGCACTCAGCTTAATGCTTTTAAACTATCCATGTCAGAGCACATACCAGTAAGTCATTCCTTTCCACGGACGGAACATTTATCGTTCGGTTCCAAACCCATGTTTTATTTAACCATTCGCTGGGTGGTGTACATTTGGCTTATTCCATTCTGGCTTTTGGGTTAGTTCTAGGAGCAGCTTTGTCTGTGACAAAACACAGTATGTTTTAGAACCCCCTGGCTTATGAACAGTTAGTCCCAATGGTTATAAATGACTTTTAAATTTATAGTAATTTGTTTAATCTTTTCTCTGTTTAAAGTTAGGAGAAAACATGACAAACTATAGTTCTCAATAAGTACACTTAAAATAGAAAAGAATATAAAATAAAAAATGTTTAGGTCAGAAGCTGAATGAGAAAAAGGCTCCCTGTCACCAAGGTACCCGCTCACTGATGACCTGCAGCCCTTATGGAAGTGAGTTGTCTTTTAAAAGGAGACAAAATCTTCTTATCTGGCAGTCTGTGTAAGTTTGAGCCTGTTGTTGTGAAGTTAGGGGTCATGGGGCTTGTGAAACAGTGCCTACTGTGTGAATTCCTGAGAAAGACTAGATTGAAGCCAATATGACCTACCAATTAATGGTGACCTTTAGTGAGTCCCAAGATCAATTGTAATTACTGCTGTGCTGTGTAATTATAAAAATGCTGTTTGGTGCTTCTTCTCACTGGGAGTGTGGAGTGAATTAGCACCATCTGTGGTTCCTAACTCTGAGTTAAGTCAGTTCCTCCACAGGACATTGTCATTCATGCATATGAGGACTTTACTGACCCAGGTAAACTGGTAGGGACAGGGCTTTGTCAGGGAGATGATCATTCTGGCTTGCCTGGGACATCCAGGCCCCCATCTGCTTGGCTGGCACATTTATTAAATGCCTCTGTAACTATGAACTGCTCTGTTTGGAACCACAAATTGTAAGGCAACCCCAATTACAGTTGGTGCTTTGTGGCACAGTGGTTGACATGACAAGTTTCAAATGCCATCTTAAGAAATCCATTTTCCCTACTCAGTGGGTGAGCTCAAGTTCCTCACAAAGGCCTGCCCGTTGCCTTGGCCCATTCTGGGTAAGGACTTAGTATTGTGGCATTTAGAAACTCTAAGTGTGCTAATTGCTCTTAGGCTTTACCACCCAGTCCATTTTTAAAGCGAATCCCAAAGATAACTTGTCATCTGCCCTGTTTGCATGAAATCATGGTGAAAAATGTGCACCTTCTTGATGTTGTGAGACACATGGCGAGGCTGTCTTCAGGCAGAAATAGTTCAGCTTGGGAGAAGGAATTCTTTTCTCTGGTTGTCTTTTCCTTTATTCAAATGCTCAGCTCCTTTTACTGCCTGTGGTGACTTTATTCATTCCCTTCCTTTCCCCCTCTCTCCCTCTCTCTGTACCCCATCTCCCTTCCTCCCTCTTCTCCTTCCCTCCCTACTCTCTCTTACATTTATAAGATTTTTATTAGTAATTTGTTTGTAGACAACTTCATATGTGTGTATTCTCTCTCTCTCTCTCTCTCTCTCTCTCTCTCTCTCTCTCTCCCTCCCTCCCTCTCCTCTCTCCCCTCCCCCTCTTTCTCTTTCTCCACCCACTTCCTCATCTTCTCTTACCTCCCTTCCCAGGCAAACCCTTACATCTCCCTCACAAATCTCTTTGCTGCATTAACTTTTGTCTTTTGTTGTGATCCACTGAGGTTTTTAAAATTCATATACTATATTTTAATCACTTCCCTCCCCCATTCCTCCCAGATCCTCCTTACCTACAAAACTTCCTATTTTTTCTTTCTTTAAAACAAGTAAAACCAAAATAACAAGAATGACACACAAAAAGGAAATCAAAATAAACAAGCAAAAGACTAATGAAAAAAAAGAAAGAAGGAAAGAAAGGAAGGAAGGAAGGAAGGAAGGAAGGAAGGAAGGAAGGAAGGAAGGAAGGAAGGAAGGAAAGTTGTTTTGTGTTGGCCAACGCCTCTGAAGTATGGTTGGTATATCCAAGGAGACCTGTCTGTCTTGAACCTGTGCCGTCCTGTGCGTGCTGCCTCAGTCCTGTTGTATCTGGAAGACACTGTTTCCTTGACAACCCCTGAGGAGGTGTCTGATGCAGACATCACGTTTAGACTGAGTTCTCCAAAGCCTTGGAGACGTTGTCCAATCACTTGGCACGTTGTCCAATCATGGGTCTCTGTGTTTGTAACTGCTAAGAGAAGAGCCTTTTCTGATGATGGGTGAGTAAACACTGATCTACCTTGGAGCTTGATGGCCTTACCAGTAGGAATACAACGAGGACAGGGACCCTGCCTCATCTAGCATCTGTCAATAGCTGAAAAGTCAGCAGAGAGAGGAAGGACCCCAGGAGCCCTTACCCCATCCATGACTGACAGTTGGCAGGGCCAGTCTTAACCCAAGTGAGTGCAACTACTCTGGACTCAGGATTGCGGTCACCACGTCACATCTAGCAGGCCTCCTGCCTTTCTTTCAGCCCTTACATTCCTTCTGCCCATCTACCTTGATGTTTCTGGAGAAGACTGGAAGTTCTATGTGTCATTTTGACCTTCTCAAGGCTCTTTCTGTGCCTTACATGATGAAGTCCCATGAGGTGTAGAGAAGAGGAAGACTTGAGATCTAGTCCCTCCCTGGCTCCAGATAGGAGTGTTTGATTAGGAGGCAGACTATCATTCAATGATATTTTTTCCAATTTTTATTAGATATTTTCTTCATTTACATTTCAAATGTTATCCCGAAAGTTCCCTAAACCCTCCCCCATCCCCGCCCTGCTCCCCTACCCACCCACTCCCACATCATGGCCCTGGCGTTCCCCTGTACTGGGGCATATAAAGTTTGCAAGACCAAGGGGCCTCTCTTCCCAATGACGACCAACTAGGCCATCTTCTGCTACATATGCAGCTAGAGACATGAGCTCTGGGGGCACTAGTTAGTTCATATTATTCTTCCACCTATAGGGTTGGAGACCCCTTCAGCTCCTTGGGTACTTTCTCTAGCTCCTACCTTGGGAACCCTGTGTTCCATCTATTAGCTGACTGTGAGCATCCACTTCTGTGTTTGCCAGGCACTGGTATAGCCTCCCACGAGACAGCTATATCAGGGCCCTTTCAGCAATATCTTGCTGGCATATGCAATAGTGACTGTGTTTGGTGGCTGATTATGGGATGGATCCCCAGCTGCAGCAGTCACTGGTTGGTCCATCCTTTTGTTTCAGCTCCACACTTGATCTCTGTAACTCCTTCAATGTATGCTTTGTTCCTAATTCTAAGAAGGGGCAAAGTGTCCACACTTTGATCTTCATTCTTCTTGAGTTTCATGTGTTTAGCAAATAGTATCTTGGGTAATCTAGGTTTCTGGGCTAATATCCACTTATCAGTGAGTACATGTTATGTGAGTTCTTTTGTGATTGGGTTACCTCACTCAAGATGATACCCCCCAGATCCATCCATTTGCCTAGGAATTTCATAAATTCATTGTTTTTAATAGCTGAGTAGTACTCCATTGTGTAAATGTACCATAATTTCTGTATCTATTTCTCTGTTGAGGCATACCTGGGTTCTTTCCAGCTTCTGGCTATTATAAATAAGGCTGCTATGAACATAGTGGAGCATGTGTCCTTATTACCAGTTGGAACATCTTCTGGATATATGCCCAGGAGAGGTATTGCAGGATCCTCTGGTAGTACTATGTCCAATTTTCTGAGGAACCGCCAGTCTAATTTCCAGAGTGGTTGTACAAGCTTGTAATCCCACCAACAATCGAGTAGTGTTCCTCTTTCTCCACATCCACGCCAGCATCTGCTCTCACCTGAATTTTTGATCTTAGCCATTCTGACTGGTGTGAGGTGGAATCTCAATGTTGTTTTGATTTGCATTTCCCTGATGATTAAGGATGTTGAACATTTTTTCAGGTGCTTCTCAGCCATTCGGTATTCCTCAGTTGAGAATTCTTTGTTTAGCTCTGTGCCCCATTTTTTAATGGGGTTATTTGATTTTCTAGTGTCCACCTTCTTGAGTTCTTTATATATATTGGATATTAATCCCCTATCTGATTTAGGATTGGTAAAGATCCTTTCCCAATCTGTTGGTGGCCTTTTTGTCTTATTGACAATGTCTTTTGCCTTACAGAAGCTTTGCAACTTTACGAGGTCCCATTTGTCAGTTCTTGATCTTACAGCACAAGCCATTGCTGTTCTATTCAGGAATTTTTCCCCAGTCCCCATATCTTCGAGGCTTTCCCCCACTTTCTCCTCTATAAGTTTCAGTGTCTCTGGTTTTATGTGGAGTTCCTTAAACCACTTAGACTTGACCTTAGTACAAGGAGATAAGAATGGGTCAATTCTCATTCTTCTACATGATAACCGCCAGTAGTGCCAGCACCATTTGTTGAAAATGCTATCTTTCACTGGATGGTTTTAGCTCCCTTGTCGAAGAGCAGGTGACCATAGGTGTGTGGATTCATTTCTGGGTCTTCAATCCTATTCCATTGATCTACCTGTCTGTTGCTGTACCAGTACCATGCAGTTTTTATTACAATTTCTCTCTAGTACAGCTTGAGGTCAGGCATGGTGATTCCACCAGAGGTTCTTTTATTGTTGACAAGAGTTTTTGCTATCCTAGGTTTTTTGTTATTCCAGATGAACTTGCAAATTACCCTTTCTAACTCTGTGAAGAATTGAGTTGGAATTTTGATGGGGATTGCATTAAATCTGTAGATTGCTTTAGGCAATATAGCCATTTTTACTATATTGATCCTGCCAATCCAATGGGAGATCTTTCCATCTTTTGAGATCTTCTTCAATTTCTTTCTTCAGAGATTTGAAGTTCTTATCATACAGATCTTTCACTTCCTCATTCAATGTTAATCTATCTATCTATCTATCTATCTATCTATCTATCTATCTATCTATCTATCTCTTCTTTTGCTTTCTGTTTTTCTCATGTCTTCCTTCAAATCAACAATCTAGTCTGCAAGGAAACACATGCATAGGCCTTCTTCAACTCCTTCCAAGACTCTGCCTAAGGAGGTCTTGTGTAGAACCCAAGGAATGCTATCTTTTAAAGAGATTGTTTCTTAGGGCACTTCCAGATTTAGAGAAAATCAAGTAGGAGCCAAGTTTCTGTATCCTGCCCCACCCCACCCCGCCCAGCCTTTTTGGTGCTTACACATGACAAATGCTTACCCTTGTTACAGTTGAGGGACTGACTTGATACCTCAGTGTCACTCAGAGTCATGACTTCTATTAGAGTATACCACTGTACATTGGACAATAACATCTTCCCATCATGCAGTGCCATTCAGTTGCCATAAAAGCTCACGCTACCTGCTCAGCCCTCCCTGCCTTTCTTCAAACAGCTGGAAACCTCTGATTCCTTCATTGTCCCCATAATTTTGCCATTTCCAAAGTGCCACATAGTTAGAATTAGAAATTGTAGCATGTTTAGACTGGCCTTTTTAGCATAGTAATGTGCATTTAAGATCCCTCCATGTCCAATGAATATATGCCAGCAAAAACATTGTTAGAAAATTTTCCATTCTTTTCTTGGCCTGACAACCCATTTCTTCTGATGCTGAGTGGTACTGCATGGTCTAGCTCTGTCACAGTTCATCCAGCGCTGAAAGAGGTCTCAGTTGCAACTATGTTTATAGCAACTATGACTAAAGTTGTTGTAAGCATCCTTACACAGGTTTTTGTGTGTACACAACTTTTTAGATCAACAAGTAAATACCAAGTGGTATGATTGCTGGATTGTGTGGTAAGAGTATATTCAGTTTTACATGAATTGTTAACCTGTCCTCTGAAATGGCTAAGCAATTTTTTATGGGCAGGAGCCATAAGCAAGAGTTCCTGTCCTTGATAGAATTAGGCATGTAAGTGTTCCAGCTTCTAGCCGTTCCAAAGCTGTGTATGACATCATGAACTCTTTTTCCCATGTCCTTCCTGATGACATCTGATAGGGAGAGTCTTCCTATAATTACTACACCAGCTTCATGTCTCTGTTAAGGTGTGTGCTTTTGCTTATTTTCTATCTGATTATTAATGTGTTGTTGAGTTTTAAGCATTCTTTGTATATCTTGGGTAACAATCTGTCTAACTCAGTGTTGCTTTGCTCTGAAGAGACACCATGACCATGGCAACTCTTAAATGGTTTAGCCCATTTGCACATGGTGGGGAGTTTAGCAGCATGCAGGCAGACATGGTATTGGAGAAGTAGCTGAGAGTTCTATGTCTAGATCCACAGGCAGGGGAAGAAAGAGACTCTAGACCTGGCTTGGACTTTTTAAACCCCATAGCCAACTGGAAGTGACACAGTTTCTCCAAAAGGCCACAACTATTCCAACAAGGCAACCACTTGTAAACCTTTCCAAGTAGTACCACTCCCTGATAACTAAGCATTCAAACGAATGCACCCATGGGGCCATTCTTATTCAAACGACTACACAATCATTTGTCACACATGCTTTTGCAAACATTTCCTTCCCATTTGAGGCTTCTTTCTCATTCTCTTGACAGGGCCTTTCACAGAGCAGAAATTCATTTTAATAAAGTCCAGCACTGATTCTTTCATGGACCATGCCTTTGATATATCAAAAACATCATTTCTGTGGGCAAGGCCATCCATGTTTTCTACTGTAGCTATGTTTGAGGAATTTTATAATGTGTATATTTTCACTAGCTAGTTTTGAGTTAGATTTTCCATAAAGTTTAAGGCATGTGTATGTGTATGTGTGTGTGTGTATGTGTGTGTGTAAATTAGTTGTTTTGCTCTTGTTAGATTTATTTATTTTATGTGTAGGAGTGTTGTGCCTGCCTGTATGTTTATGTACTTCATATGTGCCTGGTGCCCAGTAGTCAGGAGAGGGTGTCAGAGCCTCTGAGCTGGAGTTGTGGTGTTTGTGAGTGAGCATGTGGTTACTGGGAACTGAATTGAGAGCCTCTGCAAGAACAACAGCTGCTCGTAACTTTTAAGCCGTCTCTCAGCCCCAGTGGACTATTTTTCCAGAGTGTTTTTAAACTCACAGGAAAACTGAGCAGAAAATGCAGAGGGGATACTTTATTCTCAAGCTATTGTCAATGACCCCTCTGCACATTAAGAGACAGATTGAGTGTGACCCTAATGTCTTCAGACTCTGATCTGTCACAAGGACCAGTTCTGAGTCACACCCGAGTCACATCCTTTAACTTTTTAACGTTGGAAAAATTTTAGCAGAATATTAAGCAAAAGCAAACATTTACAAACTCAATTTTTGTGAGTGTCCATGAAGAACATGTGTGTTGTCTTAAATTACTCATAAGTTGTCTGGTGTTTTGTATTCTGAATATTAATAGCATTCAAATCAGTGTATAACATCATCAGGAGAGAAGATAAGAATATTCCCAAGTGCAAACCCATGAACAATAATTTCCAGCATCTTGGAAATAGCTTTGCTATTTGCACACAAGCTGAGTTCCCAATGTCTTTCTTTACTGGAAGTACAAACACCCCATGTACTTAAAAAGTTACTTGTAGGGCCAGGAATTAGCTCACCCTTTCTCATCAATAATCAAACAAAACAATTCTGTATAAATTATTGATGGACAGCAATGGATTAACCTACACTGCAATGTCAGAATCTTCTAGAACAATTAATTGCTCCAGTGTTAGATGCAAACTTTACAAGAAGGAACAAATTGAAAATGCTGACTTGTCTGAAGGGTAAGTACCCACAGACTTCAAGGGATCCGACTCAAATTTTAAAAATAGGTTTATAAATGGCAGACTGGTGAGTGTAGGTGGTCAATCTCAAGACACCTAATTATATTCAGGCAATCTGTGACCAGCTATGCAAAATGTTATATAAATGTCCAACTGTAGCTCAGACCTTGTTAAACCAAAATGATCCCTTCAGTGGCAATTTGTCCTAAGCTCATTGATCTGTGTATAAGTGAGCAGTTGCAAACTTAGTTAATAGTGATAGATTTGATTAAATTGCAAGAACAGGCAGCCACTAGGGGATTCATTGAAATGGGAAACAAAAACAATGATTTTGTCTGGGAACAAAAAGGGGGAGGGGAAAGGAGGTCTTTTTAGCCTAGTTTAGCCTGTTTCTTTTTCTGCCACTGCATGGGCAACAGACTTGCAATTTCTTCTGCTTTTTACATATTCCATATTAGTGACTCTTTCCAGATTGTAATGAAGCAGCTCTGTGATTTTCCTGTGTGTGGGGAGAGGGTGAAAATGTGTGTGCTGATGCATGTGTATGTGTGATAATTGCACAATGCACAGATGCATGTGAATGGCTGGATCCAGAAGGCCACGCTTGGATTTTATGTGGGTTCTGCAGATCCAAACTCTGTTCCGGTGTTTTACCAGCTAAGCCATTTTCCCAGGCCCAGGTTTTGCTTTCTCTCCCTTTGGCTTTAATTTCTGTTTTCAACTCTATCCTCACACTTTCTTGTAACTCACACTCCTGCCTTCATTCTGAGTGTGAGCCATCACTACAGATCTCTTGGCCTTTACCTTTTGGAGAAGATAAACCTGGGGGTGGGGCAGGGCTGAAGCTATGGCAGTGGTAGAACGTATATTTAGTATATTTAAAGCCTGGTTTTATTTCCCCCATCTCCCTACCCCCACCTACAGTAGAAGACTTGAATGGGTTAGCTAATCACAGTTATTCCAACTCGTGCAGCTGCCTAGCTACCCCTGAGAGTTGTAGCCTTATATCAGGCAGTTATTCTGTCCAGTCAGCTCTATCTGCAACAGCTACTGCACTTTCTAGAAGGATCTATGAGCTTGGCACCAACGCTGCACCAGAGCAAGTGAGAGAAGTGGTTTGTTAAAGCGTGAAGGGTTATGCTGTGTAAGAATTCATCCAGTTGAGGGATGGGGCCACCCACCCACCTCAAAAATATTAATCCAGAGTTTCTCCTGTCAAAAGTGACAAAGAGTGGAGCAGAAACTGAAGGGAAGGCCATCCAGAGACTGCCCCACCTAGGGATTCATTCTATCTGCTGACACCAAACCCAGACACTATTACTGATGCCAAGAAGTGCTTACTGACAGGAGTCTGGTGTAGCTGTCATCTGAGAGGCTCTGCCAGAGCTGGACCAATACAAATGTGGATGCACACAGCCAAGTATTGGACTGAACTTAGAGACCCCAATGGAGACGTTAGGGCAAGGACAGTAGGAGCTGAAGGGGTTTGCAACCTCATAGGAAGAACAACATTATCAACCAACCAGACCCACCAAAACTCCCAGGGACTAAACCACCAACCAAAGAGTACACATGGAGGGACCCATAGCTCCAGCTGCATATGTAGCAGAGGACTGCCTTATCTGGCATCAGTGGGAGGAGAGCCCCTTTGTCCTGTGGAGGCCTGATGACCCCGGATAGGGGAATGCTGGGCCTCTGAAGCAGGAGTGTGTAGGGGTGGGAGGAAGAACCTCCATAGAGGTAGGGGTGAGGGAGGAGGGGATAGGGGGCTTGTGGAGGGGAAACTGGAAAGGGGATAACATTTGAAATTTAAATAAATAAAATAGCCAATACAAGATGAAAAAAAAATCATCTAAGACTCAGCCTCCTAGAACTACTTCATCCAAGTATATCACAACTCATTCTTGAATCTTAAAACATCATACATATTCAATCCTTAGATTCAGTAGCACCTGAAAGTTAAAGCCTGTAAACAAATAGGATAAAAAATTTTATTCAATATAGGAAATAAATATTTTCCCATCACTACAATATAAACTTAATAAAGTTAGTATTTTCCTGAAAAAAAAAAAAAAGAAGGCCTTTAAGGGATGAGGTCAGAGTTGACATTCAGATACTTTTTATACCATACTTGGGGGATGGAGCACAGTAGATAGCATTTGTGTGTGTGTGTGTGTGTGTGTGTGTGTGTGTGTGTGTGTGTGTGGTCTTAGCTCATGTACTGGCATACAGTCGAAGTCAGACTACACTTGGGCTGTCAGGGTGGTAACCAGAACCTTGACTCACTTAGCCCCTTTACTGGCCCTTTCTATTTTTTTTCTTTATATCAAATATTTTTTTATTGAGTAGTTCTAAAAGAGAATCCTAATGGAACATGTAAGGGAGACTGTGCTTTTCTTTTTAAATAAAGTTTTCTTACCCACCCCCATCCCCACCTTGAAACACATACACACCTCTCTAGCAGGTGGGCTAAGAGTGTTTCTGGATGTCAGTATAAGGGAGACATTATAGCACACCTTGGTTTTAAATGACCTCTAAATTCTCACATTCAGACACTGGTGCAAACATTGACCTTCAAGCCTCGGCACTGATCATTTTTAACTATCAACTACATAGACTGAGCACCTTCCTGCGCTCTGAAAGCTAGCCAGTAGGGGGGAAACTCCCAGGTCAGTAGCTGCTGGTAATCTCCATGTTTTGTGACTCAAGTATGTGGTATGTCCAGCAAGGGTCTTACCATCAAGTTCTGAAGAGTGAAGGTAATAGCTATAATGTTTGGGGATTGTTCTGGCTAGTTGTATGTCAACAAGACACAAGCTACAGCCATTTTAGAAGAGGAAACCTCTATTGAGAAAAATGTTCCCACCAGATTGGTTGTTGTAGACAAGCCAGTGGTACATTTTCATGACTGATGATTGATGGGGGAGGACCCAGCTGATTGTGAGCAGCGTCATCCCTGCTGGTCTTGGATGCTATAAGAAAGCAGGCTGAGCAAGCCATGAGGAGCATGCAGTAAGCAGCACCCCTCCAGTGGCTTCTGATTCAGTTTCTGAATTTAGATTCCTGTCTTGATTTCTTCAATGATGGACTGTTACCTCAAAGTGTAAGAAGAAACAAACCCTTTCCTCCCAAGTTGCTTTTGGGCATGGTATTTTTTCACAACAGTAGTCTCTAAGATGGGGTCTATGAGACCCCACTGGCTAACAACTAAAAAAGGTAATTATTACAAAGACTGGGATTTTTATTTGGTAGCATGTTGTATCTGCTTGGGTTATTGTCCACTATTATAGGGTAACTCCATCTAAACCTTTTATATATATCTATACTTTCAGAAGTTTCTACAGCAGTAGGCTTCCATGTGAATTTCCTTTTCTCTTTCTTTCTTTCTTTCTTTCTTTCTTTCTTTCTTTCTTTCTCTTTCTTCCTTCCTTCCTTTCTCTCTCTTGCTTTCTTTCTTTCTTTCTTTCTTTCTTTCTTTCTTCCTTTCTCTTTCTTTCTTCTTTCTTTCTTTCTTTCTTTCTTTCTTTCTTTCTTTCCTCCACTTCTTCATCTTCCTCCTCCTGTTCCTTCTTCTTCCTCTTCCTCCTCTTCTTCTTCTCCTTCTTCTCCTTCTTCTCCTCCTCCTTCTCTTTCTCCTTCTTCTTCTCCTTCTTCTCCATCTTCTCCTCCTTCTCCTTCTCCTCCTCCTTCTTCTCCTCCTCCTTCTCCTTCTCCTCCTTCTTCTCCTTCTCCTCTCCTCCTCTTTCTCCTTCTCCTCCTCGTCTTTCTCCTTCTCCTCCTCTTTCTCCTCCTGCTTCTTCCTTCTTCTTCTTTTCTCCTTCTTCTCCTCCTCCTTCTCTTTCTCCTCCTTCTCCTTCTCCTCCTTCTTCTTCTCCTTCTTCTCCTCCTCCTTCTCCTCCTCCTCTTTCTCCTTCTCCTCCTCCTCTTTCTCCTTCTCCTCCTCTTTCTCCTTCTCCTTCTCTTTCTCCTTCTCCTCCTCTTTCTCCTTCTCCTTTCTTCTTCTTCTTCTTCTTCTTCTTCTCCTCCTCCTCCTCCTCCTCCTCCTTCTTCTTCTCCTCCTTCACAGGTCTCTCTGTGTGGCCCTGGCTGTCCTGGAACTTCCTGTGTAGACCAGCCTGGCCTTAAACCTAGAGATCCCCCTGCCTCCCAAGTGCTGGGATTGAAAGCATGCACTACCACCACCTGGCTCCCTATGGATTTTCCCACTGCCTTGGTGATAGCTACACACCCACCCCACGCCACCCCACCCCACCCCACCCCATAGTCTGTCTTCTGTGCTATCCTTCCATCCATTGCCCAATGAATTTGTCCTGTTTCATTCCCCCCCCCTTTGTGTCACTGTATTCTATCTGCCCTTCCTTGAAAGATCCATGTGTCCCCCATGGCCCCTTAGTCCTTTTTTAACCTCTATGGTATTCCAAATGAAATGTGCATATCTAAGGATCTCAAAGCTAGCTCCCATATAAGAGAGAGCACAGGTGATGTTATCTTTTTGCATCTGCTTTCCTTCGTCCCCTCACTCAGATGATTGTTTCTGGTTCTATTCATTCACCTAAAAACCTCACTTTTCTTAACAGCTGAAAAATAGTACACTGTGTTTGGAAATATACCCATTTTTAAAAATCTACTCATCAGCTGATGGATGCATGGCTGCTTCCATTTCTTGGATGCTGTGAATAGAGAAGCAATGGTTCATGTCAATGTCCATGATGTGTCATGTCCATGACAATGAACATGAGGGAGGAAGTATCTTTGTAGTAAAATACAGTCCTTTGGGCACATGCCCAGGATGGTAAAGCTGGATCATGAGGCAGCCCTATTTCTATCCTTGAGGAACCCCACACTAACTTCCATATCCGCTGCATCATTTTGCAGCCCTATCAACAATGAACTAGTGTTCTTTTTTCCCTCTATCTACAACAGCACCATTTGCCATTATGTTTGGGGTAAGATGAAATCTCCAACAAGTTTCAATTTGCATTTCTGTGATGGCTAAGGGTCTAGATCTTTTAAAAGTGTTTCTCAGACATTTGTTGTTGAATGTAGGTTTTTGCTATCCCACCTAAGCTCCGGGAATGGGTCATGCTTCAAGCCTCCTACCCAGCTTCCCTTGAATCCACAGATAAAACACGCACACACATAGTTGTTCATTTTCAACTTGCCTTCTTGACACAATTGTTGGGCACTACTATCTATAGACTGCCTCTTTTCTTGAATGATGTGTGCTTTTAGTTCATGTGGACCCATTTGCCAGTGTTGGGTCCTTTGTTCCTCTACTACAGGAGTTCTTTTCAAAGTCCTTTCCTGTGGCTGTAAGTTCAAGTGTATTTCTTAATTTCTCTTTTATTAGAGTTACAGTATCATATCTTCTGTTGAGGTCTATGATCCATTTGGAGTGCAGTTTTGTGCAGAGTGAGAGATAAGAACCTAGTTTCTTTCTTCTACATGAAGCCATCCAGTTCAAGCAGCACAATTTGGTTAAAATGCTGTTTTGTTTTGTTTTGTTTTTTTCTCCTGTGTATATTTTTGGACTCTTTGAAAAAAGAAAAAAAAGTGGCTCTTTGTTTTTTGGGACAAGGTCTCCTTAAGCCAAGGCCATACCAATACTCTGGGCATTTCTTAATCCATTCAGCAGATAAGCAAAGTTAACCACCACAGCCCCTTTTTGGTTGTCCATTGTCTTCAATAGCTCTGTTTAGATAGCATGTGTACATGAGGTGATGGGAAACCCATGCTTTTCATGTAACACATAGAAGAACATTTGGAATCAGTTTTCTTCACACTACTTCCTCTTTCCCCCATCTCATTTGCTTCTGCTCTGGTGTATTCATTTTCTCTACATCTAGTACCATAACTTCTCTCTGTAAGTGTTCATTTAACTTTTCAAACTTTTTCGCTATAGTAGTCTGTTCTTATTTAGATTTCCTACATATAGATTTTATGTTGAAGAGATTTTGCATTTATCTCCAGCCTCTCTGAGAGTTCGTTATTATTAGCCTACATCTTCAATGATATATTTTAGAAATGAATCATGGATGCTGTATTTCCTGAATTCTGGAATACATGAACCAGACTGTCTTTTGCATTCACATATGAATGGGAGCACCTTAAACTTGGCTACACTGACTTTTGACAGAATGCTGCTAAGGAGACATGTGGGATCTGTCTGACTTGTTTCCCTATGTGATACCTTCCACATTTGTTGATGTTCTTTATTCTCGAAGTGCAGGAGAATAGTCAGAGTTTGTTCATTAATGATATTTTGTTCTCTTTTGTAAAAACACATAAACATGAATTCTCCTTACCCTGATTTTGCTCTCACACTGAAGAGTTCTGTTGCCATATATGTAAGCATAACTCTCCGTACTTTCTCATTTAGAAAATGGCCTTGTGTCATGCATCAATGGGAGGAGAGATTCTTGGTCCTATGAAGGATCAATAGATGCCCCAATGTAGGGGAATTGAGGGCAGGGAGGTGGAATTGGGTGGGTGGGTGGAGGAACACCATCATAAAAGCAGAGGGAGAGGGGATGGGATAGGGCGTGTCTGGAAAGGGGGGGATTGGGATAGAGGATAACATTTGAAATGTAAATAAAGAAAATAGCCAATAAAAATAAAAGAAAATGGTTTCCATGTTTTGACTCCAAGCTCTGTATGGTGATGGCCGTAGCATACATCTCTATGATCTTAGTCATTATAATCTTGCCCTCCACCTCGTTCTTTTCTTCATTTTTTCTCTTTAGATCCTTAGATAATCCAGGACACATTTGCCCCTAAAAGTTTTAAGTGACAGGGATAATTTCTAAGTGTGTGTTCTGCTTTCATGCTTTTAACATATCTTGCATGTATGTTCACATGGTTGTTTTCTTATCTTTGAACCAAGACAGTTCCTCCTAGATCTGCGGTCTGCTCCAGGCAGTGACTATTCACTGGGCCGCTTCTTTCTTCATGTAGTCTTCTGCGGTCATTCATTCTGTACATGGGAGCTGGGCAGGGAGCATTGATGTTGAGCAATAGGAAACCATCCCACCCACTTCAGATATGACTTTACTCAGCACAGAACCACCCTGTCATCTTCATGTTTGGTCACTGAGATGGTCTATGGTGATGTGATGGGGAGTAGAATAGACAATCCCAGGCTTCTCATGGGAACTGTGATGGTTTGTAGATGCTTGGCCCACACAGAGTGGCACTATTATGAGGTGTGACCTTGTTGGAGTAGGTGTGTCACTGTGGGTGTGGGTTTAAGACCCTCATCCTAGCTGCCTGGAAGTAAGTATTCTACTAGCAACCTTCAGATGAAGAAGTAGAACTCTCAGCTCCTGCTGCACCATGCCTATCTGGATGGTGCCATGCTCCTGCCTTGATAATAATGGACTGAACCTCTAAATCTGTAAGTCAGCCCCAATTAAATGTTGTCCTTATAAGAGTTGTCTTGGTCATGGTATCTGTTCACAGCAGTAAAACCCTAAGACAGGAACCCCATTTTGTTCTCAGGACATTGTGAGGTCCTATGGCTCATGGGCCATTTGTTTAAGGTTTGATCTTATTTCTTTTAGTTCCATAATCTCTGCTCTATAGTAAGCTGAGGCCACTCTACTCCTATACTCATCTCCTAGACTCCCATACCTTGTTAAACTTCAAATAGGGGGAAATAAAAATGATATTCCCAACAGATATTACCATACATATCATGTACATGAAGTATAAAAACTAAGGGGAAAAAGCAAAATCAACATACTATTAAAAAGTGTCATTTGTGAAAGAGAAAGTGGTGATGTGCCCTGCTATCCCATAAGGTAATGTTAGCTGTGCAGCTGTGGCCATTCACCATGTGCTTTAATGATTATTATGGTTCATAGGAAGGTTTTGTTCTAAAAATAGGCTGACAAAACAACCTTCAAGCTTGCTTTTTCTTCATGCAAGGAATAGAAGAGAATGCTCATATGGGTATAATGGAAGCACAGGGAAGAGAGATAGTGGAGAGGGATGACCCCCTCTCCCTCCCTGCTTATGGGTGTTTTGCCTTAGGTGAGACCACAAGTATGTGCGATTCCCCCATCCTCCTTTCATGCTCTGGCCTCCCTTTCCTTGACTGTAACACGCTTTTAAGGATATGCTCAATGGAATTATGACTGCCCTGGTTTACTATCCATATTCCTTTCTCAGAACTTGGCAGGGCTTGTTATTCCTACTTCAGATGGGCGGGTGGAGTGATTCAGCTTCTGTCTCTCCCATATTTCCTGGAAGACACTTTCCTTTTAAGAATTATGGATTTGGAGCACATTTTGAACAACCTGTTTTAAACCACTGTGTTTGGCATGAGCTCTTTTAAAATAAAATGTTCATTACTATCCCCACTGATGAATTCTCTAAGATAACAAATTCACATGGTTTCTGAAGGCTATAAGAATGGCTTCATTTCTGAATCTTCTTTTTGTACTTTGCTGGGTTTTGGTGGCTTTGTCTTCCCTAGTAGAGTGACACCCAGAGATTTTTTGTGTATATAATATTTGCAGCTAATTTCTCAGATATTGGAATGATTGGTTTTTTTTTAAGTTCTGAGATATGCTTATTTATAGAGGCTATCTCCTTGGCCATAAAATTGTCCTAAAACTAAGATGGCTTAGAATACAGAATAGAGAATTAAGCTTGAAATCAAGGACAGGTATCTGGAAATCTCTCCCTTACACATATATACTAAAGAGCCTTCTAAGTCAATGGGGCAAAGAGAAAAGAGAAATCCTCTAAGAGGAATGAAGACACAAATCACCAAAAGCAGTGCCTCCTGGGAAACACACGCCAGCACGTGCTCACTAGGAAAGAACGCATGCTTCTACCCTGAGAAGCTAAAAAGGAGCAGACTGGTAGGCTGGCTCAGTCAATAGAGCATGCTTTATAGACCTGTGTTTGGAACTACGGGAACCAAGAGAAAAGTTGTGCCCACTTGCAATCCCAGTACCAGTGAGGTAGAAAGAGTTGGATCTCTCAATGTCACTGGCCCTTGAGTCTAAACAGACTGGTAAGCTCTAGGCTTAGTGAGTGATCCTGTCTCAGAATATAAGGTAGAAAGTGACTGAGGAAGACACATGATGATTACTTCTGATCACACACTTGTACAAGTTGCTTATGCACCTGCATATGTGTACACACATGGGCATGTAATACATGAAATAAAGAAAGAAGGAAAAATAAAAATAAACTTAAAACAAACAGTGTGAGAAAACCAATAATATCAAATAGACCTCTAACTATTCCAAATAGCAAGAAGACAGGAAATATAAGTCTTAGGGGGAAAAAAAAGATGCAAAACTAGTATGGACTGAACAGTCATTAAGAGGATGATGGGGGAATCCAATGAACAAGCCTACACAAGTTCACCAACCTCGGTAAAATGGACAACTCTCTTAAAAAAAAACTGGAATAATCAAAGACACCAAAGAAGAAGTAGATATCATGAATAGTCCTATATCCACAAAAGGATCTGAATTTGGAGATAAAGACATTTCAACAAAAACATTCTGGGGCAGGGTTTAAAAGTGAAATCCATTCTATATACATCTTCCAAAGAATCAGATGGGAGAGTGATAGTGCCCGATACATAGTAAGAGCCAATGTTTCCTTCTATTAGGTCAGGAGGATATTTTAAAGACATGATAAGAATTTTAAACATCATCATAAAGCCCTTAACAAATAGTGACAATTGAATCCAACAATATATAAATAGAAAAAATGCATCAAAACTACATTGATTTCTCTTAGAACAAGACCAGTTAGCTATATTGAAAATTGAGCAATGTAATCCTCTTTATTAACAGACTCAAGTGTTTCAAACATAGTCATATAGTCATATGATCAAATATGTCAAATGTCAATAAAAACATCAATATTTTTATTTGAGAAGTAAAAACAAACTAGGAATATATGACAACTTCCTTCTTTAATGTGCTATAAAACAAGAATGGCTAACATCAGTTTTGTTTCGTTTGTTTTGTTTTGACTTTGGCTGTTGTAGATGGGGTGTCTTAGGGTTTTATTGCTGTGAAGAGACACTATCTCCAAGACAACTCTTATAAAGGAAAACATTTAATTGTGCTGGTTTCTAGTTTCAGAGGTTTAGTACACTATCATGGTGGGAAGCATGGCAGTCTACAGACAAGGTGCTGGAAAAGCTGAGAGTTCTACATCTTGATCTACAGGTAGCAAGAGACTCTGTTCCACACACATGGAGCTTGACCACAAGAGAACTCAAAGTCCATACACACTTGCTCCAACAAAGTCGCACCTGCTACAACAGAGCCATATCTTCTAATAGTGCCACTCCCCATGAGCCAAGCATTCAAACAATGAGTCTATTCAAACCCCCACACAGGGGTTCCCTATGTAGTCCTGTCTCTCCTGGAACTCAATCTGTAGACCAGGCTGGCCTCAAACATAGATACTGGTCTGCCTCTGCCTCTTGAGTGCTGGGATTAAAGGTGTGCTCCAACCTCACCTTCTCAGAGAAAAAGAAAACTGCTTTCCCCTAAGATTGAGAAGGCAAATGTGTCCTGCCAACATTTCTATTTAACATCATGTTAGATTTCCTAGCCAATGTAGTAGGGAAAAGAGAAGTAGTAACAGACTAGAAAGCAGGAAATAGAACTTTCTCCATTTACAAGGAATATACCTGTCTTAGTGTTCTCTTGCTGTGAAGAGACTCCTTGACCAAGGTAACTCTTGCAAAAGAAAGCACATAATTGGGGGCATGTTTATAGTTTCAGATGTTTAGTCCATTTTTATCATAGCAAGGAGCATGACAGCAGGCATGGCACTCACAGTGCTGGAGAAGTTACATCCTAATTCAGAGAGAGAGAGAGAGAGAGAGAGAGAGAGACTGGGTCTGGCTTGAGCTTTTGAAACCTCAAAACCCATCCCCAATGATGCACTTCCTCCAACAAGGCCTACCTACTAATCTTTCTCAAGTACTGCCATTCCCTGATGACAAAGCTTTCAAATCTATGAGGCTATGAAGGCCATTCTTATTCAAATGAAAGCCTATGTAAAAAACAAAAAACAAAAAACAAAACAAAACAAAAACCTGCCAGAGTAGAAAATCCAAAAGACTCTACAAAAACTGAAACTCAGTTTTGTGTGGTCAGCATGACTCCTGGTAACATAAAATAGGTACACTTTTTGTATGTTCTGCTATGCTTATAAACAGTGGTGAGCTTTTAAAAGTCGGTTTTAAAAAAGAGGAACAATTTACTTCTTCCCAAATGCAATAGTTCTGTCCAAATCAGTGGATAAACATGGTGAAAACCAGACACAAGCTACAGAAGTCAGTGAGGTTCTAAAAATTAATGAAGATGAACCATTCACAGATGAAGAGAATCCAAGGCACTATGATTTTAAATCTCCCAAACATATCTAACCCAAGTCCCAGAAGGTTTTTTTTGTAGTTATAAACAAGATGTTTTAAAATGTCTAAGGAAATACAAATTGGTTTGAAACAATAGTATGACACTACTTACTTGGTTTATAGAATTTCTCAAAACACACAGTAGTTGAGATGATGTGACATTTCCTACAGTTACCACTTAGACCCACAGAACAACAGAGGCCAGAAATAAACACACATGAATGTGGTTAAACAATTAGTTTTGGTTATTGTTCTTGTCTTTTTAAGACCTGATCTCCCTATAGAAGCCTGGCTTCCCCAGTGCTTACTATGTAGCCCAGGCTCACCTTGAATTCTGGATTTTCTCCACTCAGCCTCCCAGGTGCTATGATTGCAAGTATGTGCATGGCTATTCAATTGACTTTTGACCATGAAGAAAAAACATTTTAGAGAAAGGGTAGTATTTGAACAAATGGCATTGGGACAACTGGACATCTGTACCCTTGAAGATAAATCTGAACTATACCTGACTCTACACAGAGACTATGTCCAAATAGACTGTGGGCATGAATATACAGTCTAAAAGTTACTAAAAGGAAACAGAATCACATTTACAACCTAGAGTTAGAGAGCTTTAAAGTAAGTTGCCCAATGTAATCTATTTAAAAAAAAAATAGTCTTCCTCAAAGTTAAAAAGCATTTAACCTTTAACATACACCATTAAGAATTTACAAAGATCAACTGTACAGAGACTAGGAAATATCTACAAATCATATATCCAACAAAGACCGTAGCCATGCTATATGAAAAAATTCTCAAAACCCAGACATAAGCACACATAAAAAAGAGTGGGCAAGGGCCAAGTGGGAGTGCTGCATCCCAGCAATTGGAAGTCAGACACAGGTGGTTCTCCATGAATTTGAGGCCAGCCTGGTCTATGTAGTGAATTCTAGTATAGCCAAAGCTACACAGGGAGAGAGAGAGATGCAGGTGAAGGCCAGAGGGGTCTTCTTCCTTCTTCCTCAATGGCTCTGCACTGTAGTTTTTGAGACAATGTTTCTCACTGAACCTAAACCTCACCAACTCTGCTAGCGGGATCTGCCAGCAAGACTCTGGATTCTCCCTGCCTCCACCTTCCCAGTAGTAGAATCATAGGTGCACACCACTGTGTCCAGCATTTATTTAAACATTCAGGATCAAACTCAGGGCTTCACCCTTCACAGCAAACACTTTATTGGCTAATCCATCTATCTAGAACCATAATGGAACACTTTTCAGCGATAACAAAGAAAAATTCCTAATACAGTGACACCCATAAATATCACATATGTCATGCCAGGTGAAAGAAATCTTTGCTAAAAGGTTATTTCCTCTATGGTTTTAATTTTTGACATTATAGAAATGGCAAACAATACATAAGGAACTGATTAGTGGATGCTTGGATTAGAATTTGGGAAAAGTATAAGGAAGAAAGCTTTAAGGTTCCTGCATCCTGACTGTGTTTCCATGAACTATACATATAGTAAACATATTAGCTAGGGCTGAAGAGATGGTTCAGCAGTTAAGCTTACTAGCTGTTCCAGAGGACCTGGGTTAGGTTCCCAGCAACACATGGTGGCTCAAACCATGTTACTTCAGCTTTGCCCATCTCTTCTAGCTTCTGTGGGCACCAGACATGTATGTGCACAGACATATGCAGGCAAAACACACAGGTGCAAGAATTTTAAAATTGTAAAGAAAGGAAATTCTAGTACATGCTCCAACATGGATGGACTTTAAAAAGATGAGAAAAGGACAGTTACAAAAAGACCATGCATCTAGAATACTGAAGTCTGCAGGACAGAAGACAGAGTGGTGGGAGAGGAGGAAAGTCAGGAGCTGGTATTCAGTGGGTTCAGCTCTGAAGATGCTGGTCCTCACACAGTGGGGATTCGGCTCTGTAGCTGCTGATCCTTGCACAGTGGAGATTCACTTAACAATGTGAATGGACACTAGAAAACCAGTTGTCACTATTTTAAATTACTGAATTGCAGTGTTGGTTATGTGTGAGTTAGAAGTGCTGGAAGATGTCTTTCTTTTCTTCTCCTTTGAGTTCTTCTTGAGTTCTTTGATCTGAAAGCTAGCAAAAATTAACTATTTCAAAAAGGCATACCTGATAGACAGGGGGGCAGCGGACCCCTTCCCTTCCGGTCCACACCGCTCCAGTGCCAGGCGCAGGGCCCGGGGGCTGCGCACCCACCCAGGTTTCCAGCAGGACTCTCTGGGTGATCTTGGTGAGTGAACAAAGGGCTGAACAGGGCACCTGTTGGGACACAACCAGCTCTGAACTCTAGACACCCTCCCCACCTGAGGACAGTTCTCCCCCTGGGAGGGTCTTCTCTGACAGAAATTGTGAGAGAGCCATATTGGGTCCTAGGTGGCACAGAGACCAGTCTACACAGGTCAGCCCACAGACCACAAAGGGTCGTGCAGACCCAGTCTGAGCAGGTCAGCTCACAGACTGCAAAGGGTCGCTCAGACCCAATCCGCTCAGGTCAGCTCATGGACTACAAAGGGTGAGTGAGCAAACGGCTGAGAAGAGCACCTTTGGGACATACCCAGCTCTGGGCTACAGACATTCCAGCACCCTCCCTGCCGGTGGACAGTTCTCAGCCTGGGAGGGGTTTCTCTGCCCAAATGTGTGAGAGAGCCAACTTGGGTTCCAGGTTGCTAAGACCTAGTCTGCTCAGGGACTGCAAAAGGTGAGTGAGCAAACAGCCGAACAGTGCACCTTTTGGGACACACCCAGCTTTGGGCTCTAGACATCCAGGCTCCCTCCCTGCCTGAGGAAAGTTCTCAGCCCGGGAGGGCTTTCCCAGCTGGAACTTGTGAGAGAGCCATATTAGGTCCCAGGTTGCTCAGAGACCAGTCTGTTCAGGTCAGCTCACGAACTACAAAGGCTCCCACAGAGACCAGTCTGTTCAGGAGAGCTTGCCTGCTGAGACTACTCTGACCACTGAGATTCAGGAGAGAGCTGGGCACCCAGGTCTCCTAACAGAGGCCAACAGAATCACAGGAGTAACAAGATCCAACCAGAGACAACTATAACAACCAACTCCAGAGATTACCAGATGGCGAAAGGCAGACGTAAGAACCTTAATAACAGAAATCAAGACCACTCATCTTCTTCAGAACCCAGCACTCCCACTTCAGCCAGTCCTGGATACCCCAACACACCAGAAAAACAAGATTCGGATTTAAAATCATATATCATGGTGCTGGTAGAAGACATGAAGAAGGACATGAAGAAGGACATGAATGACTCACTTAAAGAAATACTGGAGAACAATGCTAAAGAGGTAAAACTCCTTAAAGAGGAAACACTAAAATCCTTTAAAGAACTACAGGAAAACACAACCAAACAGGTAATGGAATTGAGCAAAACCATACAGGACCTAAAAAGGGAAATAGAAATAATAAAGTAAACCCAAAGTGAGACAACTTTGGAGATAGAAACACTAGAAAAGAAATCAGGAACCATAGATGTGAGCATCAGCAACAGAATACAAGAGATGGAAGAGAGAATCTCAGGTGCAGAAGATTCCATAGAGAACATGGGCAGAACATTCAAAGAAAATGCAAAATGCATAAAGATCCTAACTCAAAACTCCCAGGAAATCCAGGACAAAATGAGAAGACCAAACCTACGAATAATAGGAGTAGATGAAAAAGAAGATTTTCAACTTAAAGGGCCAGGAAATATTTTCAACAAAATAATAGAAGAAAACTTCCCAAACCTAAAGAAAGAGATGTCCATGAACATACAAGAAGCCTACAGAACACCAAATACACTGGACCAGAAAAGAAATTCCTCCCGACACATAATTATCAAAACAACAAATGTACTAAATAAAGATAGAATATTAAAAGCAGTAAGGGAAAAAGGTCAAGTAACATATAAAGGCAGGCCTATCAGAATTACACCAGACGTCTCACCTGAGACTATGAAAGCCAGAAGATCCTGGACAGATGTTATGCAGACCCTAAAAGAACACAAATGCCAACCCAGGTTACTATATCCAGCAAAACTCTCAATTAAGATAGATGGAGAAATCAAAGTATTCCATGATAAAACCAAATTCACACAATATCTTTCCACGAATCCAGCCCTTCAAAGGATAATAAAGGGAAACCACCAAAACAAGGATGGAAACTACACCCTAGAAAAAACTAAAAAGTAATCCTTCAACAATCCTAAAAGAAGACAGCCACAGGAACAGAATCCCAACCTTAACAGCAAAAATAACAGGAAGCAACAACTACTTTTCTTTAATCTCTCTTAATATCAATGGACTCAATTCCCCAATAAAAAGACATAGACTAATAGACTGGCTACACAAACAGGACCCAACATTTTGCTGCTTACAGGAAACGCACCTTAGGGAAAAAGACAGATACTACCTTAGGCTGGAAAACAGTCTTCCAAGCAAATGGTCCGAAGAAAAAAGCTGGAGTAGCCATTCTAATATCGGATAAAATTGACTTTCAACCCAAAGTTATAAAAAAAGACAAGGAGGGGCACTTCATACTCATCAAAGGTAAAATCAACCAAGATGAACTTTCAATTCTGAATATCTATGCTCCAAATACAATTGCAGCCACATTCATTAAAGAAACTTTAGTAAAGCTCAAATCACACATTAAACCCCACACAATAATAGTGGGAGACTTCAACTCCCCACTCTCACCAATGGACAGATCCTGGAAATAGAAACTAAACAGAGACACACGGACACTAACAGAAGTCATGAGACAAATGGATTTAACAGATATCTACAGAACATTTTATCCTAAAACAAAAGGATATACTTTCTTCTCAGCGCCACATGGTACCTCTTCCAAAATTGACCATATAACTGGTCACAAAACAGGCCTCCACAGATACAAAAATATTGAAATTATCCCGTGCATCCTATCTGACCACCATTGACTAAGGCTGATCTTCAATAACAACATAAATAATAGAAAGCGAACATTCTCATGGAAACTGAACAACACTATACTCAATTATTCCTTAGTCAAGGATGAAATAAAGAAAGAAATTAAAGACTTTCTAGAGTTTAATGAAAATGAAGCCACAATGTACCCAAACTTATGGGACACAATGAAGGCAGTCCTAAGAGGAAAACTCATTGCCCTGAATGCCTCCAAAAAGAAACTAGAGAGAGCATATACTAGTAACTTGACAGCACACCTAGAAGCTCTAGAACGAAAGGAAGCAAAGTCGCCGAAGAGGAGTAGAAGGCAGGAAATAATCAAACTCAGGGCAGAAATCAACCAAGTAGAAACAAAAAGAACTATTCAAAGAATTAACCAAACCAGGAGCTGGTTCTTTGAGAAAATCAACTAGATAGATAAACCCTTAGCCAGACTCACTAGAGGGCACAGGGACAGTATCTTAATTAACAAAATCAGAAATGAAAAAGGAGACATAACAAAAGAACCTGAGGAAATCCAAAACATCATCAGATCCTACTACAAAAGTCTATACTCAACAAAGCTAGAAAACCTGAGGAAATGGACAATTTCCTAGACAGATACCAGGTACCAAAGTTAAGCCAGGATCAAATTAATGATCTAAACAGGCCCATTTCCCCTAAAGAAATAAAAGCAGTCATCAATAGTCTCCCAACTAAAAAAAGCCCAGGACCAGATGGGTTTAGTGCAGAGTTCTATCAGACCTTCAAAGAAGACCTAATTCCACCTCTCCTCAAACTATTCCACGAAATAGAGACAGAAGGTACTTTACCCAATACATTCTATAAAGCCACAATTACTCTGATACCTAAACCACACAAAGATCCAACAAAGAAAGAGAACTTCAGACCAATTTCCCTCATGAATATCGATGCAAAAATACTCAATAAAATCCTCGCAAACCGCATCCAAGAACACATCAAAATGATCATCCATCATGAACAAGTAGGCTTCATCCCAGGAATGCAGGGATGGTTTAATATACCGAAATCCATCAACGTAATCCGCTATATAAACAAACTCAAGGACAAAAGCCACATGATCATCTCGTTAGATGCTGAAAAAGCATTTGACAAAATCCAACACCCTTTCATGATAAAAGTCTTGGAAAGATCAGGAATCCAAGGCCCCTACCTAAACATAATAAAAGCAATTTACAGCAAACTAGTAGCCAACATCAAACTGAATGGAGAGAAGCTGGAAACAATCCCATTAAAATCAGGGACTAGACAAGGCTGCCCACTTTCTCCCTACCTATTCAATATAGTACTTGAAGTCCTAGCCAGAGCAATTCGACAACAAAAGGAGATCAAGTGGATACAAATTGGAAAGGAAGAAGTTAAAATATCACTGTTTGCAGATGATATGATAGTATATATTCGGGATCCCAAAAATTCCACCAAAGAACTCCTAAACCTGATAAACAGCTTCAGTGCAGTAGCTGGATATAAAATTAACTCAAACAAATCAATGGCCTTTCTCTAAACAAAGGATATGAGGGCTGAGAAAGAAATTAGGAAAACAACACCCTTCACAAATACTATAAAATACCTTGGTGTGACTCTAACTAAGGAAGTGAAAGACCTGTATGACAAGAACTTCAAGTCTCTGAAGAAAGAAATTGAAGAAGATCTCAGAAGATGGAAAGATCTCCCATGCTCATGGATTGGCAGGATTAATATAGTCAAAATGGCTATCCTGCCGAAAGCAATCTACAGATTCAACGCAATCCCCATCAAAACCCCAACACAATTCTTCACTGAGATAGAAAGGGCAGTTTGCAAATTCATCTGGAATAATAAAAAACCTAGGATAGTAAAAACTATTCACAACAATAAAAGTACCTCTGGGGGAATCACCATGCCTGACATTAAGCTGTACTACCGAGCAATTGTGATAAAAACTGCATGGTACTGGTACAGCAACAGACAGATAGATCAATTTAATAGAATTGAAGACCCAGAAATGAACCCACACACCTATGGTCACTTGATCTTTGACAAGGGAGCTAAAACCATCCAGTGGAAAAAGGACAGCATTTTCAACAAATGGTGCTGGCACAACTGGCGTTTATCATGTAGAAGAATGAGAATTGACCCATTTTTATCCCCTTGTACAAAGGTTAAGTCTAAGTGGATCAAAGACCTCCACATAAAACCAGAGACACTGAAATTTATAGAGGAGAAAGTTGGGAAAACCCTCGAAGATATGGGCACAGGGGAAAGATTCCTAAACAGAACAGCAATGGCCTGTGTGGTCAGATCAAGAATTGACAAATGGGACCTTATGAAATTACAAAGCTTTTGTAAGGCAAAAGACACAGTCAGCAAGATAAAAAGGCCACCAACAGATTGGGAAAGGATTTTTACCAATCCTAAATCTGATAGGGGATTAATATCCAACATCTACAAAGAGCTAAAGAAATTGGACTCCAGAAAAATGAATAACCCCACTAAAAAATGGGGTACAGAGCTAAACAAAGAATTCTCAACTGAGGATTTCCGAATGGTTGAGAAACGTCTGAAAAAATGTTCAACATCCTTAATCATCAGGGAAATGCAAATCAAAACAATCCCGAGATTCTACCTCACACCAGTCAGAATGGCTAAGATCAAAAATTCAGGAGACAGTAGATGCTGGCAAGGATGTGGAGAAAGAGGCACACTCCTCCATTGCTGGTGGGAATGCAAGCTTGTACAACCACTCTGGAAGTCAGTCTGGCGTTATCTCAGAAAATTGGACATAATACTCCCAGAGGATCCAGCAATACCTCTCCTGGGCATATACCCAGAAGATGTTCCAACTGGTAAAAAGGACACATGTTCCACTATGTTCATAGCAGCTCTATTTATAATAGCCAGAAGCTGGAAAGAACCCAGATGTCCCTCAACACAATGGATACAGAAAATGTGGTACATCTACACAATGGAGTACTATTCTGCTATTTAAAAAAATGAATTTATGAAATTCTTGGGCAAATGGATGTATCTGGAGGACATAATCCTTAGTGAGGTAACCCAATCACAAAAGAAGTCATTGGGTATGCACTCACTGATAAATGGATATTAGCCCAGAAACTTAGAATATCCAAGATACAATTTGCAAAACACAAGAACATCAAGAAGGAAGACCAGCTCGTGGATACTTCATTCCTCCTGTGAAGAGGAAACAAAATACCCATGAAAGGAATTACAGAGACAAAGTTTAGAGCTAAGATGAAAGGATGGACCATACAGAGACTACCCCACCACGGGGGATCCATCCCATAATCAGTCATTAAACTCAGACACTATGGCATAGGACAGCTAGTGCCTACTTAAGGGACCCTGATATAGCTGTCTCGTACAGAAGTGGATGCTCATAATCATGTATAAGAGGGAACACAGGGCCCACAATGGAGAAGCTAGAGATAGAACCCCAGGAGCTGAAGGGGTCTGCAACTCTAGAAGAAGATCAACAATATGAACTAACCAGAACCCCCAGAACTCATGTCTCTAGCTCCATATATAGCAGAAGATGGCCTAGTCGGTCATCATTGGGAAGAGAGGCCCCTTGGTACTACAATCTTTATATGCCCCAATACAGGGGAACACCAGGGCCAAGAAGTGGGAGTGGGTGGACAGGGGAGCAGGGAGGGGGGAGAGGGAAGGGGACTTTTGGAATAGCATTTGAAATGTAAATTAAGAAAATATCTAATAAAAAAATTGGAAAAAAGGCATACCTGACTTTTGTATCATATGTTGCCCTAAAATGTCATCAATTACAAAATTAATTAAAATTGAAATGTTACTGGAGGTGTGCTTTGAGGACACACTACCAAGCTGTGTCCTAGGAGGTCTAGAGTAGAGTTTTAGAAGAGATGGGTTTTGCCATGGGTTTTGCTGAAGTCTCCAAATGCCCAGTTCTGAGTTACAGCCACGTGGCCTTTTTGGAATGTCTAAATGACACTTCAACATCACAGTAGATGTCTGTCTTTGAGTGTGCCTCCCTGTAGGTGGACTGTGCCTTCTGGCTGGGCAGCTGTGTAATGGCAGGTGACTTGCCCTGGGCAATAAATGATAAGGGCTGAGAAGTGTTATCCTGGATCAAAAGTGGTCAGAACTAGTATCTGGCTCTCAGTGTCTTTTATTCTTCTGCCTCAAGACCTGTAATGTCCCCAGTGAAACCTGTTTTATGAACCTGGGTCTATTTGTGGATAAGAGTTGCAGTGGATCTGTATAGATTTTGCATAAATGGTAAGTAAGCCTGTGTGGTGGTTTGGATGAGAATGTCCCCCCCCCCCCCCGCCAGCCCCTTGTGAGCTCATATGTGTGAGTATTTGCTCTGCAGTTGGTGGAAGTGTTTGGGAAGGATTAGGAGGTGAGGCCTTGTTGGAGGAGGTGGGTCACTAGGGGTATGCTTTGAGGTCCCCAAAGCCCATGCCGTTCCTGATTAGCTCTCCCCTTTTCTCTCTTTCCTACTTGTGGATCAGGTGTAGTCTCAGCTACTGCTCTAATGTCAAGCCTTCCTGCTGCCATGATCCCCACTATTGAGAGTCATGGACTCACCCTCTGAAACTGTAAGCCTCTATAAACATTTTCTTCTATAAGTTGCCTTGGTCATGGTCTCTCCTCATCAACAGAAAAGTAACTAAAATGGCTTGTTGACTTGGGGTTGGTTATTTCACAGAAGGTCTTCATCTTATCTTGACTATTGCATTTTCCCTACTCACAAAAGAGCAACATTATAAACATTTATGTAATTTATATAATGCTTTCCTACACTTACTGCTTCATCTGTTTGTCGTCGTCTTCTTCTTCTTCTTCTTCTTCTTCTTCTTCTTCTTCTTCTTCTTCTTCTTCTTCTTCTTCTTCTTCTTCGTTGTTGTTTTTTTGTTTGTTTGTTTTCTGTATAGCCCCAGCTGTCCTGGAACTCACTCTGTAGACCAGGCTGGCCTTGAACTCAGAAATCCGCCTGCCTCTGCCTCCCGAGTGCTGGGATTAAAGGCGTGCGCCACCACGCCCAGCTTGTTTGTTTGCTTCTTGAGGTAAGGTCTCAGTAAGTATCCTGGAATGGCCTTGAACTCCTGCTTCAGCCTCTATAGTGCTGGGATGACAGTCATGTGCCACCAGACCCAGCCTTACTTTTCATCCTTTCCCTAAGGTCAAATTCCCTCCTTTTCCCTTCCAAGCAGAATCTCAGGCTCACTCTAGCTGTTCCCTCAGCAGAGTGCCCAACTACGGTTCAAATCTTCTAACCCAGCCAGGGCAACTCAAATTTCCACTTAGAAATTAGTCAAGGAACACATGTGACCAACTTTGAATGCAATTCAAGGGAATCGGCTTGAAAGTTTAAGGGAATTTCCCGCTGGTAAGTGCAGCACACAGAGAGAACACCTTTTTGGAGTTTCGCCTGTTCTGATTGGTTGGTTGGTTGGTTGGTCAGGGGAAGGTTTTTCACACACTTCCCTCCACTTTAAGCTTTTAGAGCCACCATGTAAAAATGTGATGCCTGAACTCTGCTGACTGATGAGCACCAGCTCACCTACTGCAGTGCAGTGACAGTCAAAAGATGCCCTTGGGGACATAACTGAAGCACTAAGCCACCCATGGGACTGCTTGCCTGGGCTTCTTACTGCAGTGCTCATGTCCTTATGGCAAAGGCTGTGTCTGAGTTTCATGCCAAGGACTCCTGACTGATGACACTTAGGGACAGAGCATCATTCATTCAGCATATTTCACAAGTGCTCATTGTTTATGACTAAATATAGCGCAACCTTGCCAGCTCTTTAAATGACCGAGGTAAAAACCAAGGAGTTTTGGTGTTTCTCTAACCACTGTAGTTCAGTTTAGATCCCCACAAAATCTATTTTGGTGAATCCCTCAGTGTATTGCAGTTGTTTGCTTTTTCTAGGTGGCTCTAGGAGTTACCTGGCTGTAGGTTTTCTCCTCAGGGCTTTGTCACAACTCAACTAAAAGAAACCAAGCCACCACCACCCCCCCCCCCCACACACACACACACAAACTGCCCATGACACTATTTCCAGCCCTCCCTCTGTTTTCTTATGTCCTAATGCTGAGCCACATTTGTGTGAGGGACTCAGGCTTCAGCTCCAGAGACTCACTTTTCTATGCTTCACTTTTCTAAGGTAAGACTATCTGCATACTCCGAATCACTGTCACAAGCTGCAAGGACTTCAGTGTAAGCCATGTGTAGGCTTAGATTTTTCAAAACCTACTTTATTAAGGGCTTTTAAAATGTTTTAACCTCCCTTCTAGCCCACCACCCACCACAGGTAGTGGAAAGGAAACGTTAAAAGCACAAAGAGGATGTGGACCTGCTTAGATATAGTCCTTTGGGACTAATCCAATCTGCTTTGTCAGGATATCAGCAGTTCAAATTAAAAAAAACAAAACAAAAACAAAACAACAACAACAACAAAACCCCCCAAAACAAAAAACAAATCAGCAGTGGTAGTTTGATTCTCTCTCAAACACCATTCATGTATCAGCAATGACAGTTCGATCCAGAGGAAAGGATGAGGGTCTGCCAATTAGCCAGAGTCTGCGGAAGTGCCAAGAAGCTGCCAGAATATCAAGAGACTCTTTTTGTTGTGTTTCTCCCTATGAAGTCATGACAAATGGTTATCAGTGAAGACAGCAAGGCTAACCAATGCCACAGCACCGAGCACTGTCTGTTGGGCTACATTTCTATCCTTCCCAAACATCGCATGTCCTCTCAAACCTCTGCTCTAGCAAAACACCACATGCCCCTTTCCAGGCTGCTTCCAGAAAAATACCACATGTCTGCTGCAGCAAAGAACATCTTTCCACAAGTCAGTTTCCAGAAAAACATCACATGACACATCTGAGTCTCCATAAAGAAACCAGGAATTTCTCTTTCAGTCATGAAATCAGGTATGAAATCCTCAGCCCGAGTTTGGTCCTGTCATGGTTATGTGGAGCAGTTTTATCCTGGCAGTTTTAAAAATCACCCATAATTTCCAGATCCTCTTAGTTTTTCTGGTTAGATTTTTTTTTTAATTCAACAATTGATGTGTTGCTACTTTGAGTCTTTTTCTCATGTTTGTGGACCCCGTAGTAGGCATCAGAAATACAATCATTTCATAATTTTTCTCTTTCTTGATTGTAATGGCAGGCTGTGGTATCTGAATATCATCCAGGAGAATGAATTTTGGGTTTCTGGGAATACATAGTGTCTTAGTTAGGGTTTTACTGCTGTGAACAGACACCATGACCAAAGCAAGTCTTATAAAAAACAACATTTAATTGGGGCTGGCTTACAGGTTCAGAGGTTCAGTCCATTACATCAAGGTGGGAGCATGGCAGCATCCAGGCAGGCATGGCGCAGGCAGAGCTGAGAGTTCTACATCTTCATCCAAAGGTTGCTAGTGGAAGACTGACTTCCAGGCAACTGGGGTGAGAGTCTTAAGCCCACACCCACAGTGACACACCTACTCCAACCAGGTCACACCCATTCCAACAAGGCCACACCTCCAAATTGTGCCACTCCCTGGTCCAAGAATATACAAACCATCACACATAGCAAATGTCTCAATTGTTCTAGCATGACTTCTTAAAAATCTTTTTGCTATATTTCATTTTTTGCTAAAAGTTTTTTTGTATTATTTGTTACCCCCTTTTATCATCTGTGATCTCATGTTTTTTTTTACTTTATTAATAAGGAAAAATATAAAGAAAGATTACTTTTTATAGTTATTTGAATCAACTTTAGTACATGTGTCAGAGGAATTCTTCTAAGACAAGTTAAGCTGATGTTTGAAAAAAAACAAAACAAAACATGTTGTTTTCTAAATTGTCTGAATAAATTTTCACCAAAAGAATTTCCTATTTTGTATTTTTGTTATCTTACTTTAATTTGGTTGACACTGTGGTGTCCCTTCTCCACCAACATAGTTGGTGCAATGACCGGGAGCCGTTCTGCACCCAATGGCATCCATTGTGTTGTTAACTAGGCTAAGAGATAGCCACCACCTCCCCAACCCCCACCCCCACCCCCGAAGTCATGTTCTGCAAGCCTCCCAAATCCCCCGGCTCTGCACAGCTTACCAGCGGCCCACCTACGACCAGCCCACCTGCGCAACCTGTGAGATGTCACAATACTTTGGGGTTCCCACCAAACTCCAGAACGCCTGCGCAGAAGACTGGGAGCGGGGCTTCCCTTCCTTTATCCCCAAATGCTTGTCCACCATTAAACAGTCGTTCTAAGCAGAAGCAACCATGTAGCCTCGGAGATCTTCTTTCTTCCCCCACTCCCTTAGTTTCATTTCAGCTTTGGGCCAATCCTCCAGGAACCCCGTCCACTGCAGGCAGTGGACCCCAACAGACACAAAATCTGTTATAATTTGTTTTAAGAGTTTTCCCTCAGGCTGGAAAGATGGCTCAAAGGTTAAGAGCACTGACTGCTCTTCTAGAGGTCCTGAGTTCAATTCCCAGCAACTGCATGGTGGCTCACAACCATCTGTAATGAGATCTGGTGCCCTCTTCTGGCATGTGTGCATATATGCAGGCAGAACACTATGTATATAATAAATAATTCTTTTTTAAGAAGAGTTTTCCATCTTCTTTCTATATTCCCTATATTAGAGTTGAAGTCTGCCTAGGTCAAGGCTTTTGCTACTCAGGATCTGAGTCCTTAGCATTATTTTCTAGATTTATGCCTTAAATTAGAAAATCTTTATTCCTCCAAAACAAAACAAAACCTAGCACATCTGTTTCTTCCAGTTGTCCCATAGCATCATATCATTGCCTTCAAACAGACAAGAGTACCAAGCTCTTCCTAGCTCTGTGGTTGTCTAACTTGCTCTCTCTCTCTCTCTCTCTCTCTCTCTCTCTCTCTCTCTCTCTCTCTCTCTGGAGCATTTACATTCTTCCATCTGTTTGTAAAACCTTGAAACACTGGTGCTTGAGAGAAAGATGGGCACAGGGTTGTGGGAAGCAGCCTAGTTATTGCCTGTTTCTGTGTATCTGGTGACACATAAAAATGACAGGCCCTCAATGTTCTAGGCAGTCATCCTATATGAATAGTTTGCTCTAGCAGTCAGTGCTGGCTGGTTATTTGAAATGCATCTTTCCCATGGAAAGAAGGCTAAGAAAAGCTCTTAGGTTTCTAGGTTAGTTCGTAACATCTTATTTCACCCAGAACATGGTTGGAATTCCATCCATCACAGTGACTAAGAACAGAATATCGATATAATGCTCTTACACAAAGCAAATGAACAAATGAATAAGAAACAGGATTTTAAAAATAAAAACAAACAAAAACCCACCATGTATTGAATGCTAATTGTGAAGAAGAAACAAATATGAGATGTGTGTGTGTGTGTGTGTGTGTGTGTGTGTGTGTGAATAAATAATCTTATGATCTGAACAGGGACAATGGGGGGGGGGCAATTGATACCAGTTCTATTTATTTTTAAGATAAAGATAAAATGGATAGCTTGACCGAATTTCAAAATATTTCCCAGTAAGTATTAGTTATTAAAAATCATCAGAAAAAGATGCTAAATATTACTTTAAGATTGTTTTAAAAGATAAAAATACTGTAGCAGCTGGGAACCACAAGGAGTCCAGTAGACTCAGTTCCCATCTCCTCCTAACCACCCCTCCCCACAAACTCCATACCTCCTTCTGGCCTGCACCAGGGCAGATCACCAGCTTGTCTGCTCCTCTGAAAAGCCAAGAGTCTGAAGGCCTCCCAGGAGTCTTATTGCATGCAGGGCAACTAGCCTAACACTCTAGAGGCCTTCTAGGAGTTCTGCTGCACTAAAGGCAACAGACCCCACAGTCTGAAGGCCTCCCAGGAGAACAGCTACACGCAAGGCAACAGCTTGACTGCTCCTCTGAAGACCCAACAATCTGAAGGCCTCCCAGGAGAAGAGATACACATAAGGCAACAGCTTGTCTGCCCCTCTGAAGACCTCACAGTATAAAGGCCTCACAGGAAGACTGCTACACTCAGGGTCACAGGCCTCCCAGGAGACCTGAAGCAACTCAGGGACACAGGAGGCAGGCTCTAGAAAGAGAAACTGAGGCCAGGCAACACCAGAGATAGCCAGATGGTGAGAGAAAAGTGCAAGACCATAAGCAGCAGAAGCCAATATACTTTGGCATCATTAAAACCCAGTGCTTCCATCACAACAAAGTTGCTGGATACACCAACACACCTGAAAACCAGGCTCCTGACCTAAAACCTATCTCATGAGTCCTTTAAGGAGAATATAAATAATTTACTGAAAGAAATATAGGAAAACACAGGTAAACAGGTAGAAGCCCTTAAAGAGGAAACAAATCAATCCCTTAAAGAAATACAGGAAAAGACAGTCAAACAGGTGCAGGAATTGAATAAAGTCAAGACCTAAAAGTGGAAGTAGAAAAAAAAACCCACAAATGGAGACAAACCTGGAAATGGAAAACCCAGGAAAGAGGCCAGGAAATAAAGATATGTGCATCACCAACAAAATATATGAGATAGACTATAGAGATAGAATACAAGAGAGAATCTCAGGTGTAGAAGATACCTTAGAAGATATTGACACAACGGTCAAGAAAATTCAAAACAGAAAAAAACTCCAACCCAAAACATCCAGGAAATCCAGGACACAATGAAAAGACCAAATCTAAGAATAATAGGAATAGAAGAGAGCGAAGATTCCTAGTTTAAAGGACATAAAACCAAATCATAGAAGAAAATTTCCCTAATATAAGAAAAAGAGATGGCCATAAATATACAAGAAATCTATAGAACAGCAAAAAGATTGGACTAGAAAATAAAATCCTCTTATCACATAATAATCAAAACACTAAATCTACAGAACAAAGAAAGAATATTATTAAAAGGTGTAAGGAAAAAAAGGCCAAGTAACATATAAGGGCAGACCGATCAGGATCAGAGCACACTTCTCAACAGAGACCCTAAAAGTCAGAAGGGCCTGGACAGAGGTCATGAAGACCCTAAAAGAACACAAATGCCAGCCCTGGCTACTATACCCAACAAAATTCTAAATCAACATAGATGGAGAAACCAAAATATTCCAGGACAGGATAAAACCAAATTTAAACAATATCTGTCTACTAATTTGGCCTGACAGAGAATCTAAAAGGAAATCCCCAGCACAAGGTGGGTACTAACACCAAAGAAAAACAAGATATTAATCATCTTACAACAAAGCCAAAGAGAGAGAGTCACATGCACATAATGCCACCTATAACAACAAACATATCTTTAATATCTCTCAACACCAACTAACTCAATTCCCCAATAAAAAGCTAACAGACTAGGTATGCAAAAACAGGACCCAGCATTTTGCTGCATAGAAGAAACATATCCCAATAATACAGACAGATACTACCTCAGAGTAAAAGGCCTGAAAAAAGTCTTCCAAGCAAATGGTCCCAAGAAAAAAGCTGGAGTTGCCATCCTAATATCCAATAAAATAGACTTTCAACCAAAAGTTATCAAGCAAGATAGGGAAGGACACTTCATATTTATTGAAGGAAAAATACACCAAGAGAAACTCTCCATTCTGAACATCTATGCCCAAATGCAAGGGCAACTACATTCATAAAAGAAACTTTGCTAAAGCTCAAAGCACACATTGAACCCCACACAATAATAGTGAGAGACTTCAACACCCCACTTTCACCAATGGGCAGGTCATTGAAACAGAAACTAAACAGAGACACTGTGAAACTAATCATTTGGTTATGAACCAAATGATTTAACAGAAATATCCAGAACATTTCACCCTAAAACAAATGAATACACTTTCTTCTCAGCACCTCATGTCTTCTCTGAAATTGACCATATACTTGGTCACAAAAAAAGACTTAATGGATTCAAGAAGATTGCAATAATCACATAATCCTATCAGATCACCATGGACTAAGGCTAGATTTCATTAAAAACAAAAATCCTACACATCCATGGAAACTGAACAACTATCTATTCAATATAACTTGGTCAGGGAAGAAATAAAAAAAGAAATTGAAGACTTCCTGGAATTCAATGAAAATGAAGACACAGCATACCCAAACTTATGGGACACAATGAAATCAGTTCTAAGAGGAAAATTCCTAGTACTAAGTGCCCTGATAAAGAAATTGGAGAGATCCTACACTAGCAATTTAACAGCACAACTGAAAGCTCTAGAACAAAAGAAGCAAACACATCTAAGAGGAGTATAAGGGAGGAAATAGTCAAACTCAGGGTAGAAATCGGCCAAATAGGAACAAAGAGAACGGTACAAAGAATCAACAAAACCAAAAGCAGGTTCTTCGAGAAAGTCAGCTAGATGGATAAACCCCTACTCAAAGAATTAAAGAGCACAGAGACAGTATCCAAATTAACAAAATCAGAAGTGAAAAGGTAGACATAACAACAGAAACTGAAGAAATTTTTAAAAATCATCAGCTCATACTACAAAAAGCTATACTCAACAAACTGGAAAATCTAGATGAAATGGATGATTTTCTAGACAGATACCATGTACCAAAGTTAAATCAGGAGCAGATAAACTATATAAACAGGCCTATGTCTCCTAAGGAAATAGAAGAATTCATTAAAAACTTCTCAACCAGAAAAAGCCCAGGACCAGTTGGCTTTAGTGTAGAATTCTACCAGACCTTCAAAGAAGAGCTGTATTAGCAATACTCCTCAAACTATTCCATAAAATAGAAACAGAAAGAACACTACCGAATTCATTCTATGGAGCCACAATTACTCTAATACCTAAACCACACAAGGACCCAACATAAAAAGAAAACTTCACACCAATTTTGCTTATGAATATCAATGCAAAAATAATAAAATTCTTGCAAACTGAATCCAAGAACACATCAAAACCATCACTCACCATGATCAAGTAACTTCAAGCCAGGGATGCAAAGTTGGTTCAATATACACAAATCCATTAACATAATCCACTATATAAACAAACCCAAAGAAAAAAAATTCACATGATCATCTCATTAAATGCTGAAAAAGCATTTGACAAAATATAACACCTCTTCATGTTAAAAGTATTGGAGAGATCAGAAATTCAAGGCCCATACCTAAACATAATAAAAGTAATATATAGCAAACCAACAGCCAATATCAAATTAAATGGAGAGATACTTGAAGCAATACCATTAAAATCAGGGACAAGGCTACCCACTCTCCCCATTATCTATTCAATATAGTACTCAAAGTTCTAACTAGAGCAATTAGACAACAAAAGGATATCAAGGGGATACAAATTGGCAAAGAGGAAGTCAAAGTATCACTATTTGCAGAGATATGATAGTATTCATAAGCAACCCTAAAAATTCTACCAGAGAACTTCTACAGTTGATAAACGTCAGCAAAGTGGCTGGATATAAAATTAACTCAAACAAATCAGTAGCCTTCCTTTATACAAATGATAAGTGGGCCAAGAAAGGAATTAGGGAAACAGCACCCTTCACAATAGTCACAAATAATATAAAATATTTTGGGGAAACTAACCAAACAAGTGAAAGATCTGTATGACAAGAACTTCAAATCTCTCAAGAATGAAATAGAAGAAGACTTCAGAAAATGAGAGATTGCCTATGCTCATGGATTGGCAGAATTAACATAGTAAAAATGGCCAGCCTACCAAAAGCAATCTACAGATTCAATGCAATCCCCATCAAAATTCCCACACAATTCTTCAAAGATGTAGAAAGAGCAATTTTCAATTTCATGTGGAAAAACAAAACAAAACAAACAAAACAAAAACCAGAATAGCAAAAACAATTCTTAATAATAAAAGAACTTTCAGGGGAATCACCATTCCTCAACTCAAGCTATACTACAGAGCAACAGTGACAAAAACTGCAGGGTATTGGTCCAGAAATAATTAAGAAAAAAAAAACCAACTATCAAATGTGGGGGGAAAGGAGGTGAAAATAACATGGTTCTCGCTGGAGACAGTTGAAGCCAGTGGTCTCCACGATCTCTTCATTAATTGAATAGAAAGGTATTGATTTTGTGTGTGGCAGGTGCTGCTCCAAGATCCAAATGAGAAATAGTAGCAAACAAGAGAGATGGACTCTGACTGCTTAGTTAATAAAGAAAATGGACATATGAAGGAGAGCCTTTCCGTGGCAGTAGGGAAAGTGGGAGGAAGTGAAGGAGCATGGGAGATGCTGCAGAGGTGCTTGGAGAACAAATATGAACTGAGCTGGTCAGGAGAGGGAAGGAGAGGAAGATGGGAATCCTAAGATGCTGCTTCTCAGTGGGGAGAAAGGAAAGCCAGACCAGCAGGTCACTTTGGAAACTGAACAGGTTAACAGAAGTGAAGTGCTCTGGCTCTGGGAAGAGAGACAGCTCAGAGTAAAAGCGCTTGCTCCGCAAGCATATGAGACCTCGAGTTTTGATCTCCAGCAGCCATGTCAAGGCCAGGTCTGGTAGTGTGGGGCTGTAACAGGAGGGGAGCAGGAGACCAGCAGAACCCTGGAACTCATCCAGTTTAATTAGTCAATGAGACTCCGGCTTAGTGAGAGACTCTGTCTCAAAAGATAAAGTGAGAAGCAGCAGAGGGAGACACCTGATGTCAAACTCCACACAGACGAGCATGCACAGGCACAGGCACGGGCACGGGCATGGGCACGGGCACGGGCACACTCAAGCAGGAAGAAAGGAAAGAAGGGAGGAAGGGGGGCGGGGAGTGGAGATGCCTGGCTCCAGCGAGTGTTAGCTTAAAAAGAACAAAACAAACCTTCTAAAACTTTCTCCTCTGGGCACTCACAGTAACAAGACAACAGCATATTATGGTGTGCCAGTTCCCTCCAGTCAGCAGCCTTCATGGATGTAGCAGCTGCAGCCACTCTCAGCCTCTGCTGGCTAAGCCTAAGTTGTCTCCCTTCGGGTTCTTCATGAGAGCAAACTTGTTGGCTGCACTTTATCTTAAAGCTGTTTGGTGTGTAAGCCCTCCTGGGTCTTCACCTCAAAGATGGTATTGGTTTTTATGTATGTTTAGCTATAGCTAAATTTCATTTATCTAAGTCCATGGAAGGGGAAAGAAAAAAAGGAAACAGAAACAAACACAACCCGTCATTCTCAGCACTTTCTGTCTTTTTTGGACGGCTTCTTTTCAGCAGATTTTATGGGGAGCAAAAGCTATCATGACTAGAGTTCAACTGAAGGAATTTCCCACCTAAGCTTTGGCCCCCAGCAACATCTTTGTTTCTCTGCCTCAGTTCTGTCCTACAGACATGCTTGAAGTATTTGCCTCCTCCTAGACCTAGTGTATCGATCCCTCTGCCTTTGAGGCCTGCCCTCACCTCCTCGTCTCCCTTTTCCCTAGAAGGCCTGCTCAACTTTCTGATGGTCTATATTCAGGTAAAAGATGTTGAATTATGAAGGAGTGTGTAGAAGGAAAGCTGCCAGAAATACCATGAGTACCAAGTTGGATGTTCTTTTTCTCATCAAAGAGAATGAAGGAAGGTGGGGAAAAAGAAGGAGGCAGAAGAGGAGGAGGGGAAGGGGGAGGGGAGGGGGGAGGGGGAGGAGGAAAAAGCCCTGGGGAGCAAAGGAGACCACAGTGGGTGAGAAGGGAAGAAGTCTCTGGGAGCAGAAGTATGGTATTGGTCCTTTACTTCATAGCCTGAGTCACAAGGAAAAGATTGGACAGGAAAGGACTTAGGAGGGAGTCCACTGGCAGGTTCAGGTTCAAGTTACATATTGTCACTGAAACGCCTTGGACATCAGCCGTGCTGATTTCCAGGTTAGTGTTAGGCAGAGATTAATTTAGTGAAGCAATGTGACCCAAAGTTATATAGTCCAGCAGTAGCCAGCACCACGGATAGCCTCAAGGGTGCTTTTGTTTTCTGTCTAATTCCCCTGCCTCGGAGATATGGCCTTCTTATTTTTGTTCGTATTAAAAAGCAACAAAACATTGCCTAGTACCTACTGTTTACCCGGCATAATGACTAGTGATGGAGATTGACAAAGGAGTTAGGAAAACCCTGCATGCCATTTACTACTGAGTCAAGTGTGATGGCACATGCTTAAAATCTCATCACATAGGAGACTGAGTGTCTTAGTTAGGGTTTTACTGCTGTGAACAGACACCATAACCAAGGCAAGTCTTATAAAAACAACATTTAATTGGGGCTGGCTTACAGGTTCAGAGATTATCATCAAAGTGGGAGCATGGCAGCATCCAGGCAGGCATAGTGCAGGAGGAGCTGAGAGTTCTACGTCTTCATCCAAAGGCTGCTAGTGGAAGACTGACAAGGCAACTGGGGTGAGAGTCTTAAGCCCACACCCACAGTGACACACCTACTCCAACCAGGTCACACCCATTCCAACAAGGCCACACCTCCAAATGGTGCCACTCCCTGGTCCAAGAATATATAAACCATCACACTGAGTCAGGAGGATAACGAGTTCCCAAGACCATCCTTGGCTACACCATAAGAAAAAAATAAATAAAAGAGGAGGAAGCAGGATCTAAGTATATGCCTCATAAGCTAGAAACTTAATAACAGCTCATATTTGCTGATTGATTACAATGTACAAAGTATATGTCTAATGGCTAGATACAAATTATTTTATTTTATTATTGTTAGCTTTTTTAAAAATCATGTATCTTGTGAAAATTAAGTCCATAATTAAACCCAGGTTTTCTTTTTTTTTCAAATTTTATTAGATATTTTCTTCATTTACATTTCAAGTGTTATCCAGAAAGTTCCCTATACCCTCCCCCCTCCCGGCCCTGCTCTCCTACCCATCCGTTCCCACTTCTTGGCCCTGGCGTTCCCCTGTATTGGGGCATATAAAGTCTGCATGACCAAGGGGCCTCTCTTCCCACTGATGGCCAACTAGGCCATCCTCTTCTATATATGCAGCAAGAGACATGAGCTCAGGGGGTACTAGTTAGTTCATGGTTATTCTTCCACCTAGAGGGTTGAAGACCCCTTCAGCTCATTGGGTACTTTCTCTAGCTCCTTCTTCCTTAGGAACCCTGTGTTCCATCTAATAGCTGACTGTGAGCTTCCACCGCCATGTTTGCCAGGCATTGGTATAGTTTCCCCCGAGACAGCTATATCCAGGCCCTTTCAGCACCATCTTGCTGGCATATGCTATAGTGTCTATGTTTGGTGACTGATTGTGGGATGGATCCCTGGCAGCCGCAGTCGTTGGGTCCATCCTTTGGATTCAGCTTCACACATGATCTCTGTAACTCTTTCAATGTGTGCTTTGTTCTTAATTCTAGGAAGGGGTGACGTGTCCACATTTTGATCTTCCTTCTTCTTGAGTATCCTGTGTTTAGTAAATTGTATCTTGGGTAGTCTAGGTTTCTGGGCTAATATCCACATATCAGTGAGTACATGTTATGTGAGTTCTTTTGTGAATGGGTTACTTCACTCAGGATGATGNCCAGCTTTTGTTGTCTAAACCTTGACCCCTAAGTTTTCCTGGATTGGTTAATAAAGATTCCTACAGCATGAACTGGGCAAAAGAGAGGGGGTGGAGGAAAATCTGGGGGCTTGACATCTGAGGCCGGGACCACTGGGGAGAAGAAAGGACACTTTGGAAGAGGGAAGAAGTTGCTTTGGGTTAGGTGGAGCATGAGTGCATGGCCATGAGGGTCTGGCCTATTGGGATGGGAGTGGCCCAGGCAGAACATGGCAAGTGATATCTTGGGGTTATTGACAGGGAAGTAAACAAAATAGCATAAAGGGTAGATATCTGCTGAGCTACACTGCTTTACAGTTTATATATATATATATATATATATATATATATATATATATATATATATATATATGATTGTGTCTTTTATTTGGGTACTAAATGATCTAAGGTTGGATAGAAACCCCCAAATAAAATTTACCACAACACACTAATATAGAAAAAGAATGATGTATTCTGGCCATGGGAAATGTGTTCCAGGAGTAAGGAATAAGTCTGACATTTGTAAATGAGGCGCAGTAAATGGCCAGATTAATAAACTAAGGACTAGAACCATGGGATCCAGCTTGGGGTGTAGCTCAGTGGTAAAGTGTTCATCTATCACACAGAAGACCTGGGGATTGAGCCAAGCACTATGAGAAACAAGTGAACAAAAGCCTATGTAATCAGCTCAGTAAATGCCAGAAAAGCATTTAATAAAATTTATGTTTTTGTTTTATTTAAAAAAATTTTAGGCTGAGTCTTACATGACCTGAACTGGTCTTGAACTCACTATGTAGGAGACACTAATCTTGAACTCCTGATCCTCCTGCCTCAACCTCCTAAGTTTATGGGATTATAAGTGTATGACATCATACCTGGCCTAATTATTTTATTTGTATAAATTAATAGTGCAGACTGTGATGATTCAATCTGTGTGCATAATGTATAATACTCAAATCAGCATTTAACATTTCTATCTCAAACATTAAGGTTTCTGGATCAACACATAATACTTGAATATACTTATTGGGTATGGTATGATATTCCAATGCATGTACAGAGTGTGTGTTGCTAAATAAATTAATTAATATTTCCATATCCCTTTTCTAATCTCATTTTTGGAGTCTTTGAGTTGCTGTTTGTGTGTATAGGTGGGCTACAGCCTCCCTCACATACACACACTACATCGGAGGACATGAGGAATGCACTAATTCTAATGTGTTTGGGTGCCCATTTGCCAGCTTATCACACCACACCTTACTAGTCTCAGTTTCTGGTAATCACTCTTATACAATCCACACAAGCTTTTAAAACATCCATATAAGGGAAGAACAAGTGTGCTTTTTAAATGGTATGTAGGTGTGTATATGTCTTGTCTGTGTCTCTGTGTGCATATGGAGGCTAGAGGTCTTTTTAAGGTACCCCAAGCTAAAAAGACAGTTTTGAAAGTTGTAGACTACAAGTGTGATGTTCAAACATATTTACAGTCTTACACATTGTCTCTAAAATGAAAGGTAAAACACATGCTGGGTACTTATATCATCATTCATATTAAGACTACCAAACTTTCATGAAAGAAAGAAGAGAGGTCTTGTAGTGGTTTGAATACACTTGGCCCAGGGAGTGAGTGGCACTATTAGGAGGTGTTGTCTGATTGAGGGCAGATGAGGCCTTGTTGGAGGAAGTGTGTCACTGTGGGGGTGGACTTGGAGACACTCCTCCTAGCTGTTTGGAAACAGTCTTCTCTTGTTTGCCTTCAGAACAAGATGTAGAACTCTCAGCTTCTCTAGTACCATGCCTGTCTGGATGCTGCCATGCTTTCTGCCATGATGATAATGGGCTGAACTTCAAAACCAGTAAGATAGCCCCAATTAAATGTTTTTCTTTGGGCTGGTGAGATGGCTCAGTGGGTAAGAGCACCTGACTGCTCTTCCGAAGGTGATGAGTTCAAATCCCAGCAACTACATTGTTGCTTACAACCACCCGTAATGAGATCTGACGCCCTCCTCTGGTGCATCTGAAGTCAGCTATAGTGTACTTATGAATAATAATAAATGAATCCTTGGACCGGAGCAGGCCGACTGGAGCTAGCAGGGGCTGAACGGGGGCGGCCAGAGTGAGCAGGGCCGACCAGAGTGAGCAGGGTTGACTGGAACAAGGAAAAAAAATGTTTTCCTTTATAAAGTTGCCTTGGTCATGGTGTCTGTTCACAGCAATGGAAACCCTAACTAAGACAGGTCTCAATAATGCAGAGAAACTCTGCTTATGTATTGAAAGACTCAGTCATCTTGAGGTGTTCCCACTCCCCACCCAAAGCAGCCCACATCTTTTACAAGACATTGTTAGGCTGATTCTAAAATTTACATGAAAGGAAGTAGCATCACCAAAAGAAATCTGAGAATAAAAACAAAGTTGGTCTGACTTGATTTTAAGATCTTCAATAAGACTGTCATGTAAGCTGGGTGGTAATGTGACTGAGGAAATATAGACAAGTAGGCTAATGGGGCAAAGAAAGCCTAGACCAGGCTATATTCAATATGGTTTCAGACAAAGGTAGACATAGGGAATTTAATAGAGAAAAAAACATTTTCAACAATTAGTGGCATAGATTGTGGACATTCTTTTATCAAAGAGTAGCTCTACACATACCTCACATACATCTTACATGAAAAATTGACTCAATGTGAATCAGACCTAACTAAGAAACATTAAATGATAAAAGTCCTGGAGGAAAACACAGGAGAAAGTCTTTCTATAACCTTGGGCTTGACCAAGAAGGACTTCAAGGCGTGATCCATCAGTCACCTCAAAGTACAAATAATCTCATATGATTTGATACATACAACTCTGAATAGCAATGGCATGTCCATAACTTGAACAGGTCTGAGAGTTTAGGCATTATACAGAAATTGGGATTGAGGGGCTTCATTAATATGCAAAATTAGGAGGAATGGACAGATTGGTAGAAGATATCAGGTTGGTAAATAAATACCATTGGGTCAAATTTATATGATAAACTCAGTGACGTTGTTTTGTACACCAAACCTTCTGATTTAAAAAAGGGTGAACACTTGTGTTTAAGTACACACAGTGTGTTTAGACTGACGTCTCAATAGATTGCTGTGAACTGGCCAAGACTTTGTCTCCTATGTGTTTCTCAGTCCAATCAAACCACTGACTATCACAGAGACGAAGTATTTTTGAGTCTACTAAAAGTTCATTAACCTCTTTCATTTTACTCTGGTGTTATCCAAGGCTAGTCACCCAACTTCTTTAGGTATCAACTTTATGCTCCAGAAAATGGAACCTTCCTTACTGTTACAAAATTTAAAACATTCAATAGGGTATTCAAACATAGATTCCCACATCCCCTTTGAACTCCCTTTAACTTGTGTGTGGGTAGTTCCCCTGAGGGGATTAGTTAGTATTATAACCAAATTTCAAAATACCTTGTTGGTATGGAAATAGATTGCCATTTCCCTGAAAGATATTTACATTATGAATGGAGGTTGCTTCATAGTCTTCAAGATATGTGTTTATTGAGTATCTATTGCATGTGAAGTATGAGCCACTGTTGGGAAATCAAGGAGCAGTAGAGATGAATACAGTGTGCCTCCCAACCAGGCGAGGGATCAGACTGACAGATGCAGACTATTATTGCCTTTTGATCTGTTGTTGTGTTTTCTAATATGGAAGTAGAGAGGAGAAGTAGAATGGCCAAGACTTAATTTTATACTCAAGAGATCTTAAGCTTGTTATCTATAATCGCTAGATTTTACACTAAAAGAATATTTCAATTCCTAAAATAGGAAAGACAACAATTCAGAATAGTGGAAGATTCTTTAAATTTTAATAAATATAATAATAAGTTATGTTTGATACTGTGCCAAACTTACTACATTGCTGAAATTAAAATCAATGCCTCGAAAACCTTTTCTAAATGGCTTTTTAAAATGTCATCCCTGTGAGATAACATATGGCCACATGTTGACAGATTTGGAAATGAAACTCTGCTAAAGAGAAGTGTTATTGGTTCCAATGGCTCTAACAAAAATTCCAGTGGCTGAGAATGAGCTTGTTTAGAATGTTTACAATGGGTGTGGTCTAAGAAAAGTTTCATGACTTGTAGGTTCAGGTCAAAGGTGACCAAAGAAATGCCTTTGATAAGGGGTTTGCTTTGCCTTTTTCTTGTTATCTTAACAATTTAGATTGGTAAACACTCTAGGGGTAATGTTACTATGCCATATAAAGTAATATTAAAGTTCTAAAAAGTCTCAATGCCTGACCATTTAGAATTTTCCAACCTTTCAACATCTGTTAAAAGGTCTCAATACTGTTGAACAAAACCCCTTTCCAAACATACTAAGTAAGGTTGGTCTCGTCTGCATGAGTACAGCTTTCCAGCATCTTGGCTTCAAAGCAATTTCAATAGTAATTGCTATTCTTAATAAAGTATATCCTTGTGCTGTGGAGATGGCTCAGTGGGTAAAAAGTTTGCTATACAAACATGAAGACCTGAGTTCAAGTCCCTCCACTCCCATGCTGTCCTGCTTAGCTTTCTGTCGCTGTGACTAAAGACCAATCAAACCCAGCCTGGGAGAGGACAGAGATGTATTTGTTTACAGCATATAGTCTATCTAGAGAAGCTATGCAGGAACCTGGAGGCAGGAATGGAAATGGAGGCCAGGGAGGAATGCTGCTTCCTGACTTCTTTTCACTGCTTTCTTGGCTTGCTTTCTTCTACAACCCAGGGCTACCTGCTCAGGGTTGGCATCTCTGTGGGTTAGACCCTCCCACATCAATCATTAAGCAAGGGATGCCCGTAGGCAATTCTGATGGTAGCAGTTCATCATCTGAGGAATCCTAGTCTCTGGTGACTGCAGTTGATGTCAACTTGACAAAAATAAACTATCATGTGAAAAAACCAGGCACAGCCACATCCATCTGTAACTCCAGCATTTGAGGAGTGGGCACAGGCAGACCCAGGAGTTTGCTGGCCAGCCAGTATAGCCAGAACAGCAAGCTCTGGGTTTAGGAAGAGCTCAGGTCTCAAAAACTAGGATGAGGAGCAATAGAGGAAATCACCCAAATGGACCTCTAACCTCTACATGTACACAAAGAGCCAAATACACTTGAACATGTCTTTATTTACATGCAAAAATACATGCATACCACGGGGGGGGGGCAGAGAGACAGAGACAGACAGACAGACAGACAGACAGACAGACAGATACAGACAGACTTCCTAAGCCTCACCTTCTACGAATATCCTGCAGGGCATGGTGGTGTGTTTGTATAGTTGTAATCCCAGAATTTGAGGAAGTAGAGATAGAAGAATTCAAAGTTCAAGATTACCTTGGACTATGTGAAACCCAGTCTCAGAAAGGAAAAAGAGAAAAAGAAAAAGAAAAAAAAAACCAGAAAGAAAGATGACCTGTGATATTTTAACCTCATTTCTATGACAACCTGAGAAGCTATGGTAACATCACAGGGAATAAGGATAGAAAACCAAGGGATAAAATTCATATTTTTAGCAGAAGAACCAGAATTGATGGTGGAATAGTTACTATAGTTAGGATATAGCTTTATGTATTCCTGCTGCTATAACAAAATACACAAGACTGAAGAAATTATAAACAGACATGTATTTCTCCTCACTTTGGAAGCTGAGGCATCCAAAAATCATGATGCTGGTGGATTTGGTGTCTGGTGGGATGGGGGCACTGCTCAATGCTCCCAGGGATAGGCTCCTTGTTGCTATGTCCTCCAGAGGACATGGATTCTGGGTCACCACAGGAAAAGGAACAAAAAACAGTGAACTATTCACCCCCCAAAAGATCTGCCATCCAATTCCATTATCTGGGGTGTATGTGCCATCACACAAACTTTGGAGGAATACATTCTAGCCATGTAGGACAACCCTTCAAATTTCCCCAAACAGTAGTTAAAACCATTTATGAGACCATTAAGACCTTTTGTTTTCCATAAAGACCATCTGAAAACCAGCTTCCTTGTCTCTTCCACAGTCTCGGTGCCTGCCAGTTTGCAAAATTTGAAGTTAAATACAAAGGAGATGTCCCTGTTCTCCCATCGGGAGGTTGTTTTGTCATAAACAGTGGTTGTGGCAGGAGCTGTCACCATCAGAGTCACACAGTCAACCTTTGTTTGCCGTGCAAACAAAGCAGAACAAAGGTTTCAAGTGTGTGTGTGTGTGTGTGTGTGTGTGTGTGTGTGTCACAGTGTGAAAAGTTCTTTCTCGGAGCAGCTCAGAGCATGTGCATTCCCAAGACCTGTCTTCTAACTGCTCTGCTTCTTGCTGCCTCCTTAATGAAATATCACAGAATTTATGGGCTGGGTCGACACTCAGAGATGGCTGCCACACAAAGACCGCCGTTTTGTAAATGAGTGTGCACTTCTCACATTCTTGCCTTAGCCCAGAAGTAGAAGACCAAATTAAAGGACTGTAACTTGGATGAAATATGGCTATTGACTCCTGCAAGAGAAAATGAAACACGCTGTAGGTGCCAACTGCCAGCCAGTGTTTCTGCAATGTCAGATGCACCTTCCTAGGAAATTGAGTTTGTCTCTACAATGGGAACTTGAATGAGTCTGTTCTTCAGGAGGCAGCTTATTGCCATTATCATCAAATTGGCAAAGAACAAGAGAAAGGGGGTAGTGCTAAGGATGGATCCCAGAAGAAATATGTCAAGATTGAATTTCCTGAAATTTTGGCAAGATCTGTGATTGTGGATAGAATAGTGTTAGCACATTACATGTCTAGTCCAGTGCTAGAAATCTCATAGGACTCGATCTTTATAACACCTGACAATGTCAATGTGGTGGTGGTGGTAGTGATGGTAACGTTTGAATTATTAATTAGCTTCATTAATTATCCATATCTACATATATGGAAATGGTGGACACTTTACTATTGAATCTGAGCATCAGCTAAAACAGCTGCCTGAAGTCTTGCTTGGGATGAACAACAGACCCAGTGTGGAGCTGCTTACCTCAGGTCTGAGCACGCCGCTGCACCATGGACACCCCTAACGCTTACAGAAGGCAGTGCAGCCTCAGGTGTGGTGCCTTCACAGTCTAACAGGCTCCATTGTGGCCTGCCTTTGCTCAGGCAGTATTTTCTAGAATGTGGTTCTGTCTTGTTCTTGGTTCCTCAGACTCCCACTGAAGTGTCTTATCCAGGCTTGTTCTCTGTGGGTGCATTTTATGGACAATTCTGCCTCAGACCCATTGAAGTTCTGTGCCCCATCTTTCCTGGGTAATGTGTCAGATGCACTCTTCAGAACTCACCATTCAAATGTATGAGGAGACTATTAGTTTAATTATCTAGTTGGGAAATGGTAGCTAATTTGGGGCCTAATACACTAATGTGACCAAGTTTGATAGGTTTATACCTTTATTTTCTTGCTGAGGGTCTATTTAAAAATATTTTTATTCATTCTTTTAGAATTGTATACAATGCATTTTGATTTTATTCACCCCTAACTCCTCCCCTTGACTCCTCTCAGATTCATCTTAACTTTGGGTCCACTTGAAGAAAAAAATTTTTTTTTAGATTTAATAAACCATCAACTTTGATTTGTGATGTCCATAAACTTCTGGGCCTGGGGCCATCCACTGGAGAGTGATCAATCTACCAGGAGCCACACCCTTAGAGAAAACTGACTCTCTTTTCCTGAAAAGTCATCTACTGTTCATAGTTTCTTACTTGGGTGGGAGTGCACCAATTTACTCCCTCTCCATGCTAGAATGTTGACTGTCTTGACCTCATACAAGCCACAGCTGCTGTGAATTCTTTACCCTTGGGGTAACACTGTTGGTGAATTTCCCCCCACAATCCACTACTATGAAAGCTAGCCAGCAAAGAGGAAACTTGCTAATCAGTACCTACTTGAATTCTCCACATCCTATGACCAGTGTGTATTATGTTTTTAGCAATAGGGTCTTACCATCAAGAGCAATAGTTTCTATTGTTTTGGGGGTCTCTGGGATGTATCTCATCAAAAACTCAATGGGAGGTATCCAACACCTGGCTATGAGTCTTTTATTTGGCAACCCATGGCTTCTGGAAGGAAAAGATCTATTTTCATATCTTCAGGTACCCTGGAGTTGAGATGAAAAATAGAGACTGCTGATCTGGGAAAACCTTCTGAAGATCAGCTTGGTCCTTCTGTCCTCAGGACATCAGCTTGGTCCTTCTGTCCTCAGGACATCAGCTTGGTCCTTCTGTCCTCAGGACATCTCTTTGCCAGGGAACGGCAATAGCACTTGATCCTATGTACTCAAGGCAACTGCATGCCACAGCGGCTGGGACATTGACATCCATGCTCTGAAAAAAAGTGAAAGCGCTGCCATGCTTGAACTTTCTCTTGAGTGCTGCACAGTGACTTAGCACCAGCGTGGGACATAGCATCAGAGCATTAGGTTCCTGAAATCGTCACAAGCTCTTTGTCATAAATATCTCTTTATCCAACTGACATAAGCATGGCATGCAATTCAATACTATTTCATATCAACTTTTTAGAAATACCCAAAAGTCATGAAATTGCTATCTAGACTAAAACAAACAAAACAAACAAACAAACAAAACAGGTGTAGAAGGTTGTGTATTCCTGCCCTCTGACCATCCACCTCCCTGCTGGTTTGAAGTTCCAAAGTTCACTTTAGTTTTGAATCTTCAATTTAAATGTTACCCTCTCTGGTCTTTGTTGACTAGATAATTGTTTCTGTTCATTTTTAATAGTGTCAGTGGTGACATTTCTCCTCTATCAAATAGCCATTTATTTCTATACTTTCACAAATGGGTCACATACAGGTTCTGTGAAAATTTAACCTGAAGAAAGCCAAACTTTACTAATTCTGATATTGTTTGGGCAATTGAATTCATACCTAAATTCATAATGGTGACAAAATGCTATGTTATAACACAGCTCAGTGTGTAGCCTGGATTTGTGAGAACATGGAATTTAGAAGCTCTTATCTATATCCTGTTACAACATCCTTTCTCAGATTCATGACTTTTTTTTTAATTATTATTGCTTTAACACACACACACACACACACACACACACACACACACACACACACACACCTTAGTGTTGCTTCTATTTAGATGTGTTTAAGACTGACCACTTTCAGGGAGCTTGTTTCTGAGGAAAAGGGACTCTCACGTTCTCTCTGTGTCTCCCTCTTTCTCATGCTCTCTCTGTGTTTCCCTCTCTCTGCAGTCACTGATTGCTGTGGATCTTCATCTCTGCGCTATGACCATGCTGGCATATTGATCTGGTCATGTTTTGGCTCTTGTTTATGTAGCCATATTGTTGAGCATTCATGACTGCAGCATTTCGGTCACAACTAGAAGACACTATCTTGCATCAGGCATTGTAGTCTTCTTGCTCTTACGTTCTTTCTCCTTCCTCCCCACAACTCCACCAGCTTCCTTTGACTTCCTTGAGCTGTAGCTGTAGGGCTTGCATTGTAGGTTATCAGTTGGTTCTGGGCAAACCCTGATCACATATTCTCTGCATTTGGACCAGTTGTAGGTGTCTGCAACAGTTTCTGTCTGCTACAAAAAGAAGCATCTCTTATCCCCTGGCCTCCCGTCAAAGAAGCATCTTTTTGTACAAATGAAGAGCATGCACTATTTACTGTTAAGCTTTTACTCTTAGCAAACATGAGCTTCATCTGTATTTCACTCATTCACGTATATTTCATACAGAGTGAAAAGGGAGGTAACGATGTATGATGAATTAATATACTTATTTGGTGTCGAGAGACTCCATATAAGTAGAGTCATTAAGGATTAAACCCTGTTCGTATTTATTGTCAACACACAAGAAAGAACAAGAGTGACATAAAATTTTAGTCAGGTGTGGTTCTCTAGAATCCAATCCCTAGAACGGAAAGGTTTCATCTTTCGGCACTGACTTGTGCACATGCTGGTGTGTGGTGAGGCGCTCCCTTTATACATGTCCACTGATGAGTGAAGACCTCAAACTGAGGACAACCTCAAAGGAAGCGCATGAGTGGATTGGTGCAGAGCATCGGCCAGGGGACCTGTCCTTCCAGCAGAGTGCAGCGGTGACAATCTGCGATGCCATCCCTCCAAGCATAGTAGTGACAGCCTGTAATTTTATCCTTCCAATCACAGTGGTGACAACCTATGATGTCATCCCTCCAATCACAGTGGTGACAACCTGTGATGTCATCCCTCCAATCACAGTGGTGACAACCTGTGATGCCATCCTTCCAATCACAGTGGTGACATCCTGTAATGCCATCCCTTCAATCACAGTGGTGACATCCTGTGATACCATCCCTCCAATCACAGTGGTGACAGCCTGTGATGTCATCTCTCTAATCACAGTTGTGACAGCCTGTGATGCTATCTCCAATCACAGTGGTGACATCCTGTAATGCTATCTCCAATCACAGTGGTGACATCCTGTGATGCCATCCCTCCAATCATGGTGGTCACATCCTGTGATGTCATTCCTTCGATCACAGTGGTGATAGCCTGTGATGTTATCCTTCCAATCACAGTGGTGACATCCTGTAATGCTATCTCCACTCACAGTGGTGACAGCCTGTGATGTCATTCCTCCAATCACAGTGGTGACATCCTGTGATGCCATCCCTCCAATCACAGTGGTGACAGCCTGTGATGCTATCCCTCTAAGCACAGTGGTGACATCCTGTGATGCTGTCTCCAATCTGCCCTGGAAAGTCTCAGCACACTGCTTCTCTGTCCATGCCCAGACCGCAGAGCTGATTCTTTTTACTGTCTCCAGGATTCCTGCAGGGCATTTATTTATTTTCCAGTCTGCTTGAAGAACCTAGAATGGGGATCTTACTTCTGACTATGAGAACAAGACCAGACAAGCCATATTCAACAGTATGGGAACAGGAGATGCCCCTCCCCTGAAACATAAAATTCGAAACCATAATATATGCGCAAACAATGTCCACACAAAACATGAGACAAAAAGTCGACAAAAATACCATTGAATTAATTATGTTGGTCATCCAGTGCTGGGCACGGGGCCTACCCTTAAGTGTAGTTAATATACCCATTGAGATTCTAATGGAAAAAAATCAATTTTTCCTTTGCAAGTGATTGTCACTTGGAAATAGCTTCTTGTCTAGGTGTGGGAGATTGAGTCTACTTCCCACTCAGGACTGCTATTCTGTATGGCTTGAACTTGTGCAGCCCCTATGCATGCTGCCACAGACTCTGTCAGTCCATGCGTTTGTCTGTCCTGCTGTGTCTGGAAGGCAATGTTTCCTTTGTGTCCCCCCATTTCCTTTGGCTTTTCACTTCTTTCTGCCACCTCTTCCACAGGATTCCCTTAACCCCGAGGGAAGAGTTTTGATAAAGACATCCCATTTGGGACTGAGTTTCCCAAAGCTTCAACTCTCTGCACATACACTTGGACTTTAGTTCTGTGTCACCTCTAGCATACCTCGGTGTGTTCTGGTCTGCAGTTTTACCCTTGGCTTCAGATGGTGACGTGTGCATGGAGTTCATCTCTAGCACTGGAAAATCAAGTCAGGAACTGGGGTTTGCTAGTGGAGAGTTGGCTTAGTTAAATTTCTAGTGCTGTGAAGAGAAACCATGACTAGGGCAACTGGAGAATTTATTGGAGGCTTGTAGTTCCAGAGGGCGAGTCCATGGCCATCATGGAAGGGAGCATGGCAGGCATGGCGCTGGAGCAGCAACTGAGAGCTCACATTCCATCCACAAGCACAAGACAGAGAGGGCTAACTGGGAATGATGTGGGCTTTGGAAACCTCAAAGCTCATCCCCAATGACACCTCCTCCAAGAAAGCCATACCCCTTTCCCAAATTGTTTCACTAGCTGAGGACCAAGTATTCAAATATATGGGCCTATGGGAGCCATTTTCATTCATACAACTGCAGGTCAAATGATTGTTTTTCAAATATAAAGTTCACACATGGGACTGGAGCAATGACTTGGTTTTTGAAAGTATTGATTGGTCTTGCAGAGGACCTGGGTTCAATCCCCAGTATCCACATGGCACCTCTCAGTCTCAGGGGCTCTAATGTTCTCTAAATGGCCTCCAGGGGGTACCAAGCGCATATGGTGCAGAGATATATGCAGCCACCCAGATACACAAAAAATCAAATTAAAAAATTAAAAGCACATATCATATCATTAAACTTTGTATACATCTTTACCATTATATTACTATTATACCTACCTCCCCCTCTCTCACACACACACCTACATCTTTTTTTTTTTTTTTTGGTTTTTCAAGACAGGGTTTCTCTGTGTAGCCCTGGCTGTCCTGGAGTTCACTCTGTAGACCAGGCTGGCCTCGAACTCAGAAATCTGCCTGTCTCTGCCTCCCAAGTGCTGGCATTAAAGGTGTGTTCCACCACGCCCGCTTACACCTACATCTTAAAGGTATCTTCCTCCTGTATTGCTTGAAAACTAATATGGCTATAGAGTCTCATTATTTGCCACAGGCAAACATATGCTACTGTGTGTGTATGTGTCTGTGACATATTTACTACCTCAGAACATGAAAAGTTTAACATTTAAGATAAACCATGACAATCTAAAGGCATAAGCTCTAGTGTGGTGGTTCTCAGGGCATCTGGGAAACTGTTAGCTCTGACCTGGAGTAGTCAGAATGACTCATCCTCCAATGTGCTAGAAAACGGCTCTTAGGAACCTAGAAATTGTACATGGACACCAGGGTGAGGCGATCTGCTATAACATCTGTTGAAGAGGAAGAGGGAGGGTGCAGGATATTCAGTGCTAAATCTGGGGAACAGCATGGCAAACTGGATCAAAATGGAGTGAGAAACAAGTCTGCAAGCCTCACAGACTGGGAACTGCTTTATCAGGGTGCCATCTAGGAGAGCCATTGTCCTGCTAGCTGTGCCTGGAGGGAAGAAGATCTCTGATTGGCTGTGTTGGTTGACATTCAAATTAAGTATTCAAACTTGGGCCAAGCACTGTGGCCATGGAGGCAGGACCTGTAAATAAGATGGCAGCTCTAGTGCCCAGATTATCTGAAGGGAAGAGGAGGAAGAAGATGTGCAGCAAAATCAAGCCTCTCTGTTTTGCTACTCAGAAACCTGTGGTGTCGCATTGGCTACTCAGAAACCTGTGGTGTCGCATTGGCTACTCAGAAACCTGTGGTGTCGCATTGGCTACTCAGTGAAGCTATCACGGGCCACTTTCATTGACCCAGTAAGTGTAATGACCCCGTCTCTCACCCTACCTCCCCCAGCACCTCGTTTTCTCCTCTTACAGGAAACTGCACTGGCTCAGTTGACCCTGTACTTTCCTCTTACAGATCATCCACTCCCACAGTTTTAGTCATTAAAGAGCTTATTTTCTATTCTATTCACCATGTAAACAGGACTCAGGACAAACACTTTTTTGGTTGGGAAGATGCTTCCTTGTATCAGAAAGTCATACTCCTCTCTGTGGCTGGACCCCACTGGAGCCCTTGATAATCTGAAGTCAGACTTAGGGCAACCTCACCTCTGTGCACCAGTCATTTGTGCAGATTGGCCTAGGAGAGCATTGTTCTCCTCGTTAGATGGCTCTGTTCTACCAAGGGTCATTTCCACAAGGAACTGACTGTTTGTTGGTAGAACTTCCAGCAGAAAAGGTTATGAAGCTGAGGGAGGAGGACGAGGCAGAAGAGGAGGAAGAGGAGGAGGGGAGGAGGAGGAGGAAGAGGAGGAGGAGGAGAGAGTAAGGTGACCAGTCCAAAAAGGAAGACTTCACAGCATGGCAAAGGTCTCCATTAGGCTCTGGCTTCATGACAATTCTGAGGAAAATTCTCAGTCCCTCCAGAGGCTAACTTGGGGTGGATAAAAATGACAGAATTCAATAAGAAAAAGGGGCAGAAGAAAGTCACGGAGCAGGATAATGTAAGAGCCATTCTCTTAAGGAACTGCCCTGACAGAAAGAAGTGCTTGATGCAGAGGAGATAATTCTGTAATGGACAGGAAGTGAGTAGCATTTATTCCTGATGCCCATTCAACAGTTGGTCATGGACATTTACTGTGAGAGAAGTGGAGGTGAGGTTGGGCAGTCTGGGAAGGAACTTGTCACTTCAGGTCAGCGCGTGGCACAGATCTTGAGGTGGCACTGTAGTGGTATCTGAATGAAGGGATACTGCCAAGAAGTGGGGATAGACAATCCAGCTCTGGGGAGACCCACTGCACAGACCTGGTGCTAGGCTAGACAAGCAGGTGAAGGAGCTAAGGGCAGTGCTGGTGCAGCTGTGGTGGGGCAATTAGAAAGCCATTGAAAGGTGGTCGCCAGAGAAGAAGCAAAACAGTAATTGGTGTTTTAAAGTTCCTCACTGGCTGTGGAATGGAGAACAGATGGGAAGAAACAAAGAAGAAAAAGAAGGAGATGGCCATGGGCTGGATGAGAGAGAGAGAGAGAGAGAGAGAGAGAGAGAGAGAGAGAGAGAGAGAGAGAGAAAGAGAGAGAGAGAGAGGGAGAGAGAGAGAGAGAGACCAGTGAGTGTTGTAAGAGGTCATCTGATTCAGGATATTTCTGGGAGGCAGAATTAGCTCACTGGTATGAGGGTGAAAGGACTCACAGATGCCTCCAAGTTGTGGTTTCAGAAAGGGAGGAATGGAGTTGCCACACTGAGAGACGAAAGCCATCTGAGTAACAGTTGGATTATTGCACACCGTTTTGACCACACTGAGCTGGAGCTGCCTACTAGTCCAAAGAGAAGACATGTTGAGTATGTAGATAACAAGGAAGGGTGTGAATAGACTTATTTAAAGCTACAGAGCCTAGCTGGGGTGTAACTCAGTGGTACAATACTTGTCTTACATGTGCAAGACCCCTGGCATCTCTAGCAAAGAAAGCACCCCACAATAGATTAAAAACACAACAACAACAGAATGCAGACAAAGAGCGAACAGCCCAGAAGAAGGCTTGAGGGCATACTGCTGCTATGAAGGCCAAGAAGAGAAGGCTAGCAGCTAAGAGTGCCAGGATCGTGAGGTGGCACAGACAGATAGGAACTTTGGAGGGTGCAGAGGCTATGGGGAAGGTACTGGAAAAAAATAGGAAGGGACAGCTAGCTCCATCATGTGCTGCTTTGATGTCAGGTCAGGGAGAATTGACCTTGGAGTCTGGCACTTTGAGGTTGTGGGTGACTGTGGTTTCTTTGGGCATGCGAATCTGGAATGGGGTAGTTCAGGAAAAGTCAGGAGAAGGTCCAGCCAGTGCATAGAGACAGTTTCCTCACAAGAGAGTTTGAGTATGAAGGAATGGGGAGCTTTTGCTCACTATTGAATCGCAGGCATTAGCTGAGTGTGCAGGAGGTCACTGAGCATCACCACTCACTCTTTCCCATTCCTGTTACTAAGGCCCTTCCACTTCTTGCTATTTATTATAACAACCATGGAATTGAACATTGTAGCATTGGGAAGCTGTGGTGTCTGTCTTTACCTGTCACAGACACAAAGTAACTACTCTTATTTGAAAATTCATGCTTACACTTTACAAGTTTGCTTTTTGATTGTTTATTTGAGGCAGGGTGTGTCTCTATGTAGCTCTGACTGTCCTAGATCTTGCTAAGTAGTCCTGGCTTGCCTTAACTCATAGAGAATGACCTGTCTTTGTACTGGATGCTGGATGTTGGGATTAAAGTTGTGTACCACCACCACCCAGCTGCCCCCCCCCCCCTTTTAATGTCGAGTCTAATCTCCATGTTTCTCTGGGATCAGTGTTTATAGAACTGATACAGAAATTCAGAAGTACATTATCTGTGGTATGAGTGCTGAGGATCAGCTGTGGTTCTGTATCCTCTGTTTCCTCCCTCTGGGTATCCAGTCATCACTGCACACCAGGCTGTAAGGATGAAGTGGCATCTTGCTACATCCACTCCAGTAGTGACTCGAGTGACAGGCCTAGAAACCTGGACGCAGTCCTGAGGTGAAAAGTTCACGGAAACTTAGTCTTCTGGAACTGTGGCATCCTGTATAACAAATTGTCCTTGCTTTAGTCAGTGAATGAATCTGTGTGCTTTTCCTCAGTATTGTTTTATTATAGGTGCCTCCAAGCAATGACTTGCCAAATACCTAAGCAAAATCGAACTTTGATCCTGGCCTTCGCCAATGTCCTAGGTAGTCCTTGAGCCAACCCTGGGCTTGGAATTCAGTAAGAATGTTGCCTATTCAGTGACATTCAGAATTGTCTCTAGTATTATAAGAGAGATAATGAAAGAAATCAGGCATTACTATCTACTACATAGAGTTAGAAATCTCAGGGCAAGCTTAGCAAATTAAGTTTAGAATTCTTATTATAGTTATGTATGGCAGACTACATTGCTTATTAGTAGAAAGTCCCCCCATACAACCACTTAGAATAATAGCCGAGTTACTCCCATATGCAAAAATTTACAATGACTTCTGAAGAAGTAAGGTTGTGGTCTAAGAAGGAATTAGAGTAAATACTTAGAACTATAGATAGCTGAGTTACACCCATACACAGGAATTTACAATGGCCTAGGGGGAAGGTGGACTATACAATAGACTAGAATTGGAACTATGGCAAGGGCATGAAGCCCTTGTCCCTGGCTTCTAAGATTAAGCTGACCTTAGGTGGGGCTGCTTTTGATCATAGTTGTTAACATTGATTTTTATCCTAATTGGTTCCTGTTAGCTTTTTGTATGCATACTTCTGTTTTGTGTAAAAGTCACTTATAAGACTGGTGCTCGCTTTGAGACAAATTACATTCAGATACAGCACATTCCCTTGTGTCCCTGTCTGTTTGTCACCCTTTTCATCGCCAATTCCTTGCCCACCTGTCCAGAACCCTAATTTCTCCCGTGGATTGAGGGGGCCAACCAATGCTGGTCTGTGGCAGCATCTAGAATGGGGTGGGGTCTGCATTATCCTGGTCCAGCTAGGAGTAAGTGCTAGGGGGGTGGGGGTGGGGGTGGGGGAGAAGGCCTTCTCCAAAGATTTTAGTGTTACAGCTCTTTTAGACAAAGGCCTTCTCTAATGATATTCAGTGAGACAGCTGGTGTGCACACACTTTATCAGGGTGAGCAAGGGCTATATATGAACCTTGGAGAGTGGGAAGTAATTTTCAGAGTGAATGAAATCATAGGCTGGAGTTTAAATGCCTCATTTGTATGGAGAGGTATTCCAAGAATCCCAGGTACTTGCTGAGTGGGTTCTTATCAGCAAAGAGGAAGTTGAACTTGTAGGTTACCAAGGGCTATGTGACAATCCTCAGGTAGAAGACTGAGGGTTGAGCTCCCCAGATCAGGCAGAGAAGAGGATGCCCCACTAAGCAAAGGGGAGCCCTCCATTTTACACTGAGTTCAGAGGAGCCATCTAGACATGGTAGACTATGACCTTCAGTAGTGAGGTGCAACAACTGTCCATGGCCATTCTAAGGGAAGTGGGCAACATACCGTGATCAGTTGTTTAGGATGGTCACTGCATAAAGCTTTCTGAACAGAGTCATAGTCATTTAGAGAAAGGTATGCCTCTTATTCAAATAAAGGTCCTATCTCTTATAAGTTTTCAAGGCTGTTTGCACCAAAGGGTGCCTTTCCGTAATCTCTTGGGGGGGGGTGTCTTGTGGAATGGTAGAGGTTAGTGTCAGTTCTGATCTCAATTCTAGAACAGGACCTTCAGTGATACATGGTGCACCACTTGGTCCTACAAACTTGACTGGTGACATGAGAATGGAGAAGCAACAGATACACACACAAAAGATGGGGTTCGGTGGGTTGTGCTCATTCAGATGGAAGGGTACCTACTTTGCAATGCAGAAACTCAGCTCCAGTACAAGGGGAGGGATTATCTGGTCCCAGTGGGAGGTTTCCATAGTCAACAAATGAGGGACCCTAAGGGCTTTTTCTAGTCCTACACCCTCCTTACAGCTCCCCCCTCCTACCTGGGGTAAAGGTAAGGCCAAGTTCCATTCTCCACACACAGGAACATTTTTGAGTAAAAAATTCTCTAATAGTCACCTCATCTTCTAGAAAGTCCCAGGTAGAGTTCAAATGCATGTTATGCTTGCTAGCCAATAAATTTAAAGGTCAATATGCTTAGCCAATACCTTTGAACTGTAACCTTGCTGATGTAACCTGTGTCCATAAAAAGTATAAAAACTGCTTGTAATAGCCATTTGGGATTGCCTTCTTGTCTCTTGCCTCAATTAAACCTCTTGCTTTTGCTGTCTCCGTTTCAAACTCAGGGGCATCTTGAAACATGTACCACTGACCGAAGGTGTGTGTGTGTGTGTGTGTGTGTGTGTGTGTGTGTGTGTGTGTGTGTGTTGGGAGGGCAGACTTACATTTGGGGGCTTGTCTGGGATTCAAGGAGACTCCCCCTTCCCTGAGTAACCACAAACTAGACTGACTGGTAGGAAAAATACCAAGCACGGCAACAGGCGCCTACTCGTGTTTGTCTGTGTTTGTCTGTGTTTGTCTCTGTCTCTGTCTTTTGCTTTCACATTTGGCTTGAGAGCAAAGTGTCAGCTGGAAAGCCTCTGGTCTGATGCAGTCAACTGCAGTGGGTAGATGTGTCTTCATACTGTGACCATTACTGTGGGGAGTATGGAGAATGCTTCAGGCTCCACAATGAAGTCAGGATGATTCTGCTCCTTTTGGAAATGGCAAGGCACAGTATAGGCGGGAGCCAACCAAGTCTTACTATAACCTTGTTTCTATGCTTATGGCAGGGGAGAACTGTCTGTGTGTTGATTATCTTTCTCTGTGTTCTAGGACTTGGACTGTCTGCACCCATGGCAGGGGCAAACTCACTGTGTTGATTGTCTTTCTCTGTGTTCTTGAACTTGGACTGAAGTTATTTTTGTTATTTTTGGATATAGGACAGACTGAACCTACCCCATTAAACATCCTAGTTAACCACTGGAGGGAAGTTAGGAAAAGAGGAGAAAACTTGTTAGTAGTAATAAAGAAGGAAAAGTTAGTTATTCTCTGCTTCTCCAAATGGCCCACCTTTGGAGTAGGGTGGCCACCTGAAGGGAGCTTTGACTTATAGGTGGTCAAAACAGTAGAGGAAAGAGTCTTTAGGCCAGAATTCCTTGGGCACCTAGACCAAGTGCCCTATATAGTTACTTGGAAGAATCCCTTTCCCCAAGGATAAAAGTTTTTCTTTCCCCAAGACCCATCTCGCAGGTTCTCGCAGGTTCTGGCTGACGGGAAAAAGGAAACACTGGAGGAGGAATCCAGACCTGAGAAGAAGTTGATCCTCCAAGACTCTTCAACAGTGGACCTGTTGCTCCAAGATCCTCCTCCTCCATATCCCCCTACCCTTGCTCCCATGGCCCCACCAGTGCCAGCACCGGCTCTGAGATCCTCAGACCATATGAGACTGGGGCCATTTTATCCCCCACCCACTTACTGGAGGGAGGAGCAGGAGGAGACCCCAAACTTCACAATCCTGCCATGAGGACCTGAAGTCTGAGAGTCACCTCCCCTGATACCACTGTGGCTCTCCCGCTGAGAGCATATGGGTCTCTAGATAAAGGCAATCAGGCTATGCAATATGGAAAAAGTACCCCCAAACAGTGAAGGTGTTAGCCCTGAAGAGTAATTAGGGTAGACAGAGTTCAGACCCCCTCCCCGAACCCAGAGTAACTCAGAGTGGAGGGGAAACACATTCAATTCTTGGTGGACACAGGGGCTCAACACTCAATTCTCCTCCAAGCTGATGGCAGGATATGGGGTAAAGGGAGTGGAGGGGAGTGACTTTGTTTCTGGGGGAATGCACCTGTTCCCAAGAGCAGGATATTAGCTGGGTAGAAAGTTTAGCAGGAAGAACAGAACAGAATGTGTTGCTAGGTACATGAAGGGGTCATGCAAAGGAGTTGAGGCTTGGCACCCTGAAGAGAGCCTATGAGAAGCTATTGGTGAAGCCTAGTTACAGTGGAAGACAGCAGTGTTTTGGAGGTGACAGTAACATGAGATGACCACCAAGAATAGCAGCAGCAGTGGAATACAGGCAGCTGGAGCCTAGAAGACAAGGTGTGTGCTACAATGGGCATGGCTGGATAATTGACCCAAGCCCTTGGAGGAGCCAGAAGATCGTGAGTTGGATCCCAGACAATGGACAGTTGGAGTTTAATTTTTGCTTTTGATTGTGACTGTGCCCTGATATTTTTCCCTCTTGAAGGAAGAAAATATTTTAGTGGATCCCACAGTTAGGAGACTTTTACTTGTAAAATGACTTTGGATTTTAAAAGATATTGGATATTTTAAAAGGATTGAACTTTTAATATGTAAAGACTGTGGGACTTTAAAAGTTGTTTAGATCTTGGGGATGAATAAGAACTAAGAATTGAGGCTTACTAGTGATGTGCTTGTGTGTCAAGTTGACAAGGGGTCAATTGTACTGGCTGGTTTTATGTGTCAACTTGACATAGGCTGGGGTTATCACAGAGAAAGGAGCTTCAGTTGGGGAAGTACCTCCATGAGATCCAGCTGTGGGGTATTTTCTCAATTAGTGATCAAGGGGGAAAGGCCCTTTGTGGGTGGGACCATCTCTGGGCTGGCAGTCTTGGGTTCTATAAGAGAGCAGGATGAGCAAGCCAAGGGAAGCAAGCCAGTAAAGAACATCTCTCCATGGCCTCTGCATTAGTTCCTGCTTCCTGACCTGCTTGAGTTCCAGTCCTGACTTCCTTGGTGATAAACAGCTGTATGGAAGTGTAAGCCGAATAAACCCTTTCCTCCTCAACTGCTTCTTGGTCATGATGTTTTGTCCAGGAATAGAAACCCCGACTAAGACACAAGGCAACTCTTGTAAGGGCAGACATTTAATTGGGGTTGGATTACAGTTTCAGAGGTTCAGTCCGTTATCATCATGGTGGGAAGCATGGCAGCATCTAGGCTGGCATAGTGTTGGAAGAACAGAGTGTTTTACATCTTGATCCAAAGGCAACCAAGAGAGAATGCTGTTTGGCCAAAAGAACATTGTGGGGGGGTGTCAAGGAGCTCTTTTAAGCTTTATTATCAAGAGAGAATAAAGAAGTGCTTCTATGCAGGAGATGGGCATCTTGTATCCTTTAGCATCTGCCTCAATTCTTACTGAGTCTTTACTAGTTTCCATATCTATAAGTCATCAAAATGACAAATCCCAAAATAATTTTCTGTAGGGCCAAAAAAAAGGATCCTGGTAGTGCTTCTGCTTTGTTTAACAATGCTGGAGCTCAGAGAGTGACATCTCTCAGAATATGGCCTTTTCCCCCATGCCACAGAATTTGATCTAAAGGAAATCAAGATGCCTCAAGAGCTGTCTCAGTGTCAAGGCTCCTTTGGCCCTGCCTGTTCCCTCTCTCTACATCATCCACTTTAAAAGTAGACTGAAAAGGAACTCAAGTGTCCCCCTCTCCACCCTGAAGACTCCCTGTGTATCTGGGCACACTTGGTCAGAGAGGTTCCCCATTTCCAGACAGAGTTTCTTTATAAGATACTGTCTGTTCCTTGGGCTCATTCAAATTCTGATGTCTGTCTCTAGGGCCGTTTGTTTGCCTGGTCATCATTTAGGCCCTTGAAACTTGTTTACAATTCTCCTTTCCCTCTTGCCTACAGAAAAGGGCCAAAGAAGTTTTTGGATTTGTGGGTAATTCTATCATGTGACTGTTTTCTCCAGTTTGTTTCATCACTATACTCCAGTTAATCTGAAGAGATGATCAAAGGTTTTCTTTACCCTACCCCACCTTCTCCGGAACATAATACTCCAAGAACCCAGTGCTGAGGCATTTCTGAATGACAGAAACCACAGGGGAAGATCACTACAGAAACTTGCATGTCCATTCAAATTTTCAGACAGTAGCATTAGGGAAAATAAGTGAAAACATCCTTTGTGTCCCTAACGATAAGGCCTGCATCTGGGTTCCTTAAACCCTGTAGCTCAGGTTGAACCCGACTCACTCAAACCAACTGAAGCATTTTGGATAGCCCAGAAAAATATTCTTCTCCTTAAGTCCCTTTCTCCTGTCCACCCTTTGTACCTTTATCTCCTCCCTCTCTTCCTTCCTCCCTCCTTCCATTCTTCCTTCATCTCTTTCTCCTTTCTGCTTTCCTTCTTCCTTCCCCCCACCCTTCCTTCATCTCTTCCTCCTTTCCTTTCCTCTTTCCTCCTTCCCTCCCCTCCCCTTCATCCATCTTCCTTCATCTCTTCCTCTTTTCCTCTTTCCTTCTTCCCCATCCTTCCTTCATCTCTTCCTCCTTTTCTTTCCTCTTTTCTTCTTCCCTCCCTCCACCCTCCCTTCCTCTCTTCCTTCCCTCCACCCCTTTTCCCATCCTCTGTTCCCCCTCTCTCTACCTTCCTCCCTCTCTCCTTCTCTCCTCTCTTCTCCTATTTCTCCCTCCCTCCCTCCTTTCTTTACTTCTTTAACCCCTTGTCTCCTCATCCTTTCCCCCCCTTTCCCTGTGAGTTTTGTGAGCTTACCAAATCATGTCTCTTCCTGGGAATAGGAATGAGGATGGAGAGGGGGACAATCTACTTTTAAAGCAGATGAAGTAGGGAGAGGTGGCTCTGAGACAGTAGTAATTCCATATACAGAAGCTCAGTGATGGTTTTTGTCCTCTTAGTTTGCTTAGAAAAAGGCAAATAGAATGCTTTCAAAATTGTCAATGAGATCTAGGGCAGGTAGAGAGATGCAGAGCTAAGAGTATTGATAAGAGCACACTTCTCCAGGCAGGAGATAAGTAGCACCTAGCAACTGTGTCTGTAAGGCAAGTTGAAATTGAAATTGTACTTTTTAATCTGTGGATTCAAGGGAATCTGGGTGGGGGTTGGTAGCATGGTCTGTTCCTGGAGTTAAGGCAGGATAGCAAAAGCCACACACAGTAAATGGCACCCAATGTGGAGCGAGAATCCACTATTAATTAGGAATTCTTGGATGGATCACATACACACAGTGGGATAAATCTAGAAAGAGGAGAAAATTGGTTTCTCAGCGGAGCTGATTGAGTCACATGGTTTCAACACAGGAAAACTGGAACAAAGGAATACAGCCGCCTGGGCAGGAACTTACCCTGCTAGGAGACTATGAGAAATAAACAAAAAAGCTGCCTGTCTCCAGCCAACAAATATCAAAGGATAGATTTTTAAAATTTGATTTAACTGTTTTAGGATAGAAGAGAATATACAGATTTTGTCTGAGCCATGAGGGGATGTTTTCCTGTGGTTTGGAACTAAGACAAAGAGTTTGGGCTCAGAAGTGCTAGGATCCTCTGCTATGCTACTTGGAGGAAGGCAGAGAGACACAGACAGTAGAGGCTGCTGGCCTCCAACAAGCAATCAAAGGTTAGAGATAAATGAAATTTGATTTAATAGTTTTTAAGGATAGAAGGGAGTATAATGGCAATTGTTTAAGTGTTCTTAAGTATATATTGAGTAATCCAGGCCTTTTATCTCAAATGTAGAAAACAAAGGCACACAGATAGAAGGGAGATTGAATGAAAATGCTTTAAAGCAAATCTAAAAAGGTCTTTGTAGGATAAATACTCAAATTCTTTGAACGTGGACTTCATGGGAATTGGACTCTGGAATTGTTTAACCTGGTATGACAAATTAGAAACCTAAGAGTAGGCTTAAGCAAACAGAGATATTAAAATATTGATGCATTCAATCATAAAAAAATTAGATTGAAGACAGGAGATGGGGAACATAGCCTATCTCAGACAGTAGAAATTTAGACCTTGAGAATTATATAAAGATATAGCCTAGAAATAGGCTCATACAGTAAGAAGACAGAGATATTAAATAAATAATTTAGGCCTTGATCTCATGAAGGTTGGGGCAGAGGAGAATAGAAGCACTGTCTCAACATAATATTTGTTTAGATTGCTTTATTTGCATTGAATTGTTTTATTATCAAAATGAGTGTGATTTTGAGTTTAGTGGTTATATCAAAATTCCTCTTGGAGAGAGGTCAAGGTAAACATTTAATTGTTTCTGGTTACTGGACCAAGGAATGAAAATCTCTGAAGAAAGTCTCTATATTTGTGTTGACAGGAAAGGAGAATAGTCTCTGGACCCCTTTCAGAGTGATATGGATCAGATATGACAGGGAAGACCCTCTGAAGAACCAGAAAAATTCAAGAGAATCAAACAGTACAGGTAAAGATTCATTGTGCCATCCTTCACATGGCATGAATGAAGACTTATTATAATTGTCTATTAATAAAATTAACTCATAAAATGACAGTTGTCTCTTACATGCTCAAACAAGGAGCAGAATGTCATCCTTAAATAATTTGTGCACCCTGCGCAATCCATATGGGTATCTTAATGGTACTAACATTTTGGTTGTGAGATTCATATATTACAGAATGTACAGTACAGCTTTGGCAAGATTCATCTTTAGAGATACTGAATTGACCTGCTTGGACCCCTGCTTCCTGTTGCTACCCAAAACAGATTTGGGGACTGCCATGGATTCCAGATCATCTTGCCTCATTCAACCTTTCAGATGGATCAGGTCAGAACTTTAGTCAAGCCCTGAGCCATCTAAGCATACAGAGACTGAATAACAGATGCTAAAGATAACTTTCTTAAGTCTAACCAAATTTTCTAATTTCCCTACCCCTCCCCTCCTCTTTAGAAAACTTTCCAATGCCTTCATTCAGCAGGAAGAAGTTATGGAGAGTGGTCAGGCCAATTACCTGGGTTGGGGTGTCTGGTAATGGTTATTTTACAAATTATACTTTTCGACAGTAAAATTCCTTATTAAACCCTTACTTGTATCAAAACTTGTCTCTCTTTTTACCCACCCTACCTAATGATTTGAAATAGGAACTTGTTTCGTGACATATCGGTATTAGAATTAACCATCTTTAAAAATATTGCCTACGTTTCAACTTCAATATTAAAGAATATAACCATGTCTTGAATAAAACTATGTCATCTAAGGTTTTAATTGGTATGAATTTTTTACATTGATACAAAATTTGAAATTAATATTGTTACTCTTAGATAGGCATTGTGTCTATGCAGTTCATTTAAGAATACAAAGCTTAGACCCAGCCCTCCCAATAACTGCTATTACAAACAGATTTTAGATGATAAAGCAACATAAGTTAAGTGTCAGATAGCAAACCCATTGTTATGTTAGATTCTGATTTAATTATATGAAGGTGTTTTCAATATATTTTATTTAGAAATAGCTAAGAGTAGTCAAGGTTTAACAGTTCATATATATATATATATTTCAAAAATATCAGAAATCCACAGAATTTGACACTTAATGTTATTTAATCATTGGACATTTTTGTTTGTTTTTTATTGGATAGAAAAGGTGAGGTATAGGGGTGGTTCTGGTGCAAAGATTCTGTTCTCCAATTGGTTCTTTATCTGTCATTAAAGAAGCCATGGGCCAATTGCTGGGTGGAAGGACTAGGTGGGACTTCAGGGTCCTTGCAGGCAAGAGACAGACACAGGAGAGAAATAGGGAGAGTTTGCCATGCTTCCGAGAGAGAAAAGCCAAGCAGCCATGTGAGATCTTGGGTGGAGTGATGGCCTGTGGCTGCTCCTACAGGCAGGTGCTTGGAGATGTTTAGCTGGGACTAGGTGTAACGGAGAAACTAGCATTGAGGGCAGGTGGAGAGATATAAAGCTAAGAGTATTGATAAGGGCACACTTCTCCAGGCAGGAAATAAGTAGTACCCAGCAATTGTGTGTATAAGGCAAGTTGAAATTGAGCAACATGTGTGCCTGGGAATCTGCGTAAGGGCTGGTAGTGTGGCCTGTTCCCAGAGTTAAGGCTGGGTAGCAAAAGCTATAAACAACAGTGAGAAATGCATTTTGGTCTTTTAAAAAAATGCCACAGAATTGAAGTGGTAATTTTGGCTAAACTGCTTTGGTGAGTTGCACTCCCAGCAACCAACCAGAGCTGTCTGGATTCACAAATGAAAGACACACACACACACACACACACACACACACACACACACACAGAGAGAGAGAGAGAGAGAGAGAGAGAGAGAGAGAGAGCACAGTTAATTTTAAGTGGCTTGACTAGCTCAAAAGCTGGGCATTTCTAATCCTTCCCACTGCTAGCAAACACTCCCCTCTGGTACTTCTGAGTCAATATTTTTTAAAAAATCTATATTTCATCTCTACTACCAGAAACATAATTGGGGAAGTGGCCCGTGGACTACTGTCCCTGATTCTCAGTGGACCTTTAGGTCTGGTCTTCCTTCTTCCCATCATGGCGATCTCTGCTTCCTTTCTTCTCTCACCTGGTTCCTAGCCCATGCAAATCCGAGGTCCCGCCTGAGTCAACCTGTTCAGCCATTGACTATAGAGCAATTCTTTATTGCCAATCAAATCCAGCTAGGGGCAGAAACCCTCATCATCTGTGAACTTGGCCTTTGGGAGCTGAATTGAATTGAGACAACATTAGAACCAATCCCTAGTACAAAATGATCCTCCCAGGAAAGAATTCATGAAATTCAAGAGGAAAAAGCAGTGACTTTTTGGAAGAGCCTGTTACCATCTAAGAAGAGTCCTGCTGCTAACCTGTGAGATCAGCTAGAAAAGCACCCTTATCTCTACCACCTTCTGACCCTTTCAGGAAGGCGTGATCCAGAGATGGTTTCCACCAGATGCAGGAGCTGGGGGCTCACAGAGGCTGGTCACACACTCACTGGCTGTGGCTTCCTAGATATCCCTTAGATTTCTAGTTCTTTCCACTCCTTAAAGTCTCACAGGATGACCTCAATTTGCAGATGTTTGTGTTTTCTGTAACAATTCAATGACCAATTTCTAAATCGGTCTTTTCTAAATCTAGGAAGTCCTAATGGATCTCTCACTTATGTGCTTAGTGCACATAACCCCCCCCCCCCCCCCCCCCCAGGTGCTGGATCCATTAAGGATCTGGCTTTGCTACTAAGAATCAAGTGAGATGCTCCTAACTATGAAATCCTCCTCTGGTGAGCACACTGCTAGCACCAGGCACACCATTCCATACCATCCCAGAATAGTACTGAGGATATCAACTTTTGGCCAATAACCGTGGCAGTGAATTTTCATAACTAAAATCCAGTATAGGGACTGGAGAGGTGGCTCTGTTGGGCAAAACACTTATTATGTATGTGTGAAGACATGAATTAGGATCTCCAAGACTCGTATAAAAGCCAGATAGGGTATCAGATGTCCATAATCTTCATTCTCCTATGATGAAATGGGAGGCAGAGAGAGAAGAATCCTCAGAAGCTCGCAGGCATGTGTGGTGGTGAACAAAAAGAGAACCCATCTCTGACAAGGTGGAAGGTGAAGACCAATAGTCAAGGTTGCCCTAACCTCTACATGTACACATTCATATAATGCATGCACATACACATTCATCTATACACACACACACACACACACACACACACACACACACACACATGCACACACACGTGCACACACACGTGCACACACACGTATATGCAATAAACACATGCACACATATACACATACACTACACACATATACATGCACACACATGTGCACATACACACATTATATATGAGAACTGCAACAATACTGCAGTCATCAGCCAAATTGTGGAGGAAAACAGAGCTTCTTTTCTTTCACTGCCCTGGGCAGATGACATTCACCGCACCTCACATAATAGAAAGTGAGACGAGGCAAGGGTTGGGATGAGTGCTTCCTGAGGCTCAAGTAGAGACATTTTTATGGGTGTGGGCGATTACCGCTGCATGTCAGAGACAGCACTAACTGAAGAAAGAAGCCATTCACATCGGAGGGAACGCAAGGGGGTTGAAAGGTATGGATACTCAGGACAAATTTTTTTTGTCCTGGTGTGAATCTCATTCTGGCTCCTGCTTGAACCTAGTGTGCTCAACCCCACAGCTACGCTCTGGCTTCCTCTTCTCAGATCTGTATGCAGCTGGACCACAGAGAGGGAAAGGAAAGGCCCCAGAGGCATCCCCCTCTCCCTTGCTTCTAGGACCTTGTGAACAACAACTTAACTGTTTTTCCTCTAAATAACCGTGCAAGCTCTCAGTGAGACTGAGCCCAGCTCAACATGGCACTACCCTTCACATACATAGATGTATGTTAGAGGGTGGCTCCTGTTCTCCCATAGCCCGTTCAAAATGGCAATTTGCCTATTACATGGATTTTAATAGTGACGTTTTCCTTGACCGTAAAATGCAAAGCCACTCAGCTGCTCAGCGAGGCAGAGTTAAAACATCCTGCAAAGACAGCCTTTCAGAACAGGCAGGACCCTGCGGCGATCAATTTGCGAGCACACAACTGCAGGACAAGACAGGTGTATTGCCATCAATTCATTGCCCTGGAAGGACGTATTTTGCTATTCTGTTCTTTCCACAATATTCTTTTGGCCATTCATTTTAATACCTGGCTTCGGGGAATAAAAAGAATGTGAAGCAGAAGAAAAAGAACACTGTGGGGTTTCCCTAGTTTTCTCTTGAAGCTGCTGGAACATCATTTCTTTCCCACTTGTGTTTTGTGTGAGCAGTGTGTCTTGGTTTTCCAGCAGTAGCTGTAAGATTTGTTAACCAAATGAATCCCAGTTTCAACAAGGAACTCTGCTCAGCCTGTGTGTGACAGTTTGGCCTCTGAGGACAGTTTCTGCCCTGACAGCAGTTTCCCTGATAAGGTTAGCTCCTCTCTCCTTATTTAAAATGGCATACTGAACATTTGGCTTTTTTAAAAATCATAATCACATAACAGGTGTCCAAAATTAATTGACATTTGCTGGCTTTCTGGGAACACTCAACTTCTCCTATCAACAGCCACAGCTAGTTTTGATCTCTACACTGCTGGTAGAAGCTGAAAAGCCAACATTGTGGTTTATGTAAAGTCACCTTGTGACTCCATTTGCTGCTACTGAACCTTTTTGTGAGTGTGAGTTCTGGCACATGAGCTGTAAAAATGTGTGCCCACCAGTGCTCATACATCTATCTGTCTGTGTCCTGTCTGTAAGTGCTCTTGTCTGATGAGTATGTTTATGAATGCATGTATTTGCACATTTGCATGTAAATTCATGTTTGCGACAGTGTGTGTATGTGACAGAAAAGGCCAGTGTTTGTATGTGTGTGTGTGTGTTTATGTATAGGTGTGTTTTTTTGATGATTGTGTGAATGTGTATGTGATTATAAATGTGTATGCACTGAGTACAGTAAATATGAGGGTGTTTGAGATAGCAACTAAGGTTTGTAGATATATGTAGTTGCCTGTTTAAGTACAAATTTGTAGGTTTGCGTTTTTTCAGAAGTGCATACTGTGGATGTACTTTTGTAATTGTGAATGTATATCTGTGTGCATAGGAATGTGCTATTCGTGACTGTACATTGCAGTCTTATGTGTATGACTGTGAGCATTGGATTAAAGAGTATTTGCTAATTTATGTTGTGAGTGCATGTATGCTTGTATGCCTGTGCTTATTGTATTTGGGTGCATGTGTGATTTTGTGTACGAATATGAGCGTTGTGTGTTTGTGTGCATGCTTCAGTCTCCATGTGTATGTTCAGTGTGCGTTTGCCTGTGTATGTGCGAGAGCACATTTGTGCGTGTTTGTGCTGTGAGCGACTGGGTGCTACCAGCTCCTGCCCCTCCTGAGCTATCTGCCCCATCCAGGCTTGGCCTGGACAGAAGCGGAGGCCAGGGTCCTGGCAGGCGAGTGAAGGATGTGCGCTGGGGTGAGCACGCAGCGCCTCCACGGCCGCCACCGCGCTGGCTTTACCCTTTAAATCCGTCTCCAAGCCGCTTACTGCTGATCTCCCACGTGACGTTTTACCTTCTGTCTCCCGGAGCGCGTTGCCCGAGGACAGTCCTCTGGCTGCCGCGCGCCTCATAGCATAGCGCAACCCGCCGCAGAGGCTGGGCTCCCGCAATACTTCGGGTGGAGTGACACGGGTGCGGGAGCCCTCGGAGGGCCACTCGGCACCGGGCTTCCGGGGAACAGGAGGCGTCGGGGACCGGAGAGGGCGCGGTCGGGGAGGAGACGGTGCTGGTGCTCCAGCCCGGATAGGCGCCCTAGGTCTGGGCGGCGAGCGGGGTGCCCCGTGGCAGGCAGTCTGGGGTGCGTCCTCCCGGAGGGAAATCTGCGATGACCCCGCCACGAAGCTGAGGCTACGACCCCAACGCCCTCCGCGCCCTCGCCATGCAGAAGAGCGTGCGCTACAACGAGGGGCACGCCCTGTACCTGGCCATGCTGGCGCGCAAGGAGGGCACCAAACGCGGCTTCCTGAGCAAGAAGGCTGCAGAGGCGAGCCGCTGGCACGAGAAGTGGTTCGCTCTCTACCAGAATGTGCTCTTTTACTTCGAAGGCGAGCAGAGCGGCCGACCAGCCGGCATGTACCTTCTAGAGGGCTGCAGCTGTGAGCGGACGCCCGCACCACCCAGGACCAACGCAGGACCCGCAGGCGCCCGGGACGCTTTGGACAAGCAGGTACCTCGAACCCTCCTTTGCCTGGCTTCCAGCCCCAGGCGCCTCGCTGTCTTGCTTGTCTGACTCTGGTGCTGGGTGGACAGCGGACAGCGCAGGGACAAATGCTCGGAGACCCTGTAGCAATGCATGTCCCTGTGAGTGAGCAGAGAGATTCTGACAACACCATCCTTTAACCCCACCGCCTAGCGACCAGTCAGGCTAGAGACCAGGCTGGTTTAGCTTAGTTTAGGTTATTTTTATCTATCTATCTATCTATCTATCTATCTATCTATCTATCTATCTATCTATCTATCTATCTATCTATCTATCTATCTTTTCCTTCGCAATCCGCCTAGAGGTTAGGTCAGATTTCTCTCGGTTTCTTCCCTAACCACTCCGTGCTGTTCTAGACCTTAGTGTGGTGAGTGTGTGTTGACACCTGTTGGATTTAGATTGGTTTGGTGAGACCAAACTACCCTATTTCGGAAAGTTTGGTTTCTTTTTTTCACTGGCTCGGGACCAGCAGAGTTCTTTACCTGCCAGTGATGGCTCATCCTTAGCGCTGGGCACTAATCCCACTACCAAGACAGACACGTTTGTTGGTCCTTGTCAATCATGCGTTGTAGTTTAGGTCTTGTTTGACCACTGAGGTCAGCATAAAGACACTGTCTCCTAAGAATTAGCATTTGTCCCCAAGTTTATGTTTAAAAACATGGGCATTTAAAAAGAACGCTCTGTACTTTAAAGTAAATGAGACCTTTTAGTTGTAGGTCATAATTTGAACGGGTTTGTTGTGTGCTCAAGGCGTGGAGAAGGCAATGGCTTAACCTCTGAATCCCATTCCTGCAAAATAGGAACCATATTGATTTCAAATGTCATTTGTTTATTACCGTTAAAGAGGAATGATTTTATTCAGCCAAATGTTTTCTCTTTGCCTCTATCATTCCAGACCTTGGAAGAGGGGGTATGTGGGGGTGCAGTGGGGGAACTGGTAAGTGGGGGGTGCGGTGGGGGAACTGGTAAGTGGGGGGTGTGGTGGGGGAACTGGTTGCCTTTGCTGTTCCAGAAAAATATTTCTAGGCTGAATTTTCCTTGCAGATCTGACCAGACTGCACGCACTGTAAACCTCAGAGGCTGCTGCTCACACAATGGGGGTTAGGGTGGCCACCTAATGTTTCTGCCTCTTACAGCAAAGCTTAGAACTCAGGGGAACTGAAACCACACCAGGCCCAAGATTGCTTTTGGTTTTCACTGTAAATCATTAACGTCAGTAAATGATAAGTGCTTAAACACATCTGAAGGAGTTTGAAATTCAAAAGATGCCCTTTGACTTTTGAAGGTGCTCTCAGTCATTTGGAAAAACAGCTTCTAAGCTGGCAGATATAGGTACTAGAAATACAGAAAATTCAAGTTGTGCAGTCTAGAATCTAAGAAAAGTTTTAAGCAAACATATTTTTGAAAGTGTGTGTGTGTGTGTGTGTGTGTGTGTATGTGTGTGTGTGTGTGTGTATTCTTGAATAGTGTTAGAAGACCCACAAGATCCCCCTCCCCAAGAGATTTTTAAGTCCCACTATGTCTAAAATAAAACGGTGTCCTTTAAAATACATACTCCTGACTCAATTCTAAATTATTTGTTTCCTTTGTATGTATTCTGAAGTTCACAAATAACCATTTATGGTTACTCTGGAATTGAGTTTCGAGAGTGGTTAGAGCTTTTGTGGCTGCCAAACCTGCCAATGTTATTTGCAAAGCATTGTTTATGGCCGTGTAAAGGTCAGGGCTTGCATCTTCAGGACAGTTATCTTTAAGTTGGACTCTAATAGAGACTTGAAACCCCTGAATAGTTGGGGTTGTAGGGAGGCCATCTTTGGTAAGTTATTTTTTTTTCCTATTTACTGTCACATGAACTGTGGTGTTTATCACCTCATTCATATTTGGGAGGTTGGGAATTGGGACCTTTGTAGTTTGTAAGCAAAACTGAGATGTAGGCATTCCAGAAAGAATTTGAAGTTGTACTTGGAGAATTTTTAAATTTTCCTGTATGTTAGAAATACTTTGTTGACATGGGTTAGCCTAGCTGAATAATGCTTTTTTTGAACACTGCTACCTAGAGGCAACTGAAGAGTTAGGAAGAAATACTATGGAGATATGTTCTATCGTAAGTCTGTAATGTATGTAATTGGCCTCCCTTCAGTTACCTGTGACACTTTCCAGGGCTGTGATCATCTACTTCTAAGACTATAAAAAGACTGCAACTTTGTTGCTACATAGAGGATGTGAACTACAAATAAACAGTAATAAACACTGAAAAGCTAAGGACAGGGACGGTTGAAATGGGCTCTCAGAGAACTCAGGTCAGTAGCCACACAAACCTATAAGGAACATCATCCAATGAGCCAGAGGTGTCACCTGCCTACAGAGGTAGAATCCAGCATCTTTGGATGTTACAATGATGACTCAATTCTTGCTGTAAACCACTTCTAACTGTTCTTGATTTCTGTTTCTCTCTCAAATCACTTTAAATTTATAGTTATATATGTTTATAGCTAAATTATAAGAAGAAATACCAATTGGTTTAATTTATCTAAATAATATTTCAAATTTTTTATTGGCAAAAGTTATGGAAATTTTCAGAAAATGGACCAGAACATAAAATTAAATTTTCTTTTATTTTCATCAATAAGCTGGCTTTTCAAAAGTGCCCAAGTTGGAGAAACATTTATGGTGCTCCATTGATCTCATGGTATTCCAGGAATTTTATGGGGAATTATTAGTTTGTCTTATCAGCATTTCCACAGTGGCTATTTCTTTAGAACAATAGTGATGATATAATCAGGTGAATTTGTTTAAAAATGCTTAAAGTGATTCATTACCTCCAAAAGAATGTTCCTGTTTTCAAATATGTATCTGGATGTACTTGTTTCTACATAATCCCCATTCAGGGCAAGGGGAAACTTTCCTCTTAAGCAATCAGGTCCGGTGTGTTCTGCTCTGACAAGAGATGTAATTCTCTACCATCTCATCTAACTCAGCACTCTCTCCAGCTCTTAGAGACAGCTTCCTCTTCACCATTCTTAATTACTTTCGTTTTTACCTGTTGTAGCTCAGGCTCTACACAAGTAAAGTCCAACTCCAGATGTAATGACTAAGCAAGCTGAAGAGGGGTTTGTTGAGGAGGCTCTTTTTAAATCCACTGAGCTCAGATTTTTTTATTTTTTAAATCTGGATGAGATAGGAGTTGGGAATGTCATTTGTAAATTCCTTTTTTGTTTATTCTTGTTTAAAAACTAATCAAATGGCTGTAGTTGAATCTTGAGACGTGCACATTCAGACCACCATATGCTCAAAGAAAGGAAAGAGAGGCTTATTTCCAAACAACCAATTTCATGTGACAGTTCCTCACTTCCCTGGAGAGATGTTTTAAGTGTTTGCACTTAGAGAGTACACAGCCCAGTCGGCCTGGTCCACTTATGCAGCCTTACGCATCTTGCCTGAAGCAGGAAGAATGTTTAGCAACATGGCTACCTTTCCTCTTCATCTGCTGTTGTATTCACCCTGATTTCACTTGTATGGTGGTGGCGGGGTGGAGTGGTGAGGGATGGATCTCCTTGGCTCTAGAGGCATGAAGAGTTATATATGCTTCTTATATTTGTGCTGATTTCATGTTAAAGGGACTACAGGTTCTGTGAGTTCTCTGTCACCTAGTTACTAGACAGACATTTTAACCTTCCCAACTTGACTCCCAAGGCAGGAATTCTTCAACGTTTTATTGAATTAGCTAGAACTGCATGCATGTTCATAATTCTTTGTAGAAGGCAGAGGCCATGAGGGAGGATTTCCATTCTAGTTCACGATCTTGAATGGAGGTATAATAACTAACTTCACATTTTCTTTCTCATCTTTGTTTACTGAATACAAATTAAGGGAAAATGCAACAGGACATTTGCTAAATCTTATAAAAATTTCAGAACTATTTCTTACTTAAACTTAGTAAATATTTTTCCATTAAAATTAAATAAAAAATTAAATAGATTAGAAAATTAGTTGTTTAATCCTGGTTATGTTAATATTTAGATTATTGTAATTCATGTTGAGAAGACAACACAGGAAAACTCATGTTTGGGGTGTTAGCTATATGCAAAGATGTTTTGTCCTGTAAGCTGCATTGGTCTATGAGTTTTAGTCAGCGATAAGCATTGCACCCTGGAGAGATGGAAGACATTTACAGTGTGATACTGTTTTCTTTGAACATTTTGTTTCAATACATGAAGTTAAAAACAATTATATTGTCTGTTTATTGAAAGCTCTATTTTCAAGTTGATATTCATCCCTCTTGATCAAAACTGTATAAATACTCATACTGTAGTAAATATAGTTTAAATATTATAGAATAGAAAAGGTTAATTTTTAAAAGCCATTTTGAGATGAAATAAATCAGATTGCCAAGGTATATTTATTCCAGTCTTAAATTCTAATTTTCATAATTTTAAAATGGCTTTGTGCTTGTATGACTATTTCTCCTTTAAAGGTATTTATACCTGTTTATTAAGTTTGTTCCCTTTGACTGTTGAATATTAGCTCTTTGTAATATATTTATATATTGGGAGTTCACACATTTTCATTTGTACCCAGTAACACTTCAAGATGTGATTATAAAGCCAGCCTATAATCCCAGCATTTGGGAGACTGAGGCAGGAGGATTGCTGTTAGCTCAAAGCCAGCCTTGATTATGGAGTGAACCTCTGTCTCAAAAAGTTAAAAATATGTGAGCTACAGGTCCCCTCTGCCTGAGTACAGGAAGCTTTATTTCCTAGGACTATAGCTGTGTGTTGAGTGGAAATCACAAAAGAAATTCTTCTAAGCCCAAGCCTATAGACAGCAATGTATTTCAAAATGATCTTGCCACCAGTGGTGAACTGACCCTGTGGCACAGCCAGGTCCAGAGCCTTGGAGTGGTGTGGGCCACCCTATCTCAGTTCCATCCAGCACACTTGGCAGTGTTCACACAGTGACAGAAACGATTCATTTCTCAGAATGTAGCTCTGTCTTGTTGTGATGTATGATGCTATAGTAAAATCATGGCCAGTATTTAAAGGAAAGCCGAGATGGTGTTAAGTACGAGCCTGGCACTGTGGGAATTGCTTGACTGTTAGAACACTTGGCTCTTGATTAGACATGGCATTCTTTCAGATTCGTTGTTATATTTTTTACTGGTGTAACTTCTAAATTTTAGCTCAATCCTCAAAGAATTAAAATAAGATTTTCTTCCTACTTGGAACAAGGCAGTATATTCTCTCCCTGTTCCTGCAGAGAATATTAATGTCACAGGTGGGTCAAAGATTCAGGTAACATGGTCATGATTTTCCGTTTTACTAGAAAACACACGAGTCAATGAAAAATACTTATACCTCCTCATGTTGGCTAAAAATGGTTCAGATATACTTTTAGGGAAAAGGCAGACAAGAAATTATCACATTTGAGTTGATCTGTGTCTATGTAACATGTTTCTTCTTGAGCTCTGGTGGAAGACAGGATGTTAAAGTTGGGGAGGTCTCCGGAGAACAGCTATAGAACATCAAAGCAGGTGGGTAAGAAGTTGGGGAGGTCTCCGGAGAACAGCTATAGAACATCAAAGCAGGTGGGTAAGAAGTGGACTTCCTGAAGACTTGAGGACAGATAAAATGATGCAAGTCAAGCTATCTTTAAGAATGAATGTGTGGAGCCTGAGACTATTTTTTAACTTACAAGTGTGGGCCATACTTACACAAAGGCATTTCAGAGACTATAAGAGTACAGAGGGTGGGACTCTGGGTACTGGTGTTTTGCATGGCTACTGAGTTCCTCTGTTTTATTTAGGTGATTCATTTAGACAACACCTGATTTATTTCCTGAACTGTATCCGAGACCAGGCCATTTATGTGACTAATGTAAACAAGAGGAATAGCTTCCCCAACTCTATCAGAGCAACTATTTAAAAGCCACAAGAGCTAGCAGCGTGGGAGCTGGAAGGTGGCAGCTTGATCAAAGGCTCAGTTTATGACGTTATAACTCAGTTCATAAGTCAGATATCAGAGATGAACAGGAGTTGGAGGGCACTTTCATGGATTTTTAAAAACTTGTAAGAATGTCAGTAAGAATGTCCCCAGGAGAGGTGGAGGAATTGAGTGTGGCTTGCTTTAGGGGTAAAACGTATGCATTTATATCTTGCCTCTGTTACTTACAACACTTGTGATCTTAAGTCATCTCTCTAAGCTTAGTGATGCCAAGATGGGCTGAGAAAGTGCCTAGAAAATGGGGTTCATGCATACCCCCATCATAGACTTCATGGGTAGTTAAGTCCACTCACGCTCTTAATACAGAGCCAAGCACAGCAAATAGGCACATTTGCCAGCTGCTGTCTCGTTCCTTTTGATTTTTCTGTTTTGTTTTCATTACTAGAATCATTTAGGAGAGGCTTGTGTTACTTCTTTTATTTAAAAAAGTTAAAATACACATGGAATACAAGAGTTCACGAACTGCCATCATTTAGCTTAAACAATCTCCAATGTTCTTACTTTTTATTTTGGTGTGTGTGTGTGTGTGTGTGTGTGTGTGTGTGTGTGTGTGTGTGTGTGTGTGTGTGTTGGGAGGTGGGTAGGGGAGCTTATTTTAAAGCCAACCTCAGACATTGCTTTATTTCATTTGTACATAGAAAGGTGTTGCCTCTTTGGTTTAGCAGTTGGTTGGCACTGTAAACCACAGTAGACATAGTTCTGGAAAGACTTGTCTTGGCAATAACTTGTAGTTCATTCTGTGATAAGGTACATTATTGTGATGAAGGGTATGAAAATGATGGGACATCACTTTTAGATGAACTCCACCCTGTTACCTGGAGCAATAGAAAGTTTGCACTCTGTCATTTATTTACACTCCTCCCCCATGATCATGGCAAAGGGGAGACCATGAAGGGACCCTATACAAAGGAACATTTAAATCATCAACTGCTCTTTTATCAGAGGACCTTCCTCTACCAAGGTGCATTTATCAAGTTCCTGTAGTTTTTCACCCATCTTACTTAGAATAAGCCTGAGTATTTTATCCACTGTTGTCACCAGTGCGTCCCCACACTCAATTCTTTGTGCTTTTGCAACACCAAGATCACCATCCATCATCCAGTGTTTCCTCCACTTTCAAAGTCATCACCCCAACAGTTGGCACTATTTAAGGCAGCTATTAAGACCTCATTAAACAAGTGTGTGGTTGCTTTGTGAGTATTGCCGTTTTTTTTTTTTTTCTCCTAGGGTTAATAGGGTCTGTCCCGTGGATGATTGCTTTATGACTTTTTGATGGCAAGGGAGAAATATGAACTCAAGTAGTTTTAAATGATGGTCACACATGAGTGCCAGGAAGCGTGCAAATACTATAAGGCCATACAAGACAGAGTATCTGTCTGCCTGTATTAGGACCTAGCTATTCTTTGAATATCGTTTTTAGCTGACTGCTTTACACCTTTGTGTGGCCATCATGGGTCTAACTTCTACCACACCCACAGTTTTACCAACTAAGTACCTTGGTTTTATAAAATAAGCTCTCATAGCTCAGCCTGGCCTGGAACTGACTATGTAGCCAAGGCTAGCTTGAAACTTACTATGTAGCCCAGGCTAGCCGTGGACTCCAAGAATCCCTTTTCCTTAGGCTTCCAAGACCTGGGATTACAGGTGCTCTCAACCACGCCCAGATGTCCCTTTTCAAAACACATGAATTTCTCACTAAAACATCTCTCATTCTCTCATTCATTCAAGCTTTGATTCTTTCGTGAGAGAATTTGATTGTCTCACTTCATATATATATTTTTTAAAGTCACAGGTTTCTCACCGATTTGTGAGTTAATTGTAAAACAGCAATGCTATGGCCCAGGGACTTTCATACAAAATTTAGTGGGTATGATGTACAGCATTATTGAAGTATATGGTGCATTAATCAAGCTAGTTAATACTATGTTCTAAATGCTAATATTACGCATCATAAGAAGCCACAGTCTTCTTTCAGCAGCAACTTTATAGACTCACTGTATCAGTAAGATCTTTATATAATAATGTGATCTGCTTTCTCTTCTCTTCTGCTGCCCAAACTGCTTGGGTTCATGTTCATAATTATTCATTACTTTCTAATATTTTAAAAATTATTTACATGTCCTTTAAATGATAAACTTAAAACAAACCTAGTTTTCAAAATGTAGCCGACACAGAAAATAACCTTAAGTGAGTCACTGTTTGAATTTTCATAAAATAGGGGAATTTTTGTGATTCAGACTCAGGTCCAGCAACTCACAGAAACCAACCTTGAGCTAGCTCATCCTTTCTGGCCACCATGGAAACCAGCATCCTTCCTTCTCACGTTATTGATTGCTGTTGCTTGCTTTTTGAGTTTCACAAATTCACACTCATGCTACAGTGTTCCATGTTGGCTTCTTTCCCAAAACATCTTATTTGAGAGATTTCTCCGTGTGTCTGGATGCCTCAGTTCCTTCTCCTTTCTTCACTCCACTGGGTGCATGCATAACAGCCTCTTTATCCATCCCACGGTTGATGGGCACTGGGGATGCTTCCAGTTTGAAGATACTCTAAGAAATCCATATGCAGGTTTATGAAACACATTATGCACATGAGCACATTTCTGTTGGGTAGGCATGCATAGGAATAAAAGTATTGGCTTAGAATGCATAAGAATATTTAGCTTCAACATTACTGCTCAATTTCCAAAATAAATGTTGCTATTGCTATGTTCTCCCCAGCTGTACATAAGCTATGCAGTTTATATACATTCTCGTGGCCTTTGGTATCAGGCCCTTGGAACCAATGTGTTTAGTGGTAAACATATAGTAATGTCTCATTTTCAGGTAAATTTACCCAATAAATAATGAGGCTGAAGTTGGCACAGTGGCTCATGTCTGTAATCTCAACACACTGAGTTAGGAGTGCCACATGTTTGAAGCCAACTTGGGCTACACAGAGAGCAATTGTCTAAAAAATTACAACAAAGCTGAGAACCCTTTGGATACTTACTACCCACCCAGTTTTTATTGAGCTGATTTATAGGAGTCTACATATCTTGCTAAACTATATGATTTGCCATTTTTATACATGAAAAGGTTGACTATCAGGAATTCATGTTCATCTTACTATCTATGAAGAGGTGAATTCATTGTCAGCTCTGTGTATTGAATACACTTTCTTTTATTATGTCTTGACTTTTTATTCTCTCAATGATATCTTTAGGTGAACAAAAGTTATAAACTTCAATGTAGTCCAAGTTCCATGTATTTTTTTTTTAGTGGCATTGTCTGTGCCTGATCTGAATATAATGATAAGCCAGTATCTTGAGTGACATTGAATAGAAGCTGCAGGAACTGCGGCCTTCCTCTGCTGCTGTGTTGTGCCAGAGACATCGGGCAAATCTCTGAAGTTAAGTGGAAATGTGCATTGGAAGTTGCCACAATAGGGTATTTTGCATTTGTAGGAAGAGCTTAAGAATGACTCTGAAAAATAAAAGCAAGACAATTCCAATGTTCTAATGTTCCCTGCTGGGGTATAAGATGGTGCACTCCTGGGAGCTGAGTCCGAGTTCTTTCTCCACCTACATGAAACTGGGCAGTTCATCCTACCAACTACAACTTCGCCTTCTTCTAAGCCATCCCCTGCTAGTGCCAACCTTTCATGGGGAAGGGGCCTACATGGGACACACAAGGGAACATTATACAATAGAGCCAGACTTCAGTTTCATGCCCTGAGGACCTTTCTCTACGCTGCCAATCAGGCTGCTGCTGCTAGAGAGAGGAGAAGCCATGCTGGAGGAGGCAGAAGCTTGGTTTTCAACCTGGGTCTAGGCCTCGCTCTCTGTCATCTTCACCTGGCTTGCTTTGATTGCTAACCTAGACCAAGTGACCAAGAAAGATGAAGCCTTTCTGCACCAACTCTGTTGGTCAAAGGTACTTTCCCAAAATGAATGGATAAATAGGTGAGGATAAAATGCCAACCCGCTTGTGGCTGGGAGGCGCACAGCTTAGTTCAAGGGCTGCAGCTGTCCTGTTGGAAAGAGCTGACCCATTGACCCAAAGACCTAGTGATGGTACTGAAAGCACTGTGTGTCCCAAGAGGCATTCAAAGACTGGATGTCACCCACCTTTCACAAGCAGGAGGGACAATGCTTCCCATGATATGACCTGTCCCATTGTGAAACGGATGGGTGAGTCCCTTGTATACACCTCCATGTGTATATGAACTGCAAGACTTGACCTGTAGCTTGGACCAATTGGTCCCCTTAAAGAACCAGTCCTTACTCGGGTATCAATGTCTGTCATCCGGGCAGTTCAGTTAGCAGCATGATTTGTTTCCAGGTTTATATCCTCAAGAAGGAATCTGCATGGAGTGCCAGTTTGTTTTACACATGGACAGCTGAACAGTGACGCCATTGTCATAGTCTGAAAAAGTGAGTTCCACCCCTAGGCTGGAGTAACCACTCCATGTTGGTCATGGTCAGCCATACAACATCCCAGCAGGCTCCAATGGTCTCAGGTTACCTGGACTAGTTCCAGGCATTTAGGAAGCCAGGCTCTGTGTCCTGCACCTTGCTGTGCTAGCTGCTTTGCTCTGGGTAGTAGAGTGAGGGGTTAAAGTCTCTACTCAACACTTATTCCTTTTCTTGTTTTGTCTTTTGAGACTGGGCCTTGCTACATTGCACAGGCTGGCTTGGCCTTGTGATTGTCCTGACCCAGCCTCCCAGTAGCTGGGATTATAGACACCTAGCACCATGCCCAGCTTGCTGCTTCCTAAGATGTAAAGCTGCATGGGCCAAGACCATGTACATCCCTGAGTAAGCACTATCCAAGGCCAGGCTTGGTGCCTCCCACCTTCTTCCTTGAACCTTAGTGTAGTCCTCCTAAAATAACAATTTCAACTCAGAGAAGTACAGACTCGACTCTCTGTGGGTCCATTTTAACAAGAATCAGTGGTAAATTAATAGCTGCCCATATGCCTGGTAATTCCAGTTGAGTGCTGGACATCATATATGAAAAACAGAGGCAACTCAAGGTCCCCAGTGATGTTATTTTCCTCCAGATGGAACTTACTTTTGCTTTCTTTCGGACATTAGTGTCAGGGCATTGCATTAATCCATTCTGGGACTGAGCTGGCTGGCCAGGTTTCAGGGTTCACAAGAGCTTTCCTGCCAATTTGTTTTGGTTTCTGAGATCCAGCATCCTACCCAGAAGCAGAGGCTGTTTGCCCAATGCTTCCTTCTTAGTCTCTTTTGCCCCCCAGAGATCGCTACAGTGTTGGTCCCAGTCTGTGTTATAGTTACTGCTTTCTTCTCTGCTTCCCAACCTCTTGGCTCTTTGTATTTGTGTATTGGGAAATGCCAGGAGGGGAGAAACTTTCCAGACCCCAGACTCACTATGTCCCTGTTCTGGGGCATCTGCTTCTTATGACTGAACTGTCTTGTGAGCTCAGGGATTCTTGGAAACACATCTTCATTTGTTTTCTACTTGCAAATTTTTGGGGAGGGGAGGGTTGTCTGTAATCAGTTATTTGTCCACTATCACTTAGCAATCAATTTTTCTTAAAAAAAACTGTTTAAAACATTTTTATATAGTATATTTTTGATATATACTTCTTCCTTTCCCCAGCTTTTCCTATAGCCCCCCTCCCTATACCCACCCAATATTATGTTCTTTCTGTCTCTCAACACCACTCCCCATTACAGAAACCTAAATCAAAACAAACAAAACCCCAATAAAACAACAAATATCAACCAGACAACCAATGAACCAAACAAACAAAAACCCAGAAAACCCGTGGGGGTCTGTTTTTGTGTTAGTCAGCCACTTGTGGGCAAGGGGCTTGCCCTGGAATTTGATAGATATACCTAGTGTCACTCCATTGGAGAAAACTCATTTCCTTTTTCTCAGCAGGTGTTGATTACAAACAGCTGGAGACATGAGACTTTGTGTCCACACCCCCTTCTCAGCGCTGGGGTTTGGTGTGATTTGAGCCTATGCAGGTCCGGTGCATGCTGCCACAGTCTCTGCATGCTCACATCGGCATCAGCCCAGTTGTATCTGGAAGTTTCCTTGAAGACATCCAGCACCTCTGGCTCTTACATGGTCCAAACATGTGAAACTCCTTGGATAAGAGTGGAGAACTTACCTTCTTTTCCTTTTCTCAAAAAACACACCTGTTTATTATTCCCAGTTCAATAATTATAAATGAGTAAGAAATCAAAATAAAACTGATCATTATCAATCTGACCCAGAGGATATTTGAACATTATATATTTACACAAGTAAAACAGAAATCAGAAATATCATCCTGCAGTCCTAATATTATCTTTTAATTGTATTTACCTTGATAATTTTCATGGGTCATGAGGTACACATTTTGAACTATTTTGAAAGTCCCATGGTATGACCCTTATCTATTCCTCACATAAGGAACTGACACTTTTCTTTTTTAAAGTTCTCTTATATCTGGATGTCTAGATGGCTCTCTCTCTTTATCATCTCCTTTAGTCAGTAAGCATTTAATTTAGAACATTTACCTTTCTGTAGGCCTAAGCCAATTATTTTCTTCCTAGGAAGTAAGATAAAGTAGTAATTTCACTTAGAATACTAATTTCTCAGTTTTCAAATGAATATCGATCTGTAGCACACTGTATTCTAAGAATCAGTTAATTGATAATTTTGTATATGTATTAATGTGCATATATATGAGGGTACATGTGCATATGCTGAGGCCAGAGGTTGTCAGGTGTTATGTTAGTTAGGATTACTGTTGCTATGATGAAATGCCATGACCAAATCAACTTGGGGACGAAAGGATTTATTTGGCATATACTTCTACATCACAGTTCATCATTGAAGGAAATCAGACAGGAACTCAAACAGGACAGGAACCTGGGGGCAGGAGCTGATACAAAGGCCATGGAGGGGTGCTGCTTACTGGCTTGCTCTTCAAGGCTTGCTCAGCCTGCTTTCTTAAAGAACTCAGGATGATCAGCCCAGGGATGACCCCACCCACAATGGGCTGGGCACTCCCACATAATAACCAATTAAGAAAATGCCTAACAAGATAGCCCAGAACTCTGTCTTATCAAAGCATTTTCTTAATTGAGGCTCTCTCCTCTCAGATGACGCTAGCTTGTGCCAAGTTGACATAGAACTAGGCAGCCCAGGAATCTTCCCCGATTGCTTTCCACCTTATTTTTTGAGACAAGATCTCTCATTGAACTTGGAGCTGGACAATGTGGCTAGAATGGCTATCTCCAGGGATCTACCAATCTTTTACCCCTCTACTGCTGGGATGGTAGGAGGCCAGCTCTTTACCTGGGTACTGGGTACCTAAGCCACTTCCCCAGGCCAACTACTGTTAACTTCAGGCTAATTTGGCTTCACAGTGATCCAAGCACGTCACTAACATTAGCACCTTGATTCTTTGCAGCCTTGAGATGACTCTGTCCTGTTTCCTTTGCAGGTGAAGATGCAGCGTGAGCCTAGAGAACTTAGTGATTCTCCCAGGACAATTTTTTTTAAACTAAATGGCAAGCCAGGTATCGAGGGCCCAGGCTTCTACCAACATTTCCTGGACTTGAGAAATACAAGATGAGGAGGGAAACATTTTTATGTCCAGTCTTATTCTTCCTAGTCTGGACAAGGCATGTTTGCAGCAAGAGTGGAACATTCCTTAGTCTGATCTGGACCCTTCCATTAAACCCATTTTATAGGCTGCTGTTTCTGCCCTAGATTCCTCAAAGCACATCAGTTAAGCAAAGCTCTCTGTGGTCATCTTTTTAGCCTTAAGCTACTTTACAGACCTCTACAATGTCAGTTCCAGGACAAGTCCCTGAGAGCCAGGGTACTGAAGGAATGTGGGTGTGGTGACAGCCTCTGAAGGATCCATGGTCTTGACTTGCAGCTCAGTCCTACTTCATGGGGTTGGCACAAAACTGTGCGATGCTTGGAACCAAAGATGCAGAAGTCAGCACTCTGTCACCTCAGAAGGCTCTGAATGGAAGATTTCCTGCCTGTCTGTCTGTCTGTCTGTCTGTCTCTCATCTATGTATATCACCTATCATCTATGTATTTATCACCTATCTATTATCTATATATCTACTTATGTATATTTGTATGTATGTATATTTGTGTCTATCATCAATCTATGTATCTATCATCTTTCTTATCTATCTATCTATCTATCTATCTATCTATCTATCTATCTATCTATCATGTATGTATGTATGTATGTATGTATGCATGTTTGTACCTACCTACCTACCTACCTACCTACCTACCTATGAGACGGGGTCTTACCAGGTAGCTTAGGCTGATCTTGAATTCACAATCCTCTTGCCTCTGCCACTCTAATGATGGATTACAGGTGTGTGTGACCACACCCAGCAATTAATCAACTTAGAATGCAAATGTGTATTTTCAGGGTCTTGATTGGTGCTTGCTACTGGGGCCATCTGTACCTCAGTCTTGGATCAGGGGGACACAGGCTTTCTGTTCTGGCCACAGAGCACACTCATCCTTTGCGTTAGGTCTATTGGAAGGTCTAATTTGTTTTTGGGCTTGTACAGTATAGTGGTTGGCTGGTAGGATCTAGTGTGTACAGAGTACCAGCTATAAAATCCTTCTAGAAACATCATTGCATAAGTCACTTTTCAGCCTGATGGTGTGTGGGGGCCAGGACTATCCTTCTTCCTGTTCATACAGGTGTTCACCTATTCTGATCTTGGCCCTCTTAGCACAGGAACAGTGGAGCTTGGCTGGGCAGCACAGTGTAGGGTGCCCAGTGAGTGAGGCCAGTGGGGCAGTGCTCTGGGTCTGCCTTTCTCCAGCCCAGTCAATTCATCTACAGAGGGGGCATGCTAATTCTCACCTCATAAAGGGGCATGTTCAATAAATACGGATATCTGTGAAAAGTGCTTTTTGTAAATCTATACAGCGATTTACTTATTATTTATTATCTGTTTATCATTTATAAAACATTATTCTGAACTCTTTACAATTACATTTTTGCCTCATTTAAGTGGGAGCTATTTAAACAGCAAACTAGCTGAGAGTCTGGTTCTGCATGTCCTGTTTATTTTCTGGTCAATTTTGAGGAACAGACAGCTCATCTGCCTTCTTTATGGGCAGTCCAACAGTTTTGTTGAGAATGTGTAATTGATGGTGAGTTTCTTAAGCAGGTTTTTTTTTAATTTATTTTTATTTTTATTTTTTTTTTATTTTTAAGAAGAGTGCTTTTATGAACTGCAGGATCATTTACTTTAAAGGCCAGGTAGGTGAAAGGTTGATCTTTGTTGTATGAATCATTTATTTATTTATTTATTTATTTATTTATTTATTTATTTAGGTTTTTTGGAGACAGGGTTTCTCTGTGTAGCCCTGGCTGCCCTGGAACTCACTCTGTAGACCAGGCTGGCCTCGAACTCAGAAATTTGCCTGCCTCTGTTTCTCCAGTCTCTCTCTCTCTCTCTCTCTCTCTCTCTCTCTCTCTCTCTCTCTCACATCTATGTATGTATGCATCTATTTATCATCTATGTATTTATTTGTATGTTTGCATTTATGTATCTTTATATCTACCATCAATATATGTATCTATCTTATCATATCCTATCATATCTATCTACCTATCTACTATCTATCTATCTATCTATCTATCTATCTATCTATCTATCTATCATGTATGTATGTATGTATGTATGTATGTATGTATGTATGCATGTATGCATGTGCCTTCCTACCTATGACACAGGGTCTTGCCAGGTAACCTAGGCTGATCTTGCTACTGTGATGGACATATTATGTGTATTAAAGTAAGACTTAACTTTTTAAAAAACAAGTGGCTAAATTGATGTTTGTGCTTTAAAAGTAGGGTTTGTTGTTACTGAGAATGTCAACACTGTACATAGAAAGGGAAAATACTGTGCAGCTGTAATGACTTCTGCTCTTTTCTTCTGTTTGGGGTGGAATCCTGCCATTTCATTATGCCATCTTAGAAATAAAGATGGTGCTCTAGACAATAGTTAATTGGTATTCATTTGATTTCAAGAAGCTTTTCTACTTATGTCTTTGGCAGGAAACACAGTAGACCTATGCCTCTGTTGTATTGTAGGCTACAAACTTTGACATAACATTTGAAAAGTCAGTTTTTCATTTATAAAGCAGCATTTATTTTGGAAAAATTGAAAGTCACAGAAAGTTATGAAGGAAGATAAGTTAAATTTCCTGAAATCCCATCCTTTGGAGAAAACTCTGTATTGAGCTATATGAGGTGGTCCCTGACAGGTGTTTCTCTGCATGTGTATGTAATAAATAGAGATTTGCAAAGGAATTGTATTTTCTGCAAAAATTGTATCCCATTTTCCTGAACATTATATTGAGAGCATACAGTAACTTTCTTGAAGAGATTGTGATGACATTACAGCATAATTTCTACCATGCAGATGTATATTAAGCACATATCCATAGACGGATGTTTAGTTTACTTTCACACTGTAATATTTCATCTTTCTATTGTATACAGTGCTTCAAGGAGCATCAGGAGGGCATTTGTGAATAACTGGCGGGGTTGGTAGAGCCATGTAAACACATGAAGAATGGGACAAATGAGAAGCAAGAGTCTCCTGTTTATCTTCTGTGGTTCTGGGCATGAAACCCAAGCTGGGCATGCTGAACCTGTGTCCCTCTGCTGAGCACTGTCCACAGCCAGCTTCCCTCTTAACCATCCTCATGAAGGCAGCTCCTCTAATATCTCTGCTTTAAGGACTGTCTTATTTAATATTCATTTTCCTTTAATTCTTCAGTAATTTTTGCTTTGATTGGTGGTGCTGGGGACCAAACTCACAGCTTCACTTAAGCTTAAGCAAGTGCCCATCACTACAGCCTAATCAAGGTAGTTCCCAGCAACTGGTTGAATACCTAACATAAAACATTTCATTTAAAAGTTAGATTGCTAGAATACATATAACCAATTGTCTAATTGTCTGGTTCATTTTCTTGATGTTTGTTAAGATTAAAGTGCCCAAGACTTATCAAAGGATTCCATTGGATGGACACAGAAATGCCCAAAGTTGCCATATTCCTTACAATGCCTACATTTTAATATTTCAAGCTCTGTTTTAACCACGGTGTACGTTTATTGTTTTAGTAATTCTTTGCCTAAGCATTTATATAGCTTAAACTGTGCTCCATTAAACCATCTTAGAAACAAGTATGAAGCTCTAGACAAGAGTTAATGGGCATTCATTTGCTTTCAAATAACTTCTATTTAGGTGTTTGGCAGGACACACAGTAGATGTATGCCTATAGCTGTAATGTAGGCTATAAACTTTGACCTTTTCACAAGTAAGCTGACAGATGGAGACTGGCCCAGCCATGTGAGAAAGAAGAAATACAATGCTTGGTGCTGCTGTGATCAATTTAAAAGCTGACACGGAACACAGAAGACCGTTTTACCAGCCCACGCTTATCTGAGGTGGTCCCTCTTCCTTCCCTTGGCTCTGCTGGGCACAGTGAGCTGCTCAGCTCACTCATGGACAGCTCTGCTACAGCTGGGTCTTGCACTGCACCTGTGTCTACTCATTTCCGAGTGCATTTTCCTTTTCTCAGACTTCTCCTATTGTGGTTAAAGAACGATAAACTTGATCGTTGGGTCCTTAAATTAGAGATTATATCACCTTTGTGATTCTACAAGACCAGAACAATGAAAGCTTCTCGGACCAGAAGACTAAAACTTTCCTACCTCTAACGTGGATGACAGCTGCCTTGCCCCTTGGGCTTACGGTCCTCCTACCTCTAACATGGATGACAGCTGCCTTGTCCCTTGGGCTTATGGTCCTTTCCACTCGGGTCTGGGATCCCCTGCATTCCCATCACAGCTTTCCACGTGGCTTGTGATGGTGAAAGTTACCTCAGTCATACCTAGGCAGGACTCGAAGGAATACCACTGAATTATGTTGCCCCTCTCACCTCTATTTTAAAACTTACTGCTGTGAAGTAGAATAAAGATGCTTTCTGAAATTGATGCTCAGATAAATTATTTTGTCTGGAAATGGTCCAGAAGGTCTTGTGTGAAGTAGGGGTCCCCACTGTCTTCTTCATGGTAACCTTTCTGGCAGAGAAGTGGGATTTTTTTTCCTGCAGCTTCCTACCATTCTCCCCGGAAGCCCATCTCCAAACTCCTTATGGTCCAGGCAAGTGACTTCACAGTAAAGTCCCAGCTAAGTGTTTTCTAGACATCCCGTAATTTTCTTTCTACACTTATCTAACAGCCCCATAGTTTTGAAACTATGTATATACTGACACCATTACTGTGGCCCAGATAAGCCAATATGAGTTACTCTCATAGTTTCTGGAGAAGTGAAACCTTTCATTTTAGAGTTTAGACCTCCGCTGTTATGATTGTTAGTCGCATTGAGTGTTTTGTTGCTTAACTGATAACACAACATGAAATTCTGTTTTCTAGGAGAATGTTGCTTGAAAACATAGACTCCTTATAGTCTTGTGAAAATGCTTTGGAATTCTCAAAGCAGAGTATCATGGTATGCTTTGGAACCTATATCACCCACTTCTCTAAGTTGTGATGACTTGGGCTTCCAGGAGAAGAGACAAGACACTGAGCTCCATGTGAAAGAGAGCACAAGTCCTGTCTTCCCTTGAGACAGCCACTCTTCATTCTAGGTCTGTCTTCAGTTGGGGACCTGGATACAAAGCTGTCCACTGTTCTGGTAATTCTACAAGACCAGAACAATAAAAACAGTTCTATTTAATTACCTACATAACATTTTTTTAAGGGCTACAGCCTAGAGATTTATCATTTTCCCTTTTCCATAAAAAACTGCCAACTTCTGCCTTTTAACTGTCCCTGTTCTCTGTGGTACCCAGTAGCCACCTATGAGGTTGTGCACTGAAAACTTGATTGGTCCAAAATTAGAAGTGTCTACATATACTTAAGCACACTGGTGTGAAGGTTGTTACAAGAAATAAATAAGGTTATATATATATATATATATATAACCTTATATATATATATATATAATTATATATATATATATAATTATATATATATATATATATATATATATAATTAAGATCTTGTAAGATCTTAGCCATTTTCAATTTTGATTTCATGTTGGAGAGAACATTCATGGAAATAAGATACACTACTAAAATTTATTTTATCTGTCTCTCTTTTTTTATCTGTAATTACTTGAAAATTTAGAATTACATGTGTGGCTTGCCTATGTGGTATATATTCTATTTTCTTGTTCAGCACGGAACTATAAGGCAGAAGGCTAGCCCATTGACCACTGAGTTTTTCTCCAAGAAGCCTCCTAAGTAAGTCTGGGTGTTAATCTCAGCAATCATCACGGAATCGTAAGTGCATTTGAGTTGGAAATTGTTGTTTTGTTGATGGATGAGCTACAATTTGGTAGACTTTTACCTTTAAATATAATAATGCTTTCTTTCATGTTTGATTTGATATTTATCTTTCACTAATGATAATGATTTCCTTCACATTTTCTTCCTTCAAGTATAAATGTATTTGTTATCTATCTTATGTGTTATTTATGTGTGGGGTGCATAGTGTCTCCTACATAGTGTGTGCTGAGCCACTGAGCTGCATACATCTGTTTATTTCAAACAAGCCATGCCTTTATTATTCTTCAGTCAGGCATGTTAGAAAGAACTCGTGAGCTACACATTTACTGTAATGGAAAAGTCATGACTTTAATATGCAGTGTTTAACCAGTAGCTCGAATTCTAGGATTCTGTCCTAGGGAACAATGGGATGCGTGTACCCAAAAGTACCAATGGGGATGCATTATTGTACTGGTGCCATTTGTAACAAATACTGGATGTCTGCTGTAGTTTGGATATCTATACCTCACCCACATTTTAAAGGCTTGGCCACAGGGTGATGCTGTAGGGAAGTGATGGAGTCATTAAGAGGTGATATAAAGCCCTTGGGGGATTGTAGGAGCCTGGACTTTTCTCCTCTTCCTCTTCTTCCTCCTCCCCTCCTCCTCCTCCTCCCCTTCCTGTTGTTGTTGTTGTTTTTGAACTCTAGTTTGTGGTAGGAACAGATTTGGCTATCATATAGGTTCCCTACCATTGCCACTCAGCACCTACAAGGGAGAACAGCACTGTTCTATCCAACCCTCGGCTGGAATGCTAAAACTATAAACTTTTACCTTTATATATGAATTATCTCAGATGTCTGTAGTAATAAACTAACACAATGCCCAATGATAAAGGTTGGTTACTTAAAACGTGGGATATTTATCTAATTATAGTGAAAATATAAATGGCAGCAAATGGCCTTCAAAGGATATTTGTACATATTTATTTTAAGGAGAGATACACGAGTTTTTGCTTTTAGAAACTCCCACAGAAACCACTTCTGACTGTCCACACCGAGTCTCTGAGTGGGAAGGTTTTTGCTGCCTTAATTTTTGTTCATGCTTATTTCTGTATATAAGTTTCTATAATAGACTTATACATTTACACAATCAGTTGAATGATTACTTAACCAAGCTACCAAGCTACTTAGGAAGTAGTTGCATAAAAAGTTCCCAATTCAAATGAGGACAATTTTTGTGGTATGTAAATGTATAAAAATAAATTTTCTTGTGACATAAATTGGGGCCATTGGGTAAAGAATATTTTCTACTAACTAAGTCACACATTGCACAGTTTTTGGTGGGTAAGAAGTCACAGCTAAGAAGTAAAGATTTAGTATGTAAAAGATATAGCTTTAATTTAAAAGCCATGCAAACCCTACTCTGGGTTCTCCATCTTGTTACAACTGTGGTGGCCAGTTATTCTCCTATTAAAATAATTTCCTGGATTTTAGAGTGCTTTGTGTCTAGTTATTTTTAAGTGACCCAGTACAGGAAGGATGTGGAGGGGTGGAGTACTATGGGAGCTTTTGCCAGTTCCCGGAAAAAATGTTTGAAAGTGATCTAAGGCCACAGAAAGTAGTGCGGAGTGGTGTGGTCAGCTCAAAGCAGAGGTCCTCGTAGTGATGGCAAACAGTCAGGTGCTCAGACCAGCAGGGCTTGGGATGCATCCCTGCCGTTTTATTTGTCCAATGCAAAGAACTTATTTAACAGTTGAAATTTGAAAAGGTAAGAAAATTACCTTCATCCTAGACGATGGCAGCTGAGCACCAGCCAGCAGGCTGAAGTCCACATGAGACCTACTTTAATGTACACACCAGAATATCATCCCATGATCTAGATCTGAAATGATATGTTATAATCTATGTATATTTTTAAAAGTTGTATAAGTGTGTGTGACACAAGGGTGACAGGTGGTTTAGATTAATACAACATGCAGATTTAAGTGCCGCCACCTCCATTGCAGCCACCCTGTGTGACATGTACCTCTGAGTGCTCCCTTTTGCATTCCCACTGTCTACAACACCAGAGAATGCTTGGCACCTGCACATCTGTTGCCTTCTACTACCCCCTTCTCACCACCTTCCCGATGATGCTACATTAACTGTAGTGATTGTGTGGGTATACAAAAACCAGATGTGCTGGAAGAAGAGTAGTAAAGACATGTTCAAATGTGCCCTATGCTTTGGGAGACACATAAAAACCCAGTATCACTAATGTGGGAGAATTCAAATCATACTTTCTAAGAGAAATCTACTAGGGTTTGAGTATCCCTGATCTAAACATCCAAAGTCCAAAATGTGAGCCTCACACAACACCATAAACAGAAAACACTATATATGATGACACCTGGCTTTCCTGACAAAAGGCTTTGAAACATTTTATGAAATTATTTTGCAGGCTGTGTGTACAATGAATCTCAGGTTTTAACGGGCAAAGACATTCATACACACAATGACATTTAGAGCCTCAAAAGCTCTAAAATCTGGAGTACTTCTGGCCTGACACTTGACTTGTCTTGAAACCTGGTAAAGCTCACCCTTGCCTCTCTCCACTCTTGAATGCAACTCCTCCTCTTACTGCACCAACTCCTTAGTGGCCTCTGTGCCTCCTTCCCTGCCCATCCCCTGTATCTCTGTCACCCTGCCTCTTCAGTAGTTCAATCACAGTAGTTTCCTGTTCAGCATCCACTGTTGGCTCTTGGCAGCAGCCATGTCCTCTGCCCTGCTTGCAGGAAAATGACATTTTCAGCATCTGGCTCATTTACTACCACTGTTCCCATGCCTGGGCTGCAGTAACACCAGGCAGAACTGGCCATCATTCTTCACAAAATCCTTTCCTGCTTTCTCTGATTAAAATGCTGCTCAGTTTCTCGCCGCTGTTATGAGAATTTCCTTTTCTATATAACACTAGCTCTTTGGTCTCCAGAGTGTTCTATGTCTTTCCAATGGTCCCCATAAAGTGCTCACTAGCTCTTTGATTTTCAGTGACCTCATGACTGCCCTTTGCTTTAAACTTCTGCATTTCCCAGCACCCATTGCTCAGCTATAGTACAGAAAGAAAGAAAGAAAGAAAGAAAGAAAGAAAGAAAGAAAGAAAGAAAGAAAGAGAAAGAAAAGAAAAAAAAAAAGGAATCTCCCAACTGATGCATGCTCGTTGTGTGCCATGCTGGTGGTAGGCTTGGCTCTTGCTGGTATAAGAAGTCTTCAGAGGCAGGAACCATGGCTCACCCTGGGCTGAGCATCAAATCTAGTTAGACTTCTCAACAAAACATGAGTGGAGTGTGAATCTTTCCATTGTTGATTACAACAGATGAGCTGTGTCCTTTGAGTTCAAAACCCTGAGACTCATTTTAATTTGGTACGAGGAAAGACAGCTTTTGGTGGCAAGCAGTGGTTGGTTTTTGTTTGTTTGTTTGTTTATTTGTTTTGATGGTGCCACACACTTGTTCTTCTGGCTTTGTTTTTTTATTAGTTATTTCAGGCTGGAGGAGGGCAGGCCAGGCTGGGAGCACAGTCTCCCCCCTGAGCACAGAGAAGGCTGCACAAGAGCAGAGACAGAAGAAAGCCAAGAAGACATGAGGGTAAAACAGATCTTGGTTAAAAGAAAACCACTGTGAAAGAGCTGGTCACAGCCTCATAGGAATCGAAACACTTTCTGAAATACAGTCTATTTTCCAGCTTCCACAATCCCCAGGCTTACATCTCTCTTTTTGTTTAAACAAAACTGCAATGTGATTTTTTTCTCCCATTATTGTGCCACTGCAAGAAGTGTTTTCTAAAAAAGCTATCTTAGAGACCTCCTCCACGACACTTCCTGGATTCCTGTCTTTCTTTTTTCTTTGTTTCAGTCATAGAATATTGCATTTTTAACTTATATTTACCTTCAAAATCAATGTGTTATGTATATATTTTGTTAATTCAATAAGCTAGCAAAGTCCTTGTATCCAGAGACTGGGTCTTACATTTCCCTTTGGATCTTGCTGTGTTCCCACTAGCAGCCTGTACAGATTGAGAGTAAATGTTGGTGCCTTACTGACTTAAGTCATTGCTAAGTGGTTGAGGTATGTAGTCCATGCTATGACGCACTATTTAATAGCAATGGAGAGAAACATGCAGTGAGTCTTCAGATGCCAACTTTGAAACATGTTAGCAGCAAAACCTTTAGTGACAGTTACTATGGGGCAAATACGGGACAGTTACTAGATGTAGCAATAAGGTGTGTGTTAGTTTTCTTTCCTGTTGCTGTGTTAAAAGTCATGACCAACAATAAAGGAGAGGAAACAGTTTACCCAGCTTACAGGTTATAGTCCATTAACTTAGGAAAGCAAAGGCAGGAACCTGGAGCAGGAACTGAAGCAGAGACAACAGAGGAACTGGCTTGCTTTGCCCATCTCGATGTCTTATAGGATCCAGCATTACCTACCTGGGCGTGGCACCACCCTCAGTGGGCTGGGCTCCCTTACATCAATTAGCAAGTAAGGAAATGCTCACAGGCCAATGTGATGGAGGTAACTGCACATCCCTCTTCTGAGATGATTCTCCTTCATTTGACATTGGTAAAGCTATGATCAAGAAAAGGCACATGTAAAATTAACAATGCTAATGATAACAAACGCTTGATAAATAAAGATGCAGGGTCTGTGCATGAAATAAAGAAAATAAAGAAAAGGAAAGTGAAACAAAATATGCATAGTTTATATGTATATGACTTACCCTAATGTGACAGTGGCTGTGAATTAGGAAGTTGAGCATTATGACTGTCTCTGTGAGAGGATGAGGTACTGGTAATTGAACCCAGCTCTACCCTCGGCTTGACTGTTAGTTTTATGGTCTTTTCTTGGGGATATGGGTGTGACATCATATAGTCGGGACTGGCCTTGAATTTACCATGTTTGCAAGGCTGACTTCAAACTGATGAACCCACCCTTCCCGTTCTGACTGCTGGGATTACAGGTGTGTGTCACCACACCTGGAGTATGCAGTCTCCTGGATAGAACCCAGGGCTCCTGTGTGCAAGGCTACCACTCTAACAACCAAGCCCTACCTCACCCCAAAGGAGGCATTTTTGATTTTATGAAATATATCCCAGACTGGCTTCAAACTCATGGTCCCCCTGCCTCAGCCTCTCCAGTGCTGGAATGGAAGGTATGCAGTGTGTCCAGCTCTTGTTAGTTTCTCTTTCAGTAAAGAATTCCTTTATTGTGTATTGATATTCAAAATCACATGATTTCTGCTGTATGAATGCTACCCAAAAGATACTAAATGCAGAAAAAAAAGAAGAAAGCAAAACCATTCTTATGGAAATGTTACTCATGATTTTTGGCAATATCTGTACAGCCATTTTTAGTGTAGACATTCCACAATAACGGGAGTTGCTTAAAGACTCCTCCGTGGGAAATTCTGTATTGAAGCAATCTTTATCACGGAACAGCTAATAACATTGTTGCAGACTTTGGCACTATTGCTGTAGGGTGGTGGAAAATTGTTTTCCTAAAGCACCACATCCTGTCAGCAAGCGCGATCAGGAAGGTGGAGATAGACTTTAAGCTGGACGTTTTCCCACTCTCCCTCACATGCTAAAGTAAACAGCTCTCTTTCTGAGGCACAGTCAGTGTAACATGGTGTGGCTGTACTGTAGTCAATTGTACCATCTGTCCATTTAAAATGCAATATAATCATTTTATGGCGAAATACAATTACAGTGGATGATAATGATATGCAAGGGAAGGGGGAGCCCTCGCGGAGCCATTTCCCCACTCTGGATATTATTTCTTATTGGGTTCTGGGATTTCTATAATTGTGTGTTCCCCCTTCCTCTTCCCCCCACCTGCTTCTGGGACTGCTCAGGTGGGAGATCTGACGGCTCCCTGTGTGAAGGAGGCAGGCGTGTTTACACACTAGGGTGACCAGGGAAATCCTGGAGAATGCAGGAAGATTTCTAGCACACAGGAGCCTTGTATTTGCTTAGCTCAATCTCTGCCACCCTCCAAAAGAAAGGCTTGCTACCGACTTGACTGCTAGTTGGAATATTTTCACCTGTGAAAGGAGAACAACTTCCCAGTCCCTCCCCCAAATGAAAACCTAAAACAAAACCAAACAAAACCAACCAACCAAACAAAAAAACCCAAGTATTATTTTCTAGATTGCATGAAAGCTTAGCATAATAGAATGCACTGCCTGTTAGTAGCGAGGCCTCCAGGTTCTGCGAGAAGCAGGTGAGCTTCCTTGTGAACATAGCTTCATGACCCACCAAGAGTGGGTTTTCAGAGTCCTAAGACACTTCAAACACCTTTGAAAGGAACTGATGGGGAGCTCCAAGCATAGGCTTTTTCCCCGCTGATGATCTAAAGTCCTAGGGGAAGGGTGCTTCTTGTCCAAGGTGGCATTTTGTTTTCTTTGGCTGGCTGGCATGAGGACCTCTTAGGGCAGTGCCCTCTTTCTTTAAGCAGTGCTGTCAGCTTTTCTGGGCACAGTTAGAATGCCCCATAGTCCGAGCTCTGACCTGGATGCTCTGGCTCCAGTTTGGCTCTGGTTTTATGGTCCCTCTATACTTCCCAGACAGACATTTTTACTTCCGTGATTATGATCTGTGACTAGCAAGTACCTTCTTCACTCTAGTGACTTATGAAATCTATTCTTCAGGAATTCCTTGGTGTAAATCTGAGAAAGAGCAAAATAAGAAGACTGAATCTAGATTTTTAAAAATCTTTTTTATTGATTCTTTGTGTTTTACTCCTGCTCTGCTTATCTCCTTATGCCCTATCTGCCCTTTGCCCTTGCAATGTCCCCCAAATAACACACACACACACACACGCACACACACACTCACACACACACCGCACCACCACCACCACCACTACCACTACCACCAAAATGAAGCATAGAAAACATCTCACCATGGAAGCTGTAGTGTATCACAGTGTGGCCCTCTGTCCATACATCTTCGCTTGCAAATGTTCACAGCAATGAGTCATCGGTCTGGTTCAAGATCTTTGGCTTCTGCAACACCATCTATATTGGATTCTCACTGGGATTCCTCCTGGTTATCCTGTTGTTTTCCTGTGTCATGGGCATCTTGAAGCTTTAGCTCAGCAGGACTGGCCCTTCCATGTGTCCTAACTGTTCACACTGATATAGATTTTGGAATGGGCCAACTTAGAGCCCCTGGATCTGGATCTGGGTGGTAGCTGAACTGGTCAGGTGCCGGGCTTTCCTTTATCTGCTCCACCAGAGTGAGCTCTCCACCATGGCTGCAGGTAAGCACCCAGTGCTGAGCAGGAGGCAGGGTCAGCTCTCCTACTGTTCTGCCTTGGGAAATGGCTCATCTGCACCCACTCCTACAGTCAGCTCCATTGTGCTGCCCAGTGAAGGAACAGGGTCCACTCTCCCAAGTGCTGGAGCCTGCAAGGGGCTGGGCCAGCTCTCCTGCTCTCATACCCTCAGTGCTGGCTCACCTGTGCCTTTGTTATCAGTGCCAGCTCTTCTACATGGTCAGGCAAGGTGCAGGGCCAGGTCTCCTGAGTGCTCCATCCTGTGAGAGGGCAGGGCTAGATCTCCTACTCTCCTGCCTTTGGGGCCAGCTTTCCCAACTACTGCAGGTGGCAAGGGAGAGAGGGAAAGGGCATCACCCCTGACCCAATGTTGGAGGTATGCAGGGGTCATCTCTCCCTTGCTCTCCTGAGTGCTGCAGCCAGTGAGGGGCAGAGCCAGCTAACCTACTCTCATGAACCTGGGGTCAGCTCTCCCAACTGCCTCAAGTGGCATGTGGCAAGGTGACAGAGGGCATCCACTCACACCCCTTCCAGGACAGGTGGAAACTTTTAATATATGAAGGTTCACAGCCTTCGAGCTGCATGTATCTGGTTAGTGGTTGTGCTTTCTGGACCACTGGAGTTTGAGGATCTGTGAAGCCATAGGGGTTTGTAAATTAGTCTAGACCAGAGTCCTTACTAATCTTAAGACGCTGGACAAACCCCATCTTCTCTTTGCTGTGGCTATCTAGGGCACTTCAGGTTGAGGCTGCAGGAGATAACTGTCTCTGCCTTTACTCAACAACATTCATGTCTATTCAGCTAAAGGGAATTTGTGTCTTTGAGTGTCTTTGAAGGCTAGCACAATGGATCTTAGTTATCAGTTCCACTGGTAGTACTATCAGCAGCTGGTCCCACCACTCATCTGCTGTGAGGTGGCATTGGGTTGGGGGTGATGCCCTTTCCCTCTCTCCCTTGCCACTCCTTTGAAGGCTAGCACAATGGAACTTAGTTATCCATTCCACTGCTTTCTCCAGGCTAATGAAATGAAAAATCAACATTCGAATTAATAGAAGAAGGGATGGTAGATGGCTGGTGGCTGATGGCAGGTGGCTGGTGGCAGATAGCAGGTGACTGGTGGTGGGTGTTGGGTCGTGGATAATCAGAATGTGCTTAAGAAAGAGAGGGAGGTTCCAAAAGGTGGAAGGGAAGCAACTAGTCAGTGATACACTTCAGGGAAAGCTCTGAGGCCCATCATTCTGGTGTGGACCTGCTTATAGCTTTAATGAAGTTGAAAACATAAATTAAGCTTCATGAGAAACTACATCCATCATTACTTATAATCTTTCTTGAAATTTCCATTTGCTTTATCTTTATCTATACCTCAGTTCAGAAGGATTTGATATACTCATATGGACTGGAAAACAAACAAACAAACAAACAAACAAACAAACAAACTACTACCAGTCAAACAAATGAAACTTTGAACCCAAGGGAGAGGAAAATCAGACGGCATGATAAACATTTTCTGGGACATACCGTTCTCTAGCCAGAGGCAAGGGACAGATTCAGCGAAGAGATTTCAGGCTCTCTGGGCCAATGACAGAATTCTGTGATGCCCAAAAGATTAATGAGGAGTCATTTTTCCTGTGCAGAGACCTGAAAGAAATACATAGCAAGGGGTGGAGGTGTGTGTGTGAAGTAAGCCTGCTGGGATAACTACAGCAGAGGGGGTTGTGAGGCCATTTGTCAGAAGACCCCTGACAATTCCCACCCGCATAGTGTCTGTGCATGATTTAGTGAAGACCTTTCTCCAAGGACCCCAAATAATGAAGTTAAAATAGACTGCTCTCTGGAAGTCCCTGAACGAGAAAGGCATGGTGTCTACAGAAATGGGCTACATTACTGGTTTTTATATTCTTCCATGAGTGTTATTTTGTTTATCTAAGCTATGAATTGGAATATGTTAAGTTCAATTGCTCAAATAAAGAAATATTTTCAATTTCCTGTTGGAAAATGTGATACTAAATCTTTCTGTACTCCAAAATCTCCAACTTTCATACTAGAAAAGGTATTCTATCCAAAATAGATTAACTACAGTGACTATAAGCCATTGCTCAGTTTCCTAACCTGTATGGTGATGTCTTTAAGTATATAATTCTGAAGTTCTTTTTCTTGATTTAATGTTCTGTAGTCATCAGGATCTTGCCAAATGAAGACTGCAATGCAGAAAAGGTAAGAGTAGAAGGCTGGGATTATGGCTTAGTGGGTAGGGTGCTTGTATGAATATGGGGGCTGGAGTTAAGATCTCAAGCACCCAGATAAAGGCTGCGTGGGGAGTAAAGCAGAGACAGGGGTTTCTAGAAGCAAGCTCCTAGCTAGTATCGCTGAACAGCTGTGCTCTGGGTTCAAATGAGAGCCCCTGCTTCAATGGGTAAGGTGGAAAGCAATCAAGAAAGCATTTGGCCTCTTTGTACATACACGTGTGTGCGCTTACACACATATGCATATAAACAAAAAGAGAAAAAAAAAACTGTTAAAGTAAGTATAGGCCTCTGGGGCTTTGGTAACTACCAGGGCACAGTACAGGGTCCAGGGCTAGAGCATGTGTCACTACCATCTATACCCATCTGAAGTGAGAGGAGGTACAGTAATACAAATTAAAGACTTTAACTTTAGAGGACGTGGGCCCTCCTAAGGAGTAGATCCGGAAAGATGCCTTCACATCTGCATCCTTTCCTCTCCCTCATCTCCTGACCACAACCCCCAGGGGTCATATACATTAGTCTACATGTGTGGCAGTTAGGAAAACTTTTACTCTCTATCCACAATCCATAAAACTGAAGAGTCGTTCCCAAAAGTCAAGCCGGTAACCAGTTTTCCTTCCGAGGCACCTGCACACCCTCCTCAGTGGTGTCCATTTCCCTAGCCAGTTTCTTTCACAAGGATCCTGCTATGCTTGCGGTTTGATTTATTTTTATCGAGCCTCTGATCACTGGCAGAAGCTCCTGGGTCTGGACTGGGAAAGCAGAAAGAAGCTGCTTTATAGCAAACTTCTAACAAACTGACCAAGCCTTCCCCGTAAGTAAATCTCACCATTAAACATGGATCATTTTTTATTTGCTGAGGTGGGAATTCCAGAAGGGACAGACTGGAGATGGCTCTTCTCTGTCCTGTGGTATCTGGATGGCAGTGGCTGGGTATAGAGGAACTGTGTCCCAGGGGCTTCCTGATCTCATACCTGGGCTTAGGTGGCTGCCCAAATGACTTGTTTTGGAGACCTGAGCTGCTGTGTAAGAACTCCACCTGGTCAGCAGATGAGATGGTAGGGATTGTTTTTTTTGTTTTTTTGTTTGTTTGTTTTAATTCCCATCTGAGAGTGGATTTTAGTTAACGCTCTCTTCCCTTTTGAAAAAGGCATCTATCTTTTTCCACAAATTATTTAAAAACAATGTTAGCAAACAAGGTTCTCACATCAGAACACTTATAACAGCTTTAGGTTTTTCTATCTGTTTGTTTTGGGTAACAAAGGTTGAAGCATCAGTGCTGTGCACCGCAGCTCTGACAGAGTGTTTAGATGTAGAGAAAAATGCATGCTCTGTGGATGGCTTTGGTTGTAGAATAGGCACCTCTGAATGCCAGGAACTTTAGCAAAAGAAATCTCTTTCTACCCTGCTCTTCAACAAAAGAGCAAGATTTGTGAGGGGATGTGTTGGCTCCCTCCTGGAGCTACCTCCTCAGAAAGGAGAACCCTTGAGTCACAAAGGTGAATTTTGCACAGTCAGAGTTACACGCCTGAGGATGCTAAGGCAATTATATTTAAATATTTTCCCAGTCACTGTGTAAACAGACAAGGGATATCTCTCAGACTCAGCATGCACACAGACTCAGTAAGAGTGTTAAGAAGCACAGATCGAAGGCGATTAAGATGAAATCTGTGTCCTCCACGCTTGTTTGACCTCCTCTGTTGTCAGTACGTATTTCCTCCTGGGAGACGCAATTGCTTCCCAGACACCAGGCTCCTGGCAGCAGTCTTTTTTATTAGATTTATAGTCTTAATTACGTGCCTGCGCTCAAGGATGATTTTGATCAAGGATAACACACTACCTACCTAGGTAATGGTGGATTTGAACAGCGACTTCCTTGCCCAGGTTGGGCATCTCTCCTAGATAGCTTGGTTTGGGTTCTAGACCAGGCTTTTGTTGCCAAAGGACCCACTCTCTGAGTAGATCACTTGCTTCTCTGTAAAACATTCCCTCGAAGCCCAACTCTCGATCATTTTTACCCCAACGCATTGTAGTTGTCACTGTCATTTTAAGTCCCTCAGACCTAAAATTATACCCCTCTTAAGACCATCATGAGTATTCTCAACATCACAGGTGAGGGTTCTGTCCTCCAGAACACCCTTTGCTCACTGGAAAGGCATGGCATGGATGCCTGATGCCCAAAACACTCACTCCCTGGACATACACACCCAGCAGTTGCCTCATTTGAAAGACCATAGCATTTTTTTGGTGAAAGTTGAGTCCTGCCTTGGTTTGTGGCCACTGGTGGCTTTCTTGCCAGTGATGCTGAAGAATTTAAACTCTCTTGAAGGAAAAGAGGGAATGTTTCTCATCTATTCCGAATATAACTTGCATAGTTTCTACAATGTGGAGACACATGGAAATCTCTGTTGTATAGAAGGGAACTAAGGGTTTCTACTTATTTACTGCTTTAAACAAAGGCTTTGTCATCTGCACCATCTTGAAGGGTAGCAGAATTGGTGGGTTTGGGAAAATGTGGGGAACTTCTCGTGAGTACTGATTATAAATGTATTCTTTTTTTTTCCTTTTTAAAAATTAGATATTTTCTTAACTTACATTTCAAATGCTATCCCGAAAGTCCCCTATACCCACCCCCGCCCTGCTCTACTACCCACCCACTCCCACTTCTTGGCCCTGGCGTTCCCCTGTACTGGGGCATATAAAGTTTGCAAGACCAAGGGGCCTCTCTTCCCAATGATGGCCTACTAGGCCATCTTCTGCTATGTATGCAGCTAGAGACATGAGCTCTGGGGGTACTGGTTAGTTCATATTGTTGTTCCACCTATAGGGTTGCAGACCCCTTCAGCTCCTTGGGTATATCTCTAGCTTCTCCACTGGGATACATCCATTTGCCCAAAAATTTCATAAATTCATTGTTTTTAATAGCTGAGTAGCACTCCATTTTGTAAATGTACCACATTTTCTCTACCCATTCCGCTGTTGAGGGACATCTGGGTCCTTTCCAGCTTCTGGCTATTATAAATAAGGCTGCTATGAGCATAGTGGAGCATGTGTCCTTTTTAGCAGTTGGAGCATCTTCTGGGTATATGTCCAGTAGAGGTATTGCTGGATCTTCCGGTAGTACTATGTCCAATTTTCTGAGGAACCGCCAGACTGAATTCCAGAGTGCTTGTACCAGCTTGCAATCTCACCAACAATGGAGGAGTGTTCCTCCACATCCTTGCCAGCATCTGCTGTCATCTGAATTATCAATCTTAGCCATTCTGATTGGGGTGAGGTGGAATCTCAAGGTTGTTTTGATTTGCATTACCCTGATGATTAAAGATGTTGAACATTTTTTCAGGTGCTTCTCAGCCCTTCAGTATCCCTCACTTGAGAATTCTTTGTTTAGCTCAGTACCCCGTTTTTTTTAATGGTGTTATTTGAATTTCTGGAGTCCACCTTCTTGAGCTCTTTGTATACATTGGATATTAGTCCCCCATCAGATTTAGGATTGGTAAAGATCCTTTCCCAATCTGTTGGTGGCCTTTTTGTCTATTGACAATGTCTTTTACCTTACAGAAGCTTTGCAATTTCATGAGGTCCCATTTGTCAATTCTTGATCTTACAGCAGAAGCCATTGCTGTTCTGTTTAGGAATTTTTTCCCCAGTGCCCATATCTTCGAGGGTTTCCCCACTTTCTCTTCTATAAATTTCAGTGTCTCTGGTTTTATGTGGAGTTCTTTGATCCACTTAGACTTGAGCTTTGTACAAGGAGATAAGAATGGATCAATTAACATTCTTCTACATGATGACTGCCAGTTGTGCCAGTCCCATTTGTTGAAAATGCTGTCTTTTTTTCCACTGGATGGTTTTAGCTCCCTTGTCAAAGATCAAGTGACCATAGGTGTGTGGGTTCATTTCTGGATCTTCAATTCTATTCCATTGATCTACCTGTCTGTTGCTGTACCAGTACCATGCAGTTTTTATCACAATTGCTCTGTAGTACAGCTTGAGGTCAGGCATGGTTATTCCACCAGAGGTTCTTTTATTGTTGAGAATAGTTTTTGCTATCCTACCTTTTTTTGTTATTCCAGATGAACTTGCAAATTGCCCGTTCTAACTCTGTGAAGAATTGAGTTGGAATTTTGATGGGGATTGCATTGAATCTGTAGATTGCTTTCAGCAGGATAGCCATTTTGACTATATTAATCCTGCTAATCCATGAGCATGGGAGATCTTTCCATCTTCTGAGCTCTTCTTCAATTTCTTTCTTCAGAGACTTGAAGTTCTTATCATACAGATCTTTCACTTCTTTAGTTAGAGTCACACCAAGGTATTTTATATTATTCATGACTATTGTGAAGGGTGTTGTTTCCCTAATTTCTTTCTCAACCCATTTATCCTTTGTGTAGAGAAAGGCCATTGATTTGTTTGAGTTAAATTTATATCCAGCTACTGCGCTGAAGCTGTTTATCAGGTTTAGGCGTTCTCTGGTGGAATTTTTAGGGTCACTTAAATATACTATCATATCATCTGCACATAGTGATATTTTGACGTTTTCCTTTCCAATTTGTATCCCTTTGATCTCCTTTTGTGGTCGAATTGCCTTGTCTAGTCCCTGATTTTAGTGGGATTGCTTCAAGTTTCTCTCCATTTAGTTTGATGTTGGCTACTGATTTGCTGTAGATTGCTTTTATTATGTTTAGGTATGGGTCTCAAATTCCTGATCTTTCCAATTCTTTTATCATGAATGGGTGTTGGATTTTGTCAAATGATTTCTCAGCATCTAATGAAATGATCATGTGGTCTTTGTCTTTGAGTTTTTTTATATAGTAGATTACATTGATGGATTTCTGTATATTAAACCATCCCTACATCCCTGGGATGAAGCCTACTTGGTCATGATGGATGATCGTTTTGATGTGTTCTTAGATTCGTTTTGCGAGGATTTTATTGAGTATTTTTGCATCGATATTCATAAGACAAATTGGTCTGAAGTTCTCTTTCTTGGTTGGATCTTTGTGTGGTTTAGGTATCAGAGTAATTGTGGCTTCATTGAATGAATTGGGTAGAGTAGCTTCTCATTCTATTTTATGGAATAGTTTGAGGAGAGTTGGAATTAGGTCTTCTTTGAAGGTCTGATAGAATTCTGCACTAAACCCATCTGATCCTGGGCTTTTTTTGGTTGGGAGACTATTGATGACTGCTTTTATTTCTTTAGGGGAAATGGGACTTTTTAGATTGTTAATCTGATCCTGATTTAACTTTGGTATCTGGTATCTGTCTAGGAAGTTGTCCATTTCATCCGAGTTTTCCAGTTTTGTTGAGTATAGCCTTTTGTAGTAGGATCTGATGATGCTTTGGATTTCCTCAGGTTCTGTTGGTAGGTCTCCTTTTTCATTTCTGATTTTGTTAACTGGAATACTGTCCCTATGCCCTCTAGTTCATCTGGCTAAGGGTTTATCTATCTTGTTGATTTTCTCAAAGAACCAGCTCCTGGTTTGGTTGATTCTTTGAAGAGTTCTTTTTGTTTCCACTTGGTTGATTTCTCCCGAGTTTGATTATTTCCTGCTGTCTACTCCTCTTGGGTGAATTTGCTGCCTTTAGTTCTAGAGCTTCTAGATGTACTGTCAGGCCGCTAGTGTATACTTTCTCTAGTTTCTTTTTGGGGGCACTCAGGGATATAAGTTTTCCTCTTAGGACTGCTTTCATCCTACTCCATAAGTTTGGATATGTTGTGACTTCATTTTCATTAAACTCTAAAAAGTCTTTAATTTCTTTATTTCTTCCTTGACCAAGATATCATTGAGTAGAGTATTGTTCAGCTTCAACACATATGTGGTTTTTCTATTATTTGTGTTGTTATTGAAGATCAGCCTTAGTCCATAGTGATCTGATAGGATGCATGGGACAATTTCAATATTTTTGTATCTTTTGAGGCCAGTTTTGTGACAAATTATATGGTCAGTTTTGGAGGAGGTACCATGTGGTGCTGAGAAGAAAGTATATTCTTTTGTTTTAGGATAAAATGTTCTGTAGATATCTATTAAATCCATTTGTTTCATAACTTCTGTTAGTGTCCATGTGTCTCTGCTTAGTTTCTGTTTCCAGGATCTGTCCATTGGTGGGAGTAGGGTGTTGAAGTCTCCTACTATTATTGTGTGAGGTGCTTTGAGCTTTACTAAAGTTTCTTTAATGAATGTGACTGCTCTTGCATTTGGAACATAGATATTCAGAATTGAGAGTTCATCTTGATAGATTTTACCTTTGATGAGTATGTATTGCCCCTCCTTGTCTTTTTTGATAACTTTGGGTTTAAAGTCAATTTTATTCGATATTAGAATGGCTACTCCAGCTTTTTTCTTCGGACCATTTGCTTGGAAAATTGTTTTCCAGGTTCTTACTCTGAGGTAGTGTCTGTCTTTTTCTCTGAGGTGGGTTTCCTATAAGCAGCAAAATGTTGGGTCCTTTTTGTGTAGTCAACCTATTAATCTATGTCTTTTTATTGGGGAATTGAGTCCATTGATGTTATGAGAAATTAAAGAAAAGTAATTGTTGCTTCCTGTTATTTTTTGCTGTTAAAATTGGGATTCTGTTCTTGGGGCTGTCTTCTTTTAGGTTTGTTGAAGCATTACTTTCTTGCTTTTTGTAGGGTATAGTTTCTGTCCTTGTCTTGGTGGTCTCCCTCTATTATCCTTTGAAGGGCTGGATTAATGGAAAGATATTGTGTGAATTTGATTTTGTCATGGAATACTCTGGTTTCTCCATCTATGGTAATTGAGAGTTTTTCTGGGTATAGCAGCCTGGGCTGGCATTTGTGTTCTCTTAGGGTCTATATAACATCTGTCCAGGATCTTCTGGCTCTCATAGTCTCTGGTGAGAAGTCTGGAGTAATTCTAATAGGCCTGCCTTTATATGTTACTTGACCTTTTTCCCTTACTGCTTTTAATATTCTGTCTTTATTTAGTGCATCAGTTGTTCTGATTATTATGTGTCGGGAGGAATTTCTTTTCTGGTCCAGTCTATTTGGAGTTCTGTAGGCTTTAGCAGTGTTTTCCTGTGATTCTTTAAGGACTTCTCCCTGTTTAGCAGTGTTCTCCTGAATTTCTTTAAGTGAGTTATTAATGCCCTTCTTAAGGTCCTCTACCAGCATCATGAGATATGATTTTGAATCTGAATCTTGCTTTTCGGGTGTGTTGGGGTATCCAGGACTGGCTGAGGTGTGAGTGCTGGTTTCTGATGATGGTGAGCTATCTTGGTTTCTGTTGGTAAGATTCTTACATTTGTCTTTCGTCATCTGGTAATCTCTGGTGTTAGTTGTTATAGTTGTCTCTGGTGGAGCCTGTTCATCCTGTGATTCTGTTAGCCTCTGTCAGCTGTCCTAGGAGTCCAGGTCTCTTCTGAGTCTCAGTGGTCAGACTATTCTCTTCAGGCAAGCTCTCCTCTTGCAGGGAAGGTGCACAGAGTTCTAGCATTCAGACCTGCCTCCTGGCTGAAGATGAAGGCCCGAAACAGAGCCTATCCCAGAAGATGGGTTGCCTCTGCAGTCTGTGTGCTCACCTGCACAGTCTGCTCTCCAAGGGACCCAAGACACAAGATGGTTCCCTCATGTACTAAGGAGGTCAGAGCCCTCCCAGGAGGTCACCTTTCCTCTGATGGGGAAGGTGCCCAGATTTCTGGAGCCTGAAACAGGGGTCTGTTCCAGAAGCTGTGTTGCTTCTGCTTGTCCCAGAAGCTATGTAGCTTCTGCCTGTCTCAGAAGCTGTGTCGCTTCTGCAGTCTGCTCGCTCACCCTCCACAGTCCTCGAGCTGATCTGCACAGACTGGTCTCAGAGAGACCCGTGAGACAAGATGTCTCCCTCTCCTGCTTTGGGGGGGTCAGTCGGGAGGAAGATGGAGACCACCCAGTCCGATGGAGAGGAGACCACCACTTCCACGGACCTACACACCTCCGGTTTTGTCCCGGACAGAGTCTTCGACACAGTGAAGACGTCTGAAGTGAGAGTGGACGCGTCTAAGACATTTATATAAGAATCTTCAGTGTAAAAAAAGATGTTTCTCTCTGTCGATAAACACTCTAAGTTTGGCTTTTCACTGTAATGATATTTTAACAAATGGCTTTGAGTTAGCAATCAAGTTGGTTAAAATGCTATCTATACACATTTAGTGGAAAAATCGTGTGTGAGGCTAGCCCTGGCTCCACACAAATTCAATAGCTGCCTAGGCTGTGTAGTGAGAACTCAGTTTTCAAAATTAGCTTTTAAAATGTATGTTTAAATGGATGTCAAACCTCCAAACTCTACACCTTCGTGAGACTTCATGTGACATTCTGATAAGTGTATGCAGGATACAGTTTTTGAAGTGGGTTAGATTTGTTTATGTCCTCAAACTTTAGTTCTGTGTGGCAAAAATATAAAAAGCTGTACTAGCCTTTTGCAAATGTGTGGTGCGGCAGCACACCAGAGCCTATTGTTCTTAACTAATGCTTAGTTAAGACCGCCCTCCCCAGAAAGAAAAAACCTCCATTTTTTGAGAAATGAAGAACATCTTTTCTATTAGCTTCACTATGCGTTAGGAAGTAATAGAGGCAATGTTAACATTTAGCATCAATCCCATGGGTAGGAAGATTAGCGAGAGGACCTGTCAGCCTCATCTATTTCCAGGGCTCCTCTTCTTCCCTCTGTGCTAATTTATTTTTCTCACTTGCCTTTGTTGTCTGGATTTTAGCTTGGTGCTGTTCTGATCAGAGTATTTGTCGAGCTAGGTGCATGAAAAGTCCACTCTTCTGCTGCTTGCTTTGAACATTAGGGATGAAGGACAGGGAGGGAGCCATAAGTCAGGGGTAGGGAACCTCTGCACAGTAGCTGAGCCATGGATCCACTCAGTATTTTCTGTGGCTGTGAAGATGTGACTTTTGTGGCTGTAAATGAGTGACCACACATGTTAAACTTTCTATTACTAATGAGAAAACTTGCATCTTTGGAAGAAGTTTTAACAATCTTCACTGCATCTAGATATGAAATTGTGTTTGTACTCACTGGGCATCTAAACCCTGTGAGTAAAAGTGTGCACTGTGCAGCTCTGGGACTCTTGTAATTAGCTGTCACTTTGCTGAACACTGTAAGATATTATCTCATTATACAGAATGAAATAGAATAGTAATAATAGGATTATCATCCTCTGAAAATAAGTTGAAAACATCATACTTCAGTTATAGAGGTAGATTTGCCAGGAGAAGGACAGAACTAGCTGCTGGTCAGAGGCTGCTCACAGAAAAATAAAAGGCTTAGAGGGTGTCTTAAAGCCAGATGGAACTGGCACTTAGGGTCCCTTGAACTTGCTTGCTTGGCTGTCAGCAACTTGGCTGAAGTGAGTGAGATTATATGGCAAGACAGTAGCTATAACATCGCATGTTTTTAATAACATGAAGACAATTCGTTTTTAATAAAAATAAGTTGGATTTTAAGCTTTATTTATAAAATGAAAAAAATAAGGCATTAAAATAAAAAAAAATCTAAGGCTGAGAGTGAAGAATTATAAATTAAAGTCCAGCCTAAACTACCTAGAATGTTTGAGGCTAGCCCAGACTCTATATAAGTTCAACAGCTGCCTTGGCTTTGTAGTGAGGACCTGTTTTAAAAATTAAATAAATACATACATAAATTAGGATATATGATACATGTTCAGGCAGAGACTGAAGTACAGACACTAAAGAACAGAATGCCTACTTTTCCTGTATTAGTTTACAGCAAAGGAACCTGGATATCTCCTGCTGACTGATGGACTTAGCTTTCGAGGATTCATACCTTGAGCCCACCATTGACTAGAGCCCTTTGGCCTTCGCCTAGACCGGTGATCATTTAGCTTATATCTGGGCTGCTGACAGGAGCATTGGGCGTTCTACATGATTCCTGTCTCCTGATCGGGAGCTGTTAGTCGAGTGTGAACTGGGAGTTGGCTCCTGTTCCTTGCATTTTTTTGCCTCTGTTGGCAGCCGCATCTGATGACAACCCAAGAACAGTTAATGTTTTCTGGAATGATTTGAGGCGTGTCTCCAGAGTAAAACCCTCATTTGCTCCTGAACTTTAAACACAGTGAGCTGTTTCCTGTCATTCAACTGGGAAAAAAATAACAGCCAGTGGCTTATTTGGGTGCAGGTCTTAACGGGTGTCATCCAGACTGAAAGAGGGCAGTGTGGCTCACTACCTGCTCCTCTTTTTGTTTCTGGGCAGGGGCTGACCAAGTCATGCAGAGTGCTGTGTGTTGGCCTGGGCACTTCTGTGGCTTCTTGAAGGCTGTGGTAGTAGGAGGTCAGTGGCCACACAGGAAATAGCAACATCACCACAACTTGGCCTGTGAGCATCACTCACCAGACAGACACCCAACTAACTGCTCAAACCTGTCAAAACAGATTCCGTTTTTACAGCACGATATCACACTTGTTTGTTAAAGGTTGAGACAATCTCAACCAAACAGGCCTGTCTCAGCTCTGGAGACGCACACAGCCGGTTAAGCTGGTCGTTTCGTCAGTTGGAAATAGCTCTAGAGAATTTCCCATCCTGACGGAGAGGAGCAGGAGGCGTCATGCCAGGGTGCCACAGCTGAACATAGCACAGCACGAACAGCAGCATAGTGGATGTCCTGCCCTGCACGAAGCTGTGAGTCACACAGCTGACTGCCTTCTCCGAGGATGTCACCAGTGTGCTGTCCTTCTCAGAACCAAGTGTGCTGCCTGCTGATGGCTTCACGTCAGCAGCTTTCACTCTTGCAGTGGATAGAACATTTCCGTTCTCCTGGGGAAGAGACTCTTCCTCACCACCCCCTTCCCCTCTTTCCCCTGAATCTTCCTTCAGTCCTAAACAACCACAAAGTGACACTGTCTCCGTAGATTTTCCTATTGCATAAAAATGTGTTCATAAAGAATGTGGTTCTTTGCCAGTGACTTCTTCCACTCTGAACAGTGCTTGTTCTTGTTTGTTTTTAATTTTTAAAAGTTGATTTATTTATTCATAGTACATCCCAATATTAGCCTCTCTCTCCTCCTAGTTACCCCTTCATGCAAATTCTCCCCCTATTCCTCTCTCCTCACCCCCGCACGCTACTCCCCCCACTACACACATCAAGTCATTGCAGGTCTGGGAGCATCCTCACCCATGGAGGTCAGACAAGATAGCATGGGGAACGTTGGATCAGTCAGGCAACAGATTCAGGACCATCCCCCACTGCAGTTGTTGGGGGACCCGTATAAAGAGCAAGCTACACATCTGTTACATCTTGCACAGTGTTTTTGTTTTTTAATACGCATTCATATAATCACATGAGTTATTGCTTTGTTCTTTTTTATGGCCAGGTAATATTCCACTGTATGGATATACCAGATTTTGTATATTTCTTAGTTGAGGATGTTAGGGTTCTTTTCATTCTTTTGGTCACTGCCAATAATGCTTCTTTTCTTTTCTCATGTACGTTTCTTCTCACAGACACATATTTTATTCCTCTTAGTCCCTGCCCAGCAGTGGAGACTTCGTATTTTGCAGTAAATTTTATTTTCTATGGTCACACAGGCTTTCTTCTGAAGAAGTGATCATTTGGAGACAGGAATCATGGCTAGAGGACTGGGTCTGCTTGATTAAATGTGGAGGAAATTCACTTTGCTTTCTCAGCTGTAAAATGAAATGGCTTTTATCAGGCCATCTTGCCAGTCCTTTCCAAATAAAAATTTCCTGAGTAGTAACCAAAGTCTTTAAAGATATGAAAGGAAACATTTCCCCAAAGGCCTCAAAACAGAGCCCCACCCCACTGGAGACCCTGCTTCTGGGGCGTTTTTTTCCAGTTTGAAAACAACTTGAACTTTAATATTTACTTATCTTAGTTAAATTTTGTGTATTTTACAACCCTGACAAGTTGGATGAGTATACACTGAAGATCACCATTGGTGCTCTGTGAAAACAGCTACTTTAATACTTTGGCCTATGTCTACCCCATTGTCCTGCTTTTGGCTGCTTCATGGTTTACTGAGCTGTGTCTCACCCCTGCCCAGCTTTCTACTGGTGTCCTGTCTGCTCACTCCTTGGGCTCCTGTTGACTGAATCGATGTGCTTCCTGTGGTGCTAAGAGTGGAAAGGCTTTCAGTTTAAATGCCCATGGGAAGGTCACGACAGTATTGAAGGTGTTTTTAGATGTTACAGTTGAGAGAAGTCAGTGGAGGGGATTTGTACACAATAGACAGATGAGATGTAGGGAAGTTAAAAATCCAGTGGTTTCCTACACAAGATCAGTGAATCTATTTCTCCTCGGAGTTGGCTGACTTAACAGCCTTTGGAATGCCTTCTCCCTTCACATTGCTTTAAAAGTTTCTAGTGTGATTTCAAAACGGCCATGCCTTTCTAGTAAACACCCCCTAGGATTCTCTCTTGTGTTAGAGGAAAGACTATCTTGAGTTCCTTTGCTTACTCGGTGGCTTTCAAGTTCTTCCAGGTTTGGAGTTTACAGCCGTTGTTTTGGTTTGCTGAGAGACCCTCTGTGTACAGTGAAGTGATTCTTCAGTCCTAGCAAAGTGCTCTGTTCCTTGAAAGGTCAGGTACTCAAGACCGCTGAGCCCCCTCCCCTGGTGTCGAAAGCCTTCCCAGAACGACACCACCAGCTTCCTGGTGTCATTATTTCCTTTAGCAGCCCATGTAGTCTATATTTTTTTCTCAATTTTGTATAATTCTTTAAACAATAATTACTATCAAGCTCACCCCTCACAGTGGTCATTGTAGTTACATTGGATGTCATTTGGGGTTTATTTAACCAATGTGGTCCAGAACTTATTCACCCAGGTTCTACAAGCTTTGAGCCTAAAGAGCTAAATATCTCAAGTGTTCTTCTGGTGACATTTTTCCCAGTATGCAAAGTCCTTAAAATTCTGGCTAGAAAATATTAAAAGAAAGTCCCCACTAATATAGAATATGAGATATTATTTTTACCTTAACAGCCTCTGGTTTCAAAAGGTGTAGAGGATTCCCATAGGAGGTTCTATATGGCTACCAGATTAATTGTCATACAATGCAGCTTGTATTAACCATGATTCCAACTCAAGGAGTATATTAAATTGTATTGTCTACAGAATAAATGTATTTTGTATTGCTTTTAATTTTTATTGAGTGTAAATATTTCTGTACATGTGTATGTAGGTGTACTTTGTATGTATAGGTTATGTGCTCATGAGTGTGCATGTAGAAGGTAGAGGTCAAAGTTGGCTGTCTTTACTCTATGTTATCTTTTGAGACGGGGCGATCACTGACCTGTTCAGCTAGACTGGCTCTCTAGGAAGCCTAAGTACCCTCTGTGTCTGCCTACTCAGTGCTGGGATTACAGGAGCACCCTGCCATCCCATAACTTGGGTGACGGAGATCTGGACTCAGATGTGATAGAGACATCCCTCTAGTTCCTAGTGTTTCTTGTTTTCTGGTATTTTCTGCAACTCTGTGATAAATACATTGAGGCAAATTGATACTCCTATTTTGGGGTTCTGGTTTGAGTCTTTGCTTTCCTTAATACTCTAGACACTGGACCAGCCAAATGGTAAGCAACTAACAAGTCTTAAGCCCAAATACCTGATCCTGCAATTATGCAAAGCAATGTGGGTTGAGTTTGACATTGAAAGAGGAGTTTGTCTTAGTTACTTTTCAATGGCTAGGCCAGAACATTCTGACCAAGGCAACTTATAAAAGACATGTTTAAACCATGAACTAACTAGTACCCCCTGGGCTCGTGTCTCTAGCTGCATATATAGAAGAGGATGGCCTAGTTGGCCATCAGTGGGAAGAGAGGCCCCTTGGTTATGCAGACTTTTTATGCCCCAATACAGGGGAACGCCGGGGCCAGGGGGTGGGAGCGGGTGGGTAGGGTAGCAGGGCCGGGAGGGGGGAGGATATAGGGAACTTTCTGGATAACACTTGAAATGTAAATGAAGAAAATATCTAATAAAAGTTGGAAAAAAAAAAAAAAGACATGTTTAACTGGGGGGGCTTGCTTACAGCTTCAAAGGGTGATTCCATGACCCCCATGGCAAAAACTGTGGCAGAAGGCAGGTAGGCAAGCAGGTAGGCAGGCATGGCATGGCATTGGAGTAGTAATCTACAGCTTATGTGTTGAGACAATAATTGTAAGGCAGAGATAGAGAGATAGACAGAAGGACAGACAGACAGACAGACAGTTAATTGGTGATAGCGTGTGCATTTGAAACCTCAACCCCAGCACCTAGTGACACACTTTCTCTAAGAAGGCCACACCTCCCAACCCTTCCTAAACAGTTCTACTAACTGGTGGCCGAATATTTTAGTATGTGAGCTAAGGGGCATATTCTCATTCAAATCACCATAAACTTCTGATCTATCTTGAATCTGTCTGAACCTCTGGACCAGTCTCAGTAAATAAAGCAGTCGGCTAGTGACAATAGCTCCATGATCATAAACTGTTACATGTCAGGAACCATTGAACCCAAATAAAAACTCTGTGAGGCAGGTATAAGAGATGTGTTTTCAGGTGAGAAAAATGAAGTGCTGAGAAATTAAAAAGTAAGAATGTTTAAACTAGGTTGGGGCATTGTGGGGGATCTTGAACCCGGGTGGACCAGCTGCCCTTCCGTGACAACAGCTAACCATGCTGGGTTACCATGGCAATGACCCAGTGAAATCAGAAGACTGGGGGAGAACATTTCAGATGTAGCTCCTTATTTGGGGGTTGGCATTGAGTGAAGGAGAAAGACTGAAATTTGAAAAACTCCTGCATGGTGCTAACATTGGGGTTCCAAAGGTTTCCAGATCCCAGCATCTCGAGCATTGGATCTCTGCCTCACACTTGCCATGGTTCTCATACCCACCTTCCATGCTCTGGGCCATCCTTCTTATCTGGGATGCTTCAATCCTCTGGGACCCATTGTTTGGAAATGGCTTAAATTATGTTATCTGTGCAGTGAACTTCCATACCACCATTGCCTTCACCTACAGAAAATGTTCCCGAGAGTTTCCACCAGCGGGAATACACATGGGACCGTTATAAACTTCACAGGCAGAACAGAACTTAGAAGACTTGATAACTTTAAGATATTTATTTCTGGACATAATATCTGATTCTGGTCCATTTAGTGCTCCTTCCTTGTGATCCATCCTCTAGTGGCTAGCTGGTTCCATAGAGTGAACCTTTGTTTAGCATTCTGGATTTTGGACTCATATAACATTATGGTATTGCTACATACTGTACAAAGGTTTCATAGCAGAGACCAGCGGGCAGGGTGTGGGTACCCAGAGTATCTATCACACTCATGCCTTTCAGCCTAGATCTCATGTACTAGTGGGATGAATATCCTGCCATCTGTAAGATGGACCATGAGGGGACTTACAGGAGGCAGCTAAGAAATAACAAACTATTTATGTTCACTAGTGGAATAGCCCAAAATCCAGACAGAAGTTCAATGTGCCGAGATGTTACAAAGAGTGATTGTGTGCACGAAGCATGACAGCATGACACTTATGGAAAGTCTGGAACACATTTAATGGATTCCTCTTCTACTTCTTCTCTGCTTCACTTTCTCCCTTCTTTTCCTTCTAGTTTCACCCACCTCTTACATCACTACAGTGATGTAGCTCAGGGCCTGCACATACCAGACAAGCGTTCCACCACTGAGGGACATTGGCTAGTCCTTGTTACATGTTTTAACACATAAGTTACAGTGTGAGAAGTGCTGGAATGATGGTGCATATGTAATATAACCTTACATGGTTCTAGAAAAATCTACTGAAATGACACACATCAACATTTAACAGTGTTTTCCTGCTATTTATGATAGCACCATCTATAATCCTAGCACTTGTGAGGAAGAGGTAGGAGCTCAGCTTGGTCACATGACATTGGAAAGAGAGGAGTGGGAAGGGACAAGAGGAGAGGAAAGGGGAAGAGAGGACAGGAGAGAGACACAAACACATAGACAGACAGACAGACAGACAGACAGACAGACAGACAGACAGAGGAAGAAGGAGAGGAAAGGGAGAGGGAGAAATAAGGGAGCATTCTTTGGATGGTGGTGAGACTATAAATAAATAAACATCCCCCTTTGTAAGCTGGGCATGGTGGGACATGGGAGGCAGTGGCAGGTGGATCTCTGTGAGTTCAAGGCCAGCCTGATCTATACAGTGAGTTCCAGGATTATCAGGACTATATAAAGAGACCTTGTCTTAAAAAGAAAAAAAGAAATAACTTATCACTCATTAGATAGAATTCAAGAACCTTGGTATCTGGCTTGTACTTTATAATGGGAGAAAATCAAGAGCATGACACAAAACTGAACTGTTTGTTGTATGTTCTTCAAAGGTAACCAAGAGTATGGCTTACACAAAATTAAAGACACATTGTCCAGGAGAGTTTGAGAAGAGTCTGAGTTTTTGACAATTTTGGAGAAGACAATATGCATCTGCTTGTGTTGATTTTTTCCTCATTGCTGATGTCTTACCATTATTATTTTTGTGATTTAAGATTGCCACTTCTTTTAAATGTCTGACAGTCATAAGCTTTGCTACCAAAAAATGAGAGAAGTATAGTTTTTATACTAAGCATCATCTTAGAGGATTAAAGGCCCACAAGCACATTAGTAATTGTGTGCTCCATGGATGTTCCCTTGCTAATCCTGCTCCAATGTTTCTAGGTATCTGGCTCACCCACCAGATGTCTCCCGTGCCATTTTTTGTACCTAGATGTGCCTGTCAGTGTAGCATATTTTTGTACTTGTGAGTGCATACCCAGATAGCTCTCTCTTTCAAACTCTATGCCACAGACACACGTTTGTTTGTTCCCAGCAGGAAAATGTCTAGAATGCTCTGAGTGCTTTAAACAACTTTTCTGCACATAAACATGTCAATATTTATGTCTTTAAAGTGCACATATCTGTTACGACTACTTTGAAAACTACATAAAACACACAAATAAGAAGACAAAATTCCCAAGAAGTAACCACTGTTAACAACTTGGAATGTTTCCTTCCCACATAGTTTTATTACTGCTTTTGCATAAATATCATATTCTCATGCACACTAGGCTCATCTGCCCTCTTTATATCAGTACATGCGGTCTTTATTTGTTCTTTTAAGCTACTTTCTTATTAACTGACTCAATTATACCTTTATGTAGTCATTATTTACTGGCAGATATATAGATTACGATCTCCTCTCTTTCTCTCTCCCTCCCTCCCTCTTTCTCCCCCCACCCTCTCTGAAATAGAGTCCTTGTGTTTTGCAGGGTAGCCTTTACCTTGAGCCTGGGTTTAAGCCTTCTGAGTATTCAGGACTAAGGACACAAGCTATTGTGTCAGCTAAGTGTCTTTTTAAAAATTCATTTGGTGTTGGTTTTCAAATCCAGGGCCTTGTTCATGCCAGGT
>LR749898.1:564438-677484 GCA_902729485.2 Mus minutoides
TGGGGGGAACTGCTGACCCGCTGCTCCCAAAACCACCTCTGCACTCACGCGTAACCCCAATGCGATCTTAAAGTCCTGGGGTGTCCCTAGCTGTGTCCGCTGGGCTCAGAGGAAAGATGGCAAGCTGGTTTTTTGTTTTGTTTGTTGTTTGTTTGTTTGTTTTTTGTCAAGTCAGTTGTTGCCTTGAACTATAAAAACAAGGAGGGGGTTATAGAATTGGGATGATACTACTAGTCAGACCTAGTAAGTTCCGTTGTTACCAAACAATTTGTTATAGAAATAAAAGAGTCGTTAATTTTTTTATTTAGCAAACACAGTGGTTAGTACTGCTTGAGCCATCTTCTGGTGCTCATCTGCTTACTTGAATGTGGATGTGTTGAAAGTCCATAGGTAAGCCAGTCATAACATCTGCTCCAAGAATGATGCTATGAGATGCACTCCAAGAAGTAGTCACTCACTGTTCCATCCAGCTATTAACTAAAACAGGGGAGCAAGCTAATTAAAGTCTGACAAGAATTCAGTCCTTTATTGAAAGTAGAAATATGATTCATTTCAATAGCTGCTGTGATGGTTAGATGCTTTTTGGAAACTCTGCAGCAAGCTCTTGACACCACAGACACATTCTTTGCAGAGTCACTTCTCAACAGAGCCTCCTTTGCCTACTTTCAGCAAGAGCTAGCATTTATTTGTTCTTATAGCAGCAAGGAGAAGGGGCCAGTTACTGAATTCAGCTCCATTCATTTGAACCTTAGCCAGAGAACTCTTTAAAATAGTTTTAACTGATGAAGGAGGAACATGGGGCTATCTACTAAACATAGTTTTGTGGGGTTTCAGTGCATAGTAAGTATTGAGGCCCTCCCACTCCTGACTCTTGTTGGGAAAAATTGGGCATATTAGCTGTTGATTGCTTGATTTTCTGTGGAAGGACTTTTAGCATAGTTTTAACCATGGTGGAATTGTGCCAACAAAAGGGTTTTTCATAAGCACCTAGATCCCAGGAGTCTTTCCCAAGTATTAAAGGATGCTTTGGTAAGATGTTTATAGAACAGAGGCAAAAATCTTCATTTGTCCATCCTACAGTGAGAAGTCTTGTATTTCCTACCCTTCTCTGACCAAGGGATCTGCCTGTGTTTCCTAAGACCCAGGTTCGACCATTGAGCTGCAGCCAATGCCTGTGCTAACAGCAACTGTTGTCTGTGTGAATGCAAAAAGGAATGCACTCATGAGTGAACAGAAAATAGCCTCATGATGGTCACACAAGTGATGAGCAAAGGCCTATCCATAGATAGGGCTGCCATCTCTAAGGACAGAGCGAAGGCCTGCACACAGAACTCTGGAAAGCTGCTTTTCTGTCCTATTCCTAAAGGTTTTTTCAAGTGTAGATGAAAACCAAGGACCCTAGATTCCAGTGGAGATCTAAAATGGTTCTGCCACTTCTGGGGAGGTCCACCTTAGATAAGTTACTGGACCTCATTTTAGTTTATTTCCTTACTTCCAAAGTGAAGAACTTGATGTCTCGTATGGCTGGTAAGGTTTTGAGGTTTACAGAAACTGTTTCTAACGTAAGCACAAATAAACAAGCCTAGTTAACCAACACTTTTACTGCTAGAGGGTGAAATTTGACAAAACAGGATCAGAATATCCTTCCTGATTCCCATTGTTAAAGAGCATTGTCAGGATTGTCAAGTTTTACATAAGCATACGAACAGACTGCATGCCTTTAAAAATAGATTCAAGTGGGTCCGTGGCAGCCATGGTTTTTTCTCTGACTTGGTCTGCAGTAACCTTGATTCAAACATGCATGGTTGTGTACAAGCTTAAACAATTGCTCCTTTATACTAGGCTTCTTCCTTTATGACCAACTTTTCTTGCACTGTTGGTTTAGACTTTCTTGTGTATAAGGTTTGAAGCATAGCTCATGCTTACGGATTCCTTTAAAAAGCGGTAAAACCATCAGGGTCCTAAGGGTAGGGATGAGCTGCCTGAGAATGGTGGCACTCTAGAGAGGCCCCCTGTCATCCACCCGGACCTCTTGTTCACACTAAACACTGTGAATGTGTTTAGATTCCCAGGTATATCATCACACTGCATGAACTCCTGGCTCATACCCCCCATGAACACGTGGAGAGGAAAAGTCTGGAGTTTGCTAAGTCCAAGCTGGAGGAACTGTCCAGGTATGCAGAGAACTTGTGGAAAGGGTTTGGGAAGAGACAGCATGGCAGCCTCCTGTGGAAGCCAGGGTTATGCGGGTTTCAAGGGAGAGGAAGCAAATGATAGAGCCAACAATTTTTGCTTAATCGCAGAATGAAAGAGATGGTGCTGAATTACCACGCACATTCATTTTAGCCAAGAGAAATGTCTTTGGAAAGTTCTCATAGCATGTGAATTTATATAGTTGAGATCAGGAATATTGTGGTTAAGTTTGCAAATGTTCTCTGTCTTGTTTTCATCAAAATAGAAAATGACTTTCTGCTGCATTTTGTATTCAGATATGGCAAGAAGCTGGAGAGCAGGCAGGTTGTCATCAATCCTCTTCAGATGAAATGGGACAGTAGTGTAGCGGTCCTCAAGGAGTAACTCTTCAATGTTAAGGGAGGAAGCCATCTGTAGAATTCTGGGCTCTTTCCTTTTGCATCCAAAGCAATCTTTGTCACTCACTGATGGCTGGCCTGCTTACCTTTCGAAATGAGCTCACACAGTGTGACTTTGCTTTGGGCTGTGATGGGCTGAAGCCTGGAGGTCAGTCTTATCTTACTGTGGCTTTTTTTCCCTATCTGTAAGGCAGTAACTACTGTCTCCTCTTCTCTCTTGCCTCCATTGTGTCTGACAGAGTGATGCATGATGAAGTCAGCGACACCGAGAACATACGGAAAAACCTCGCCATTGAGAGGATGATCGTAGAAGGCTGTGACATTTTGCTGGATACCAGCCAAACTTTTATCCGACAAGGTAAGACTGGCTGATCCGACCCTCTACTCATGAGATCTGCATGTCTGTCATGGTATCTCCGGCAGAACCAGGGACACTTTCTGGAGCAGGCCTGTGTGCTCGGTGCAGTTCATTCAGGACACTCCCAAGGCCTTGACCAAAGCTGTGGTTGAGGCCCACCTCTGTGCTATTTCTTTTCAGGGGCCATGAAAAAAAGCAACACAGTAATAGTAAATCACGGGTGCCACAGTAAATCACACTCTGGCTGGACTCTCCTCCTCAGTGGACCGGACATTCTCTACAGCTCCAAGGAGGACAGGTCGGTCTGGCCAATTGGAAGGGCAGTGCCAGGTGATGATGATATCCAGGCAAAGGCTCAGGAGAAAGTGGCACTCCTTAAAACTTCTGCACATAAGAGCAGGGACAATGTCCTCCGAAGTGAAAACTTTAGACTCTCATTCCCTTTTCTCATCCGCGCTGCCGAATCAGTGTCATGTGATGTCACGTGATATGCTATGATCTGATTGGTAACTCCAGTTACCAGACACAGTGGGTCCTGCTAGACTGTGGAGATGGTGTAGCTGTTCTCTGTGTGTTGTGAGGGGCAGCACCTGATTAATTAAGCTTTTGAAGAGATGAAGTTAATTCATGAGTTTTGGAGAAGGAACAGCCTGACGATCTACAACCCTCCTCAGCTCTTATTTCAAAGCGCAAGAAGTTAGCCACACCCTAAGATGCTTCCAAGTGCTTAGGTGTCTTGGGGGAGGAGAGCATGCTCTGTGTGCTGCATCTGAACAACCAATATGGTCTGCTGCTTATCTTTATAGCTTTGAAATCAGTATGGATTGAAACCTACCTTTGGAACTTGAATTAATCATTAGTGCTGCTTATGGCCATGGTGTGCCAACACTATTTGAGGTTATTACTGTTTCCTTCCACAATACGCTACTTAAAATATGTTTTACCTCATCAAATAAGATATTATGCAGTCCACAGTATTATTATTATTATTTGCTTAGAATACTTAAAAAGTTTAGCACACACCATTCTGTTTTCTGGGTTTTTTGTTGTTGTTACTGTTTTCATTTTCAGTTTTTGTTTTGTTTTGTTTTTTTGAGGAGAGACACTACAAATATGCTAAAGTTGGGAAACACATTTTAGAAATCATTCCTTTCCCATTTTTAACACCATTTACTAACTTTTTAAAAGTAATAGCAGATCGAATACAATATCGACACCACCAGGCCTTTACGATTTCTGTCTTATTGCCTTGTGCAGACTGTGTCCCTACGATGGCCAATGTTCTGCCTCACGGTACATTGCCTGCCTGTGCCTTCAACAATGCCATCCTCTACCTGGGAGTGGGAAGGCTCTACCCCATCTCTTTTGTGCCTATGAAAGGTCTGATTGGTCTAGCAAGCTCAGATCAGATAACAAGGCTTGAGTCGACTCTTCTCTGTTTCCAAGGCATTTTGCTCATGGAGCAGGGGTTCTGTCCTTTTGTGTGACGTATCTATCTGCATGCTTCCCTCTCCCAGGAACTGCAAGGGCTGAAGGGCAGCATTCCAGACTTCTCTGTGCCTCATCTTGCCTAGTACTGACGTCACTGGGAAAGGGGGCATTCAGGTAGACGGAATAGCTTATTGATTGAAGTTGCGGTTGTAAGCTATTTATTTTATATTTTTCTTGTATTTGGGCTTCTCTAAAAGTGTCTCATAATTGACGTTACTGTAGATCTAATAATGGATGGAACCCTTCCTATAACTTGCATACGATTTCTGGAGGCACTTTTGATTGAGCAGTATTATTACCCAGAAGCACTCAATGTATTTATAAAACTTTCTTTGAGTCTGAACCTCACACACACACACATACACACACAAACATACAAATAATGAGGCATGTTTGAGGGTCACATGCATTGAACAAGTCACATTTTTTATTACACCATTAGAAGCAAAACATCATATCCAGCTTCTCCCTTGAAGCCACATTTGAATGTTACTCATTCTGTTATATGTCACATAGCTAAGGCAGGGTTGGCAATGCCTACCTTGGATGCTGCTGTTGTGGCAAGGTCTGTGGAATCAGTTGCTTCACAGTAGCCTTGCTGTGTGTTTGATCTGGTTAGTCTATTCAGGAGCTTTTCAGTAAAGGTTGTTTCTAAACATTAGAACTTCATCTTAAGTTAGAAATTAATTGATTATAATTGGAAAGTTTGCACTATTTTTCTTTAATTTCTCCTATTAGCACTTTTACTAAATATTCTTAACAGGCTTTAACACCTACAAAACACATTTTCAAAAGTATTATTCATTAAACTACAAGGGTTTATTTTATTATTTTTTTTATTTTCCACTAAACTGACTACAATGTACCTCTAATGGTGTTCTAGTATTTTTATTGACTACTCTGATGTGAAATAAGGTTTATTTTAGTATATGGGTGTTTGCATCTGTACATATCAGCTTTCAACTTTATATGATTGCCAAGAAAAATAACCCCCAGGACCTCAGTAAGGTCTCCCTAGAGTAAGGATGTACAGCAGAGAGCATGAGGGCTTTACCATCTCAGATACCAAGCTCAAGGCCTAGAAGATGTTATTCATACATTCATCGGTGAACAGAATTCAGAACAAAGACATTAGCCAGTCTTAGAGGCTACTCTGTGGGCTTTAAAGGTGTAAGGATAAGAAGAAGTCTTCCACAGTTAACCTCAGTCGTTAGATACCCGGGATTTGAGATGCTAAGGACTGGGGCACAGTAGTGGCCTAAGAGAGAGGGTATGGCGATCATTTCTGTAATACCAATTATTTGTCTAATCTTCATTAACCAGAGAGGGATCTTTTCCAAAAGTCACATGGCCACGTTGAAATATGTCAAACAAAAGATGCCATGTGACAAAAACAACTCTTTTTAAGCACTCACTCCGTTTTATAAACCAAGAGTCTTGAGATGGCTCGCTTCTAGTTTAGTGAATGTATTTCCATCCTCATCTAATGTGGATAGTCTCCTGTTCAGCGAACAGTTAGAGTTTAACATGTTAGTGTATGGTTGCCAAGGAAACTTCCTTTTAAACCTCAAAGCTGAAATTCACAATAATTGCTAATAGATGTGCTAACCATAAATTTTGTCATTTCTGACTTAGAAAATTACTTAGATTGCTTTTAAATGTGCCAATGAACACATTATTATAGAGTTTTCACTGACTTGGTTACAGATTTTCTGAAACTGGACTTGTGACCCCCATTTGTCCACCAAGACACTGGTGTCCCCTTTCCACTCAGGCCTGACTAACCTGACCTCATGAGCTGGACGGCCTAGGCTGTCTTAGTCCCTCTCGTTGTGTGCAAGTTCCAGTTTTTATGTTCTTAAATCTACTGCATTGTCTGACTATGCCCTGCACCTATGTGTGACCTTATGAGAGTTACTTCAACTCAAGCTTCTGTTTCCCCGTTTGTAACTCCATCTCCCAAGTCCCATGAGCTCCGAGTCTTTGCAGCAATTACTTGCTCATAGGCTTTCTAACCTTCCTGCCTTCTGTGGTCTCCACACCTCCTCTCCTTCTCCAATTTAAATCTTTGCCACATGAGCTGTCTGTCAGCTTGCTCCCACCCACCTCGCCCCCTCCAGTTACTCTCCTCTTGTCCAACCCTTCCCTGGAGTCTGAGCCTTCTCCTGGCCCTTTGTTCCCACTCCCACTCCCTCCCCCAGGACTGCTTCCTTGCTATTCTTTAAGCCCAGGATCACTGCCTACTTTCTGTCTGTCATGCATCCCACTTAATCACTCACCTAAATAGATGATGTGAGATCAGGACATGGAGCCTTGGGTCCTGTATGCCTTACCAGCTCTGCTAATGGGAAGATACGATTTGGAACATTTATATGTTAATGTTAATCTTGTGGGTTTTGTGACTCGCATGGTCTTATTGTCTTAGGTATATATATTTTACATAAAAAAGTATTTTTTTCACTTATAGAACTAATCTGTGCTTGCTTTAAAAAAAACTAAGAAACTCAGAAAAAATGAAGGAAAAACAAGGTTGTTTCTCTGGGTAATATTATTTAAGGAGTGACTATATACTTTGTGGTTCTTGTGGGCTCATCAGAGCCTGTGTAGGGCTGCACAGGGGTGGAATAAACAGATATTACTGGCTGCAGTGATTTCAGAAGTTAGAAGTTAGAAGTGTTTGCAATAATCTTGGAACTTGGTGATTGAGTTTTAATAGACCGGAAATTTCTTTTCAGGTGCAGATGTCTCTATTAGTGTGTAGTCTACAAGTGGATAGCAGCATTCTCCAATATTATATAAATACTGTGGAACACGGTGCATCTCTCACACTACATAGACTACAGCTCTGCTCTCGATGTGGCTTGCCCTCCATTTAGGTTTCACAAATACATCTTAATCGCACACTTTTACCTTTCTCTTTTATTAGCATATATTAGTTGTACAGAATGGGGTTCATTGTTTCACACCTAATTTAAATAGTTTTAAATAGCTTTCCTTTAAGGTAGTCCTAAATTAAATTGCATCAAATTACATAATTTATGAACCTTTATAGTATACATGTATTACGCCAGCTATTTTTAACATGCAATGGAAACTATTAATATACTTTTTATTTTGATTGCTTCAGGAAGGATAAATTCTACTTACTTTAATCAAACTAGCATAGTATCTACAATTATACAGTTTATAAATGTACCAAATCAGTTCATAGATGGTGTCAATGCTTCAAATTTGATCTGACATATTTTTTCAAACTTATGTTCCACTTTACTGATGAAGAGTAAAATTAAAATCACTTCATATCAATGCTAAAAACAGTTTGTCCCTTAAAATACAACGCATTGTTTCCTCGAAGAGAATAGAGGAGATTCGTTTGTTCCAATGGCACAGCAAATACATCCTTGGTATTTTGGAAACAGATCCTTGTGTTTGTTGCCAAGGTCATGGTCCTCACCAGAGTTTTAATTGCTCACTGTTCTCCACTTTTGTAATCACCAGGTTCTCTTATCCAAGTACCTTCTGTTGAGAGGGGGAAACTCGGTAAAGTCCGCCTTGGCTCGCTGTCCCTGAAAAAGGAAGGCGAGAGACAGTGCTTCTTATTCACCAAGCACTTTCTGATTTGTACACGAAGTTCAGGAGGAAAGCTGCACTTGCTCAAGGTACGAGCCTTCCATGGCACTTTCATGTGTCTTCTCGGCACTGAAGAGGCATTGAGGTTAACTTGCTTCTGACTTCCCAGTGCCTGCTACTGTCATGAATCAGATTGCTAAGTCTGTACAGGGAGAGGTGCTGTGTGCCTAAGAGCTCTGGCTGTTATTTTGTCCTCATTTGGATTCAAGGCAATAGAAATTTATTTTAAGTGTGCTTTATCATAAAGTATTATTAAAATCAAAATCTAGACAAAATTATTAACACTTGACAACTACTGGGCCATAGATATCTTGTCCAGTCACTGTAGTGTACTGGTAAAATATTTGGCAATTGCTATTTTATCTTACAGTGCACCAGGAGCAGTAAGCTTAAAGCTTAGTACTTTTCGCAGGAAAAGTTTACACAGTTGATATTTATTTATCTTCTGTTGTTGCTTAGAAACATTATTCACATGGCCAGTGAGATGGCTCAGCAGATAAGGGCTCCTGTCACCAAGCCCTAGGATTTGAATCCAAATCCTAGTGCTCACACGGTAGAAGAAAATAGAGTCCCACCAGTTTCTTCCAACTCACATGTGCAGTAGCATTGCCCCATGCGCGTGTGCGCATACACACACATGCATACACACACACACACACTCATGCACACATATGCATACACATGATACATAAAGTATAAAACCAATTTTTAAAATATTATTTACCCCATGACAATGGCCTCTACTTTCTAAGACACTTCCTGGCTGGCCAGTTCCATCTTGGTTACTCTCTGAAGTCACTGTGGTACCATTTAGTCTCTCAACAATTTTATCAACAGTGGGAGCAAGAGAGTGGGAAGAATTTAATTAAAGTTAAGTTTTAAGTTATTTGTTCTGTTTGGTTTTGAACTCTGTGAAAAATTATTTATGACACAGGAGCTGCCAACTCTGTGGCAACCCGAGAGTCAGGATTACAAGACAGAATTCCCAAACTGCACAAGACCACCAACCTCTTACTCTCTAATCTCTTTGATTCCAGACAGGTGGGGTTCTCTCCCTCATTCAGTGTACGTTGATCGAGGAGCCCGATGCAAATGACGATGACCGTAAGTGACATCCCATCTCTTGGAACAGCTAGAATAAAATAGCAAACTTCTGTAGATCGTCATTTATAGAGCTAAGAAGGGCTGTCTGTGGAGGCTGAAGAGATGCCAGGGCAAATTCGCTAGAGCTGTTTATCCATTTAACCCGTGAGCCTTGATAAACCATCGGTAGGAACTACGGCTCTGCAGAGTTTGCCTCAAGATGGTGCCTTTTCATAGGCAGACAGGAAGGAAGGAAGGGGGCTTGAGTTAAATCGGGATTTCTATATATGATGGAAATGAAAATAAATGCGGACTGGGAAGGTGAGTTTTGAGGTGTCCTCTGCCCTCAGCTTCTTTACCAGTTTGTTGGGGGAGGGGCTTTTTTTCCACTTGTTCCAGAAGCACATTGCTGAAATGAGAGGCTGGACTCAAATGCATGTGGGTCCCTCGGGAGAAGGCTAGATGGGAGAGCCATTGATCATGTCTCTTGCACTCACACGTAATCGTTTGGTTTTTGTGTACTGAAGCCAAAGGTTCTGGCCACATGTTTGGACATCTGGATTTTAAAATCGTAGTGGAGCCTCCTGATGCTGCCTCTTTCACTGTAGTCTTGTTAGCACCTTCGCGCCAGGAGAAGGCTGCATGGATGAGCGACATCAGTCAGGTAATGAGATTTTTCTTTTCCTGATTTTTTTAAAAAGGAATTTTCAGCATAAACATTTAGTGAGGATTTCTAGAATAGTGAGTGCCTCTAAGTTGTTGGGCTTACTGGCATCGTTGATTCACAGTTCGATGGGCTGTTAGCATTTCATTGTTCTTTCTTTGTTAATGTTCACCTAAAATACGGTAAATATGACCAGTGTTTTGCTCAACCATCATCAGAGAAGCTTCCTCCTGCAGCAGATGAGAGCAAATGCAGAGACCCCCAGCCAGACATTACACAGATAGTAAGAGACCTTGGAATACCCAGCTCTTAATCAAATCCCTCCCCTCAGGGCTCAGGGAGCCCAATGGAAGAGGAGGCAGAAAGAGTGTGAGAGCCAGAGGAGATGGAGGACACCAAGAGTTCAAGGCCCTCTGCATCAACATGAACAAGGCTCATATGACCTCATAGAGACTTGCAGAATGCACAGGGCCCGTATGGGTCTGCACCAGGTCCTCGGCATACACACTGTGGCTTCCAGTTTAGTGTTTCATGGGATGCCTGGGAGAATGAGCAAGTCGGTCTGTTTCGTGTGCATTCTCTTGGACTCTTTTCCTTCTGTTTATCTGTTTTATCTAAGCCCGATGTTAGGTTTGATTCTATAGTATTTTATTTCATTGTTTTTAAAAATGTAGTTGCATTGTAGTTTCCAAGCCTTCTAACCTAACTGCAGCTCTATTGAGCAGAACTGTTCAACAGAGCAGTGTTAAAATTGTCCTGTTAGTGATTTCTTTTTCAGTAACTCCAATGGTAATTTGGGGGGGCGGAGAGGAAAGGGTTTATTCAGCTTACACTTCTACACTGCTGCTCATCACCAAAGGAAGTCAGGACTAGAACTCAAGCAGGTCAGGAAGCAGGAACTGATGCAGAAGCCATGGAGGGATGTGACTTACTGGCTTGCTTCCCCTGGCTTTCTCAGTATGCTTTCATATAGAACCCAAGACTACCTACCAGTGTACGGATGATACCACCCACATTGGGCCATCCCGCCTTGATCACTAACTGAGAAAATGCCTTATAGCTGGATCTCAGAGAGACACTTTCCCAACTGAAGCTCCTTTCTTTGTGATAACTCCAGCCTGTATCAAGCTGACACACAAAACCAGCCAGTACACTTGGATTCCCAATGGTGTTTTTTGCTTGTCTATTTCTGAAGTAGGAAAATGATGAAGGATACAGAAGCGGCTAACAAGGGCTGTGGTAAAAATCTGCAAAGTGAAAAACCAAAGGAGGCAGCATCTTTAGGATGAAACCAGGAAACAACTTCCCGAATTTTGTGTAGAAGAAAATTAGACCCTGCACAGTGGAGCCAAATGTGAGTGGAGCAGGAAAATGTCTGAAGCAATAAAACCAAAAGTTTAAGGATCTGAAGACCCGATCTGATCTGGATGGCTTGCTCTTCTTGGATCTGCAAGGCTCGGGCAGGAAACCGATGCATTAATCTAGGCAATGATGCCACATGGATATATGTCAAGCTAGTTACAACTGGACTCGATTCATGCTCCACATGGACTGTGGCTCCATTTACCAATGCGGGGGGAGGGGGGGGGAGAGTTATATTATGACAGGAGGGTTGCTTGAATCTAAGAATCCCAGACCAACCTGTGCAATTAAGCAAGAACTCATTTCTAAAGTAATTAGTTAATTGATAAGATCTTTAATTAATATCCAGCATTTACTTCCAAAATGTTGTCATTTGAAGAAGACTAGGGAAAATGGCAAAGGCATTCCTTTTTTTCTGACGAATTCTTAGTAATTTTTTATAAGATGCGAACGGAAACATGTAATAAGATCGGGTCTTCAGATCCTTAAACTTTTGGTTTTATTGCTTCAGATATTTTTCTAGCTCCACTCACATTTGGCTTCACTGTGCAGGTCAGAAATGTGGGGTTAGGAAATCCACCTTTGTCAAAGTTGTGCAGGTGCTTGGAGCTGGTACTCAGCCCTTAGGCAAGTCTTCCTGTTGGTTCTAAACATCCTGTGTGGGCTACCTGTCTACCCCTCAGACTGCTGTAATAGTGGGTAAATAGAAGAGAAGCTGTCTCCTTTTTAGATCCCGTATGGATAAACATGTGAGATCTTCCTTAATTTTTTTGAGCAAAATCACTCTTTTTTTTTTCCAATTTTTATTAGATATTTTCTTCATTTACATTTCAAGTGTTATCAGGAAAGTTCCCTATACCCCCCCCATCCCCGCTCTGCTTACCTACCCACCCACTTCCACATCTTGGCCCTGGCATTCCCCTGTACTGGGGCATATAAAGTCTGCATGACCAAGGGGCCTCTCTTCCCAATGATGGCCAACTAGGCCATCTTCTTCATATATGCAGCTAGAGACATGAACTCAGGGGGTACTAGTTAGTTCATGTTATTCTTCCACCTATAGGGTTGAAAACCCTTTCAACTCCTTGGGTACTTTCTCTAGCTCCTTCCTTGGGAGTCCTTGGTTCCATCTAATAGCTGACTGTGAGCATCCACTTCCGTGTTTACCAGGCACTGGTATAGTCTCCCACGAGACAGCTATATCAGGGCCCTTTCAGCACTATCTTGCTGGCATATGCAATAGTGTCTATGTTTGGTGGCTGATTATGGGATGGATCCCTGGCAGCCACAGTCACTGATTGGTCCATCCTTTTGATTCAGCTTCACACATGATCTCTGTAACTCCTTCAATGTGTGCTTTGTTCTTAATTCTAGGAAGGGGCAACGTGTCCACCAAAATCACTTTCTTATATGGTTAATTAGTTCTTTTATTACTCCTAACCTGCATTAATACTACACTAAGCCTCTCCAATTTGTAAAGAATCTATGATCTTATTAAATTCTGGATCATTCATTGGTTATTCAAAGATTTACTGAGGAATTGTTGTATGCAGCCAGGTCTTCTTCAGATATGGGCATATGGTAATAGGATTGACTGACGATTATGGCAGAAAAGACTTGATGAGTGCCTATAATTTGAAAGCATTGTGAAGCCAAAAAAATATAAAAAGATGGAAAAGAAGAAGAATAACCAGATGTTTTCCCAGCTGCTTCAATCTTCATTTTATTGTGTAACCAGGGCACCTAAGATTCCAAGTTAATCGTCATAATCTCCAACCTTCTCCACAGTGCCTAGTGGGACATGTAGGAAATACCCCTGGAGCGCAGGAGGGATTTCATGCTTGGTCTTTTAAAGGATGGAACTTAAACTTTTACCTGCTACAAGCATTCATGTGAGATCTTCTTTCTATTTAGACTATGGTTCAAGGCAAAAGTGTTCAACTTCCTCCTTATTCTTCTAGGTGCAATGGCGAGTGTGTTCCTTAGTACAAAATGATGCTAGATTTTATCAGCAGTTAAAGAACATTACTAGAAAGTTATATCTCTTTGGGTAGAAATGAAATTAACACAGGAAATTACTGTCTTCAATTATTCCTGTCACCATGTGACCTTACAGTTTTATTCTTTCAGTGAACATATTTATACAGTGTTACTATGCCAAGTGCTATTCTAGGCCACTGTGACATAAAATAAGAAAAAGAAGAGACAGCAACAAGAACTTCCCTTATATTGATTACATTCCTTGTTAAGAACACACACACACACACACACACACACACACACACACACACACACACACACACACACTATCACACTCCCAGCAGCAAAACAAAATACTTAAAAAAGCAAATGTAACGAATGGGAATAGCACGTGGACATGAGATGAAGTGAAAGTCATTCCAGGAAGAGGACACAGTGACTGCAAGGACTCTAAAGCAAGAGAACTCTGTGTTCTAAGGACTTCCATGAAAACCAGTGTGACCAGACTGCAGAGCATGGCCCTAGTAAGATGTCATAGGGCCAGATCTGGGATTCAGTCCATGGCAGGGAAAGGTTTTAATTTGTACCTCAAGTCAGATAAATGCTTTTAAGGGACTTGAGCACGTGGATTATGGCATTTAACTTAGGCCTTGGAAGGTCACTACAGGTATTATGGAGAGAGCAGATTGAGCTGGACAGCCAACTGGCACAGCGGGAGCTAAGGGAGAATGCTCCTACAGTCACAGTAAGAAGTGCATAAATCTCACAGAGCCTGGCAGCAATGGGGCTGGGCACAGGGCATCTGCTCTGTGTTCATTATGAAGGAAGGGTCAGTGGGAGTTTTTTATGGAAGAGAGAGGAAATGATGAGTCGTGTAATATGAGGGTTTATGGCCTAAGCAAACAGAGAAATTGACTTGTTAATAACTGAGATAGAAAAACTGCTGGGGCAAGATTTTGGAGGTAAATGTGGGCTTACTTTCAAATATGTTGAGTCTGTGAAGACCAATAGATATTTGAGAGAGGTCAGGCAAGTAGGGCATATGGGAGCTTGGTCTTTGGGAGAGATGCCTCAGTGGAGAACCTACATCATTCAGGTGCTATAAGTTTATGCTGAGATGGTTGAAACCACAATGAGAGAATGTGGATAGGCATGAGAAGGTGGTCCTGCCCTGACAGAGAAGTCAGAACAGCAGAGCTGACCAGGAAGGAGCCACCGGGAAAGTAGAAGGATGGCTCTGGTTTGGTGGCATCCTGGAAGCCAACTGAAGAAAGCATGCAAGAAGGAGGGAGGAGTCTTGTGTGAAGTTCTGCTGCAACTGGTTAGGGTAGTGAGTGTTCTGAGATGTTTTCTAATCTCGGGGTAGAGTTTGAAAGGCAAGTAGTAGGTACTGAATGCTTCCTTATTGATTGAGCTCAACCTACAGCCTGCATGCGTGGCTGTATCTCAGTTGGACTCATGCTTCATCCAAGCATATTCATGTTATGGGAGAAATCACATACACATTCATAGAATCTGTTAGTCTCACAAGTATAGCTGAACATATTTATTATTAACTGGAAGAGCCTACCACATGCTTTAAAAAAAGTTCTCTTTAATATTTGCTTGTGTATATAGGAAAACATGGCCACAAAGACGAACTAGAAATATTCCCAACATGCAGCACACCAAGATGCTTACTGAAGATGTTTACCAAGATGTTTACTGAAGTGTTTTCTACACAATCCTATGTTATCATTACTAAGGAATTTTGTTCAAATACAGCATTGAGAATCTCAAATTTGAAATGCCCTAGACTTAACAAGCTCTTTAGATCACTTCTGTCCTATACATTACAGGACCTCTGTCCCAAAGAGTGAACTCGTTCCATCTCTAAATCCCCTAAAATTCCTTCAAACATGATTTCATGGTTTAGCTTCAGTGAATTATTATTTTATATTATTTTTGCATCATTTCTTTCTATATACCTATAATTTTCACATCTATTCTAATATATATATATATATGTATATGTATATGTATATATATATATATATATATATATATATATATATATATATATATATATATATCCTATCACATTAACTTATCATTTTATAGCTTTTTTAAAGCTGTTAAGCACTGAGTATGTCTGCTGTTTCCCACTAATATGCTGCTAACTTTGTGAGGAGATCTCTTCCCACTTCCAGGTCCTCCCCTGATACATTCCCCCAAAGACTGTAAGGTTGGCATAGAGGCCATGATCATTTTAATGATTTCAGTCAATGATTTGTGCTTGGCCACATTTCACATTTTCTTCAGGAAATATGTAAGTTAGCTGCAGAAAGGAATGGGGGTATAGGCAGAGTACCTGCCTCCTACGTGTGATGTCCTGTGTTCAATGTCCAATATCACTCTTCCCCCCAAAACCAAGGCATTGTTCTTTGTGCCATGAGTACCATCCCATCACTGTGTCCTGCCAAATGTTATGTTGCCATGGCATGCTACCACATCTTCCAGTTTAATGGAAAATTGGGTTTTTGCCTCCCAGTTGTTCTAATTTACATCTTTGTAATTACTCAAGAGATTAACTTTTCCAGCCATGTCAACTTCTCCCTTGTTTATACCAAGTGAACATTAATTCACTAGAACTATCTTTACAGGCTAGAGAGACTGACGTCTTTCAATTCAGAGTATAATAAGGTCTGTAGTGATTTTGTCTTTTACATGACTATGTCTTAGTTTTGCCATGGCTTGATTCAGAGCTACAGTGCTAGGCTCTGGTGTGGCACTAGTCACATGTGGGTCTTGTTTAAGACAGTCAAGCAGTTCTGCAGAAGGGTGCTGGTCCCTGTCACAGAAGCAACTCTACAAAATCTAAGACTTTCAGCTTTGCCAGGTCTCTGTGCCCAAAGCTGTAATTTTAAGGAGGAACAATTACTTGAATGATTAATTACACCTCTAGTTACACCAGTAAGGCCATAATTAACTGTTGGCACCTCCAACAAAACATGCAAATAGCTAATGGTCTCAACCAATAATTCTTCCCCTTTTCTTCATCTATTTATAGGGAAGGACTTGAGGCAAAGAGCTGACCATTCATTCAGTGTGCAAAGCTCATTGCAGGCTTGTCTCCCTCACGTGCACAATGGAGCATTGAACAGATCTCAAAGTAATTATGAAAATTAACTAAAATGCAGAATTAAAATTCTCCCAACTTCTTGTCTTGGGCAGAAATTCTGCATTTTGGGCCAAAGTTTAGACAAACTTTTCTTTGTGGAAAATTTGTAGTGCACTGGTCATGCTGTCCTTCTTAAAATAGCTACCCTGAAATCAATTTTGTACTTTAACATAAAAATGGTGAATTCAAAGAAAAGTGGGATCAAATACTTCTTCCTACTACCTGTAAGCATTGAGACTCCAAAACAATGTGATGACATGGTAGACTCTTGACCTGTGGCAAAAACTGCAAACCCAAAGCAAAACCTATTAACACTTCTCCAAACCCAGCATCATCTAAACCGGTCATGCATAGGCTATCCACATCCATCAACATAGACATGTCCTGTTTTTGTTTGTTCTGTTTTGTGAATGGACCTGTTTTCACACAGATCCTAGTCAAGGGCTGATTAAGGACAGCCTGAGTTTGATGCCAGGGATCCACACAGGGGAAGGAGAGAACTGACTCCTGTAAGTTGTCCTCTGACCTTCACATTTGGATGGTCTATGGCATCTGTTCTCTCTCTCTCTCTCTCTCTCTCTCTCTCTCTCTCTCTCTCTCTCTCACACACACACACACACACACACATACACACAAGTAAGTAAATGTAAAACATTTTTAATGAATTAAACTGCACAGGACCACTTCTATTATCCTATTAGTTTCAAGGTTTATTGCAATTTACACTAACTCAGGATGACAAAGCCATCTGACACCTTGCTTATTTATTGCACATTTCTTCTGAGCTAGAAAATTGTACTCATTTTCCTCAGGCACAGTCATTTCTCACCAACATCTAAGATACATGAGTCATAATAATGAAGTCCCTTTCCCTTCTGCATCCGTGGGATTGATTAACTCTAGGTTCTGTAGGATGCCAACATCTAAGGATGCTCAAGTTTCTTGAAATGTTTGCATACAAACTGCACACAGTTCCTGCGTCCTTAAAATCAGCATCTTTAGATCACTGACAACACCTGAAACAGTGCTTAAAGTAACACTACTGGCTGCTTCATCATTGCTAGACTATATTGTTTAGGGAATAATGACAAGAAAAAAACTCTACATGTTTATAGATGAGACTTCCCTTCAGTATTTCTCATCCACAGTTTACAGAAACATGGATATTGAATCTAGAGATTCAGGACATCTGTTGTTTGTGCCACACCTTCCACTTCAATTATTTTTGTATATAAACTGACCTGGGCAAATTCTATTGTAGCTTAGCTTTTGTCTAAAATGGTGCCTTGTTGCGTCATTCAAAGTCCTAAATAGAAGTGAGATAAAAGCTGAAAACTGGCTGATGTAGAGTGGATAAAAACTGATCCTTTGCTATGACATGATCTCCCTCCCCCCTCTCCATATATATATATATATATATATATATATATATATATATATATATATATACATATATATATATGTATATATATATACATATATATATATTATATATATATATACATACATATAATCTAGCATTCATTCATCTATCATCTATCTATCCATCCATCATCTATCATATATATCCACTCATCTACCCATCATCCATCCATATCTATCATCTATCTATCTATCTATCTATCTATCTATCTATCATCATTTATCATCTATTTATTATTCATCTATCTATCTATCATCTATCTATCTATCATCATATTCATCCACTCATCTGCCCATCATCCATCCATATCTATCTATCTATCCATCCATCTATCATCTATCGTGGCTACCTACCATCTACCTAGCATCTGTCTGTCTGTCTGTCTGTCTGTCTGTCTGTCTGATACTTATCCCTCTATTTGTCTGTCTCACAGATGGGTGAAAGCTGTGCAGCATTTGTCAAAGGCACTTTGCATAACTGAAATGTCATTGTTTGAGCATGGATGTACTTTTGAGCTATGCTTCTGACTGCCTGTATATTCTATTTTTACTTTTGAAACTTGAATATAAATGAATGTTTCTTCTCATTCCTGTTGAAAATAACTTTAAGACTCCACACAGTGAACTGGACAGATTTATAAGTGAGACTTGACCTTGGATGAGATATCTGAAATTGTCACATAAATTTCTCCTTTTGGATATAAACATTTATGTCAAGTCATAGCCCTGGAAATATGGAGAATGAAACTGATTCAGGTCTAGCTATGGAACAGAGATGTTTAATACATAAATTCCTAACATAAAGAAATGTCACATGGAGGTGACACATACATGTAGGAAGAGAAATATCTAATCACAAGAAACAAGAGGTCTGAAAGCTTGTCCTCTAAAGACCTAGAGCCTGGAGAATGGCTATAGATAGAGGTTGACCCTTGTCCCCAGGAGAATTAACACAGTAATAGGGTGAGGGAAAGCCTTAGATCAATGAGAGCAATCATCATCCCCCTTCAAGCCTGGGCAGTGGAAGCTATCTCTTTTGCAAGACAAGACTTAAAATTTTTCACCCATTGGCACAGAAAGAAATAAGGGAATTGTCTTTCTGAGCAGATCCTGACAAGGTATCTCTGGCTTATGGAATTAGAATTTAACAGCACAAAAATCCCAAGCTGAGAAATTATTGATTGCTAAGATCCCCCAGAGGGTTGTGGAAGCAAGATCTTCTCTCTCAGCAGCACTTGGTTTGTGACATTAGCTGACATTAAAAAAAAAAAAGCCACAAACCCAGTGAGTAAATATCTCTGTTGAGCACAGGGGAACTTTGAACGAACTTCAGATGATAGTGTGGATAATACCATTAGGACTGTAAACTAAAAGTGATTAAAACACAATAAAAGAGTACAAGAAAGGAACCAGGGTGGAGGAAAGCTGTAGGAGGAAATTTATTACTGCTTTAAGATGATGATGAGGCCAGATTGTCAAGGAACTGAATAGATAATTTTTAAAAATGATTTATTTATTTTATTTTACTATTTTATTTTATTTTATTTTATGTGCATTGGTGTTATGCCTCAATATGTCTGTGTGAGTGTGTTGGATCCCTTGGAACTGGAGTTACAGACACTTGTGAGCTGCCATGTGGATGCTGGGAATTGAACCTGGGTTCTCTGGAAGAGCAGTGGGTGGTCCCAACCACTGAGCTCTCTCTCCAAGCCCCCAGCCCCACCCCTAATAAATAGTCTTCAATGGAAACTACAAACATCAAAATTACAAGTCTTGGGAAATTCATTAAAGACAGTAGATTAATCACAGCTGATGAGAAGATGAAGGGCTGGTAACACATTTAAAAGAAAGTTATGCAGAGTATAGGAAAGCCAGCTGAAAGAGACTCCGCGACTGAGACTAGCACTGGAGGGCTTGGGAGAGGGTTAGGAAGATTAGAGAAAAGGAAAATTTCCTCATCAAAGTGAACAGAGTAGGGATTTTAGTAAAAAACGAAAGCTATGACACAGCAGGTTTAAGAAATATGCTGGAATCTGAGCTGCTTATACTCAAGTAAATTCTCATTTAGACAATGAGGCAGATCTGAAGACGATCAAATACAAAAAGAAAAATCTTAAAATTACTTTGAATAGCTAAAAGACATAATGGTAGAAACATTTTCACAGGCAGAAATCTCTAAGCTTAGTTGTATTTTTGTTATAGCAAAAAATGTGAACCTCTTAACTATATAAATAGGTCTGTTTAGACAGTAGAAAACATCGTGGTTAAAATGAATCAACGAGCAATACAGATGAACAGAAATAAATCTCAAAGCAATGGTGGGTAAAGAATGCAAACATTTTTGTGAATTTTAAAACTACAAATAATACTATATATTACAGTGTACAAATACATTCAAATACAGCTAATATTTAAATAGGAGATAAGAAATAGTGAGTGTTCTGCTTGCTGTTTTGTTTTACTTTGTTTTGTTTTTAACAACTCATCATAGGCTAGAGGAACCTTAACTGGGAAAATGGCTCCATACAGATTGTTTGAAAAGCAAGTCTGTAGGGCGTTTTACTGCTTAATGGTTGATGTGGGCAGGGTGGTGAAGCCCCTGGGCAGGTGGTTCACAGTTGTACAAGAAAGAAGACCGTAAGGTCAAACAGTGTTTTCCTGCAAAGAGTAAGCAGTGTCCCACTGTGGCTGCTGCATCAGCTCCTGCTTCCAGGTTCCCGCCTTGAGCTCCTGCCCTGTCCTTCCTCAGTGACGCACTGTGATGTGGACATGCGATCAGAACAAACCCTTTCCTCCCTGGCTGCTTTTGGTTGTATTGTTTCATCACTAAGACAGAGAAGGTTCCATTAGCTCAAATTTTCTCACATCTGAGTAGGAGAAGCCTAAAGAAACGGAAGCATAAAGGGACTTCTCTGTTTATTGTGTTTTATATCCTTAAAAGATGAAGAGTGCCCTATTCAGATACTCTAATGCACTAATAGGAGTTAAGTTTGGGTAGCTGGCATATGAATGTCTTGTTCTTTTCTGGATAGTTGAAATATATCATAAATAAAAAAATAATAAAGAGGGCTGGAGAGATGACTGGAAGGTTAAGAGCACCCATTGCTCTTGCAGAGGAGCAGGATTCAATTCCCAGCACTCACATAGTGGCTAACAACTGCATAAGTCCAGTTCTAGGGAACATGATGCCCTCTGCTGGGCTCTGCAGGCACTGGGAAGGCATGTGGTACACTTACACATGTGCACACAAAACTCATACACATGAATAAAAACAAATAAACCTTCAAAGTGAAATAAACATAAAAGTCTAAGATGACAAAGATCTGTATTCTCCCTTTGCTTATATCTCCTAACTCCCAAAATACACATTCCTGTGTAAAGGGAGAGAGTTGAGAAAAGCAGGAAGAGGTTTGCATTCTTCTTTTAGGGTGAGGAGTAATTTAATTAAATGGTTAAAAACCCTTACATCTTCTTGTGGTAGCTTTTGGATATTAATCTCTTCTTATAGAATTATATATTTGTTAAGAAATTAAATTTATTTCAGCCAAAAAACCAGTCTAACATATAGCATTTCAGAGGTGAAAAAGAAAGATGCTCTTCCTGCTTCACAGATTTTTGTAGCACTCTGTCTGATGCTGTTGTTTTGTCCAAAGACTTTCCCTGTGCATCTCTGAGTCAGTCTGCAGTCTTCCCTGGTCCTGGGTAACCAACTGTCTCTGGACCAGTGAGGAGGGAGATGGCGATGGAGGGGAGGCACGGGCTTTTTCTTATGCTGAGGATGGAAGAGTTACTCTATTTTGGTTCCTTAACGTGGTACCATCTCTTGCCTTTGGCACAGTGACCACACATCACATGTCCTTTGGTTTCTATAGAAACAGATCTGGTTCCTAGGCAAAGGATCCAGGCATAATAGAGACCCCTGTCCTCTAGGTTCCTTATTTCAAGAAGTGAATGTGAGAACATTTTGTCTGGTCTCCAGGAAGAGAGGAATAACAGACTCGGTCTGCCAGATTGTCCTCTAATGCCCTGGCTTCTCTCACAGCTTGTGTGGGGAGAGAGCTCTACCCCTCTCTTTTCTCCAACTTGATGCTCCCCATGTCAAGTGCCCTTTGAGCTCTTCTCCAAGGATATATTCCCTGGATGTCCAGACTCAGGACTCACCCGATTCCTGTATTCTGTAGGGGATGGAGTTATTGATCCCTAAACACCGAGGTTAAATCTGCTTGTCACCCCTTTGTTGGAGGAGGTGTAGTTGTTACTTTGTGACATAGTGTGTGACTTCAGGCACATCTTTTGCTTGCTCCTTTGTGACTGGGCTCCACTTGAGAACGTTTGCCTCTGTGAGGCTGTGCGCAACTCTAGGCTGATGTGTGTGATGGATGCCTCACCTCTGTTCTTGCTTGCACAATCATCGTGAGAGATGTTGTTTATATAATTATGTAATTTTCTTAGAATATTTAAAGAAAATGAGGGAAAGTGGCTCGTTGTTACACAAGTGGCCAACACCATCTTTCTCCCACTTCCTGTGTTTGCTACTCGAGTGGCATCCTCATTGTATGTCAGGGACACTGGAGAGAAGGAAGTTGTTAGAGTAGTTGAAAAGATTATTGGAGGAAATAAAAGATCTTTCCTTCCTCTCTCTGGCTGTTTTCAGCCTCTTACCACAAAATCCTTTCTTGATTACCCCTGCCAGAATTCACAGCTTGATAAGAAAATAAATGTTAACCTCCACCTCTGTCTTCTATTGAGAAGTGAATTTTAAACAGTGGGCTGTAATGGCTAGTGCTGTTAACTTGGTAGATACTAGAATCACTTGGGAAGTTGGCCTCTGCTTATACCTGTAAGGATTAGCTTGATTAATTGACGAAGGAAGACCTGTTTTAATCAGGAACAAGACGGTTCTCTCTGCAGAGGAGCCTGGATTGTAAGCAATGGCAAAAGGGAGGGAGGGAGGGAGGGAGGGAGGGAGATGAGCATTGGCCCACATTCATCCTTTGTCTGTTCCCTGAGTATAAATGCAACAGAATCATCCACTGTCTTCAAGCTCATGATGTCTTGACTTCCCTGACCACCGTGGACTATATCTTGGACTGTGAGCCAGAATAAACTCTTCTCCAGAGAGGTGCTTTTATCAGAGTATTTTAGCTTAGTCCAGTTTATAATAAGTATTTAATATGTGAGACTCTGAAGCATCCGTTTTGTGAAGACCTCAGGATATATATTGAATACAACTTCTTGGTATTCTTGACAATTCAAAAGATAGGCTGGTTTGTGTTAAACTCTGTTTTAATCCAAGGACATTATCATTATCATCATTGGCATCAAAAAAAATTTAAATTATCTTACAGTATGGTTATCTTTGATTTTTGCCATTGTTTTCTTCTTGGTCTTATGCTATAAGTAATCTTATTTTATTCTTCAAAATACCCCACTTTGCATTTCCACAGTTCACCTCCTAGAAAGCACAGATCGTTTTATTTATCAATTCAGAATGTTGTTCCAGTGACCCCATAGGGTCTCTGCTTCCCCATCTCCTTTACAATGAGAGACACCCAATGTAAATGGGGTCTCTGCTTCTCCATCCCCTTTACAATGAGAAATGTATCCCCAATGTAAGGGAATGCCTAGAAGCACTCGGTGGCTTCCCATCAGCCTTCAGGAAGTCCAGATTCAGGATTCTCTTCCCCATTGCCTGACTCCAGCCGCCTCCTGCTGTTCCTGTGATCATCTTCAGTATGAATTGTGCACAATGTCACCAACACACAGCGTTACCAACACACATTGCCACCAGGCCCTGGGAACTCCTGTAAAGGCCATGTCATCGTATTTTATGTCCAAGAGTATTTTAACCTATAGTAATTTGTCTCACTGGTGGAAACACTTCAAAACGAAGCATATACTATGCTACTGTTTCAGGACTTGGGGACAGATGTTTTCACCTTCTGATGGCCTAAGATTTATGGGAATTAGATGTGTAGCAGCATTTATTCCATCCTGAAGAGGATTGGCCCCTAGAGATGAGGCCTGTGCTTACAATCAGCTCTGCAGAAGGAAGCCACCTCTGGACCATATTCTCTGGAGTCCAGCCCTGGGGTGTTCATTTGGATTTGAAGGTGCTTCTAAAGTCAGCATTGCATGATATTTTATCAGAGAAGCTATTTTTCCTCTCTGACTTGGACTAGAAATCACTAGAATTCTGGCAATTTATGAATTCTGTATATTTTGGTGTGTATATCTTTGGGTTGGTCCCCAACAGCTCTGTTATTTCGAGGGTTTCTTATAGCAAGTGTTTAGACATGAAGTCTGTATTGTGGTTTCATTCTGGGCTTTATGTCATTGTGTTCTGCATTTTATACAAATCCGTTCTGTCCTGGCTTATCTTGACTTGTCTTCTGTATTTTTAGAATCAACCTTGTAGGTATTACGTGGAGCCTAAATCTATAAGCACATAGAAGCAAATTGATAGCTAAATGAGCATTTGTGTGAAGAAACCTAACTCAAAGTTATTTCCAATGTTTAAGGAAATGCATAAAGGAAACTTCATTTTCTTCTGCATGGATCCCTTGTTTCTGGTATCTTAAATAATGACACAAGATTTGAGGAAAACCACCTTTGAAAGAAAAACAAACATGAAAATGGCTTATAGTTGAACTTGACCAGTCACTGATCTAATCTCTTTTACACATCATTGTTCTTTCACCTGGCCTTGGGACTCAGGCTAGGACATGGAATTAAGGCTTGTATGAGGTCATGTTGTAATGGCATTCTCTACACCGTTTAATTACTGTCATCAACTTTATCATGTGTGGTATCATTGTAACTAGAAGCAAGTACTAATTTTAAAATTTGTGTACTTCTCATTTTTAGTTAGTTCTCCAAAAGGAATATTTATTATTCAGAATGAATTCTTCTTTAATGCCAAGTAATTTCAAAAGAAGGTTTTAAATCAATAGGGCATATACACACATAAAATGGGGAATTAACCAAAGTTCCCGAGTTCTCTTGCAAAACAGAAAAAGTGGTTACAGAGTGTTAAGTGTGCAGACACATAAGACATCACACTCTGCCCCCTCACCAACCCAAGGTGGTGTCAACAGAAACTGCCAGACAAACTGGTAAAATGTGGGAATTTATTGGCAAAAAGGCACCTGAGATGTGGGCACAGAGCTTGCTAGTGAGAGAGAAGATTTCCATCCAAAACGCCATTTACAATCTGGCTACTCCACATTGCCCATGGTGGCAGAAATGAGCATAGCTGGGGCAGAGCTGGGGCAGAAGGTGCAAGCCTCCCAGATAGTGTTTGTGCTGACACAAAACTGTGACTGAGTGACATCATGACTCAGAGTTCTAGGAAACTGAGGACCTGGGGGAGGAGTGCTTGCCAAGTGTGTGCAAGATCCTGAGTTTGATTCCTCAGCTACATAAAATAATAACAATCATCACCACTCTGGGAAAATACAGCTTTTCTATCTATCCTCTGGTATTTGTTATGCATTCAGCTGATACAGTTTGATTATGCTCATAGTGTTGAATTAGCTTATTAACATGTAGCATCTATCTGCTCCTCCCCCCCCCTCTCTGTGCGTGTGTGCGTGTATGTGTGTAAAACATAAACAGATGAGGAATCAAATTGAATTTTGGAATCTATGACTTGTCCACTTTTCACATGGGTCTTATTTACCTTTTACAATTTTATTATTTTACAGTGTGTGGACAATATACGATGTAATGGATTGATGACTATAGTCTTTGAAGAGAATTCCAAAGTTACTGTGCCCCATATGATTAAGTAAGTGCAGAAATGCTCTTGCTTCCATTTTCATCAAGATCAGATCAGCAGAGAATGAGCAGCTTTGAACAGAATATTGTCAGTAGGATTCGCCTCTTCTGGAGAGCGTACATTGTGCCAGAGAGAAGTAATTCGTGTTAAAATCCCTGTAACTAACAATAACTGATATCAAATGCCTTTTCAGATTCACCTCACATGGGCAGCTAGCATTGAGATTTGTTTTCATGCTATTAACATATACCCTCATTCAGGACACAAATCCGGTCCAAGATGTTCAAATTCAATACTAAACACTGCTCAAGGTCGGGGGGTGGATGAAGTTGTGGCTGAGTTATTGGCATCTTCCCAGTGAGTATGAATTCTCTCACTCAGATTTGGCTGTAGAGCCGGGTTCAAACATCGACCACACCTGACGAGCATCAGCGGGCATGAATGTGGCATTATCTGCTCACTGCATGCGTCTGGCTTTGCTCAAAGGCCATTGCTCAGGCTGCCATCTTGTCCATTCTTCAACAAAGCAAGTCTGTAGCTCACCCGGATCACTAGGAGGCCATAGCTAGAATGAGGAATGATACCAACAGCTACCAGCAATGTTTGTCAGAGCCCTCTGTGTCAAGTCTTGAGCCTGAGTATTTTTTCATTTTCAAACTTAGAAAGTGGGGAAGAAATTATCTTTCATTCTCATTTTATTTTTGGTTATTTTTGTTCCACATTGTTTCCAAGTTTTAAATGTATGTGACTGGGTATTCATTGGTCTGCATGTGTGTCTGTATACCATATGCATGCAGTGCACTTGGAGGCCAGAAGAGGGCATCAGCTCCCCTGGGACCACAGTTGAGGCAGTCATGAACCGCCATGTGGAGGCTGAAAATTTAACCTAGGTCCTCTGGAAGAGCATCGGTGCTCTTAACCACTGAGCCATCTCCCCAGTTCAGTTCCCTGCAGTCCACAGTTTTGGAGTAGACTGTCTTCTTTAAAAGACAACTTGGCTATAAAACTTTTAAGTTATTTGAAAATAAGAATGTTTCTTTCATGCTTTCCTGTGTGGATATTTTCAGGTCTGAGCTGTCATGCTGAGACAAAATGCAACCTAAGAAGGGAGGAGCGTGTGCCCCAGAGTCATGTTAGCGGAGTTCCTGTGTACAGGAGCGTCACATGAAGGCAGAGGATGCAATACCAGGAAAATATTACAATGAAATTTAAAAATAGCCTACTACATTTTAGTCAATTTTAAAACATTTTGGGGAGGGTTGATTTTAAACTCTAGAGCAAAGATTCTGTTTGGATTTAATTAAATCCTAGATTTTTAACTTGTAAATTTCTTTTTGAGTTAATTAAAATACCTGAATATTCAGAACCAGAATGGACTATTTGGTCAGGTTTAAGTTATGTTTTAATTTTTGAATAGGATGTTCTTATTAATTTTTTATGTGACAATTCTGATGTCACATACAATATGTATTTGAGATTCCACGTTACTTTAGATTCATAATGATAATGTTGGTAGGTTCAAAGTCTGTGGAACCCAAGGCAAGGTTGTGCATCTGACCCTTGTGGCTGGTGCCACACACATTTACTGTTCCCTACCATGACAGGGTACCTGCCTATTCTCATTTGCATAACCACTTTCACACAGACCAAATGTTTTTGCCTTTGAATTCTCAGAAGTGGCACAGGAATGAGAGACCTGCTGACCAGCCACACTTCCACACCTCACTTGCTATTGTCCTAAGACACCAAGAAGGCTCTTAATTTATCCATTTGCCAGCCTTGCTGGTTCTCTTCAGTCAGAGGAAAGCATAGCTTAAGGGCTGTAATTCTGTTTCCCTGTGCATCTGTCTCCATGGCTACAAGCCACTGGAGAGGTGGGGAGGGGATAGGGAGGAGAAGAATGAACCTTTTTCGGAGTTAAGAGGAAAACATCCAACACAGCCACATCTTGTTGTTAGCATGACATCATAAATACTTGTTTCCTATTGAAGCTTGTCAATTATAATAGGCGATTTGGCTTTGATCTCTCAAGACAGCATTTTATGTGTTTACCAAAAAGGAGCTGCTATGGCCATTGCTATTATTGGAGGTTTAAGTAAACACACTGTGGCTTTCTTGGAGTCCCTCATGAAACCATGGGAGAACCTGTCGCCTGTTGGTGTAATAAAAGAAAATTAAGTAATTTGATAATATTTAATTTCTTTTCTTAAAAATGAAAATACAGTTGTGAATTTGAAAGACAGTTCTGTAATTAGTTTAATTTAATCTCATGCTGGCTGCAACACATTTTTCCCTCCTAGTGTTTTGAACAAACTAATTATAGTGAAAATGATGCAAAGCTCAAAACTGGTTAGAATGCAAAATAGCGACAGCCATTGCATTAAAACTGTCCTTTAGATGGTAGATAGACTGAGACCTCCTTTCTTTTAATAATACATGACTTTTACTTTTTTTTGGAAAAATGAAGATTTTGATGGAAAAAGTGAAAGAAAAAAGTGACTAATTTATTCAACCATTTCATGACAGACTGATTAATTCATAAAAGTTACTCGGGTCTTTTGATAAATGGGTCAGAAAGATGCTGTTGGTTGGGGATCAAGCAGTAAACAGATGAAAGAGCTGTGTAGCTTTTTAAAACACCTCCAAAGACCCACTAGTATATTTCCAAAATCAATAATTCGAATAAAGTTAACAGGCTACCCTTGGCCAGGCCCTTTGCAGGGAAGGCTGGCCATTTAAAATGCTCTTTCATGGTGCAGATGAATCGCTCCTTCCTACACTACATATACCTTGTGCTAGAGCAAGCAGAGAATGCTATTGATTCCTGCTCATCTAAAAAAATAAATATATAATTGAAAATTCTTCAAAGCCTAAAAGGCCTAAGCAGGGAGCTCTCATAACAACACCATCTGATTCTTAGCAAGAAATTCCTTCTCAAAAAATGCATGGGCCCTGTTTTGATATCTTTTAACGAAGTAGTGAACCCTGCACACATCCTTTAACAAAGTAATGAGAGCCAGCACTGCCAATGTTCTATTCTGATGCTAACCTGAAGAGGAACAGAATCTGCAAGGAAGTGAAGGCTAAAACATTCCAGTAGTCCTCCTAGCAAGGCCACCAGTGAACAGCCTCCTGCTGAAGTCAGAGCTAGCAGACTATGAAGGATTTGCAAAACTATGAAGTAGAGTTTTTCACATGGTGCCAGTATTAGGTAGTATTCATAGGACTATTAGCCAGTATTATTTTTTTAAGAATTCATTTTTTTGTATTGCAGAATATTGAAAACAGAATGCAAATTTAGCATGCTAATTTGTTAGTTAAATTATATTAAAATTTTAAGCATATTAACCCAGAAAGACTAAAATAATCAATTATACATTCAATTCAAGAAGTTAGGAAAAGCATGAGAGAGCCCAGGAGGATGGCACCTTGTAGAAAGGTATCTGCAATCCAGTGGCCTGGGCATGACCCTGAAACGCACACAGTAGAAGAGGGGAGCTGATTCCTGCCAGTTATCTTCTGACGTCCACATGTATCTCCCTACATACGTAAATATGCAGATTAAATAAATAAAATGTATAATGGACATAATATATAACATATTATATAATAAATATAATATATAATAAAATAAATACATAAATAAAAGGAAAAATAAAAAGTTAAGTAAAATAAAAGGAAAAAATATTTAAAAGAATGAAGAGTTAAATTTTAGAAAATACTGAAAGGGCAGAATAAGTTAAGAATAGATAGTAACACATTATAATATCAGAAGTAGTATAATTGACAAATCAAAGATTTGGTTTTAGAAGGTAAAATAATAAATTATATCTTGTATACTGGTATTACATATTTATAATATAATGTATCCTAATATTGTACACAGCACAAATAGCCACCTTGTTTTCCTCCATACACTAGGGCTTGTCACCACTTTGTTTTACGCATACTACTGAAATTCTGCCTTTAGTGCATGAGAAATCTTTGACGTTGATATCGTCTAATAAAACACGATTGAATTAGAGCAAGAAGCAATCCACACAACAAAATCACATGTCATCACAGCTCCTATAATTCATTCTAGCCTCCCTAAATTAGAATGTCCTGGTGGTACATAGTGTTCCCAAGCACATCTGTGGCATGCCGTTCACCTGCACATCACTCTGCCATCTGTGGATGACACTGAAAGTCTCATTTGAGTGTGTGTTTACAAACGCTGCGGCACTCAGTGGCTCACGTGGAAGCTTAGCCAGCTCTGCTCACAAGCTCCTGCTTTGCATGTAGGTCTGATGCCCGTCTTCACAAAGACGACACTGACATCTGTTTCAGTAAAACACTCAATTCCTGCAAAGTGCCCCAGATCCGCTACGCCAGCGTGGAGCGCCTCTTGGAGCGGTTGACGGACTTGCGGTTTCTGAGCATTGATTTCCTCAACACATTCCTGCACACCTACAGAATTTTCACCACGGCCACCGTAGTGCTGTCAAAGCTCTCAGACATCTACAAGAGGCCTTTCACCTCCATTCCTGTCAGGTACTCCTGCTTTGTAGATATCAGTCTCTAAGAGCAGCTCCTAAACTATTGGCTGACCTTTGACCTTACTCCATCAGCTGAGTTGTTAAGTTAAAGGTCTTGAAGTTCCCCAGGGAAGACATGGAGATGCCTGAAGTCTCCAACTGACCTTAAGTTACTCTATGAGTATTTGGAAGTTGGCTCATCTATTTTAACATTGTCATCATCATTACTAATTGCTGTTATTATTATCATCATCATTATTATTATTGGCAAACATGCTCTTCAGTGCTAATGTACCTGTGGATCATCCGAGGAAAGGGATGTGTTGTTGAGTCAGTAGCAAGAACCCCCCACCCCCACCCCAAAGATGGAATGCTACTGGCCTTTACTTTAAAGACTTCACCATTCCTTAGTGGCAAGGGACCAGATGGCCTGGACAGTGTCTGTGTTTTCCTAGCAAGGACAAGAGGAACTCTTGTAGCATTTAGATTAAGGAAAATCCAGCAGTAGCAGTCCAGTGGGATTAAGACCATCAGATGAAGAAAAGCTGAGAGTGTGTTTCTGCATGATATCTGAGTCTTGTCTTCATTTGTCTACAATCTGTTAATATGCTCTTCTTTTTAGGTCATTAGAGTTATTTTTTGCCACAAGCCAGAACAACAGAGAACATTTGGTAGATGGAAAATCCCCGCGTCTCTGTCGCAAGTTCTCTTCCCCACCTCCCCTGGCTGTGTCCAGAACGTCCTCCCCAGTGAGGGCCAGAAAGCTGTCTTTGACATCTTCCTTGAACTCAAGGATTGGAGCCTTGGACCTGACTAGTTCCTCATCTTCCAGTAGTCCCACCACCACCACCCAGAGCCCTGCTGCATCCCCACCACCGCACACTGGTAAAGTACCACTGGATCTAAGCAAGGGGTCTCTCTCTGTTGCAGAGCAAAGTCAGGGGCTAAAGAGGATGAAGATGGGCCCTATGGGGATCTGAATAGAAGGCCCGGATGAAGTATTTAAAGTGTGTTCTCCAGCATACTGACATGATCACATCACACACTTGCAGCTTCCTGGTTCCCTAACATTCCTTCTGGAATCTCAGCTACTTGTTTTTAAAGCTGTTTTCTTATGTTTGCATAGAAAGTTGGTTGCATACAATGCCTGTTGAATACAGCATCCTTGCAGATTCTTGCCCTGGAGCAGCAGGCAGCTGTTAGTTCTCCTCATTCTCTATAGTCAAGGCTAGTTGCAGTTAATTCATCAACAGAAGACTGGTAGGAGATTAGATTACTGGGAAATTGTTGGTTTTGGCTAAGTCTGACTGGCTAATGACTCTACCAGGATACTTTATCTAAAAGATAAGCCTTGAATGCTCTTGTCCAATCACTTGGATTCACAGTTTTCTTCATCTCCATTGGCTGTGTAAAGGTCATGGGGGAGGAGCTGTTTCAGGCTATGTTAAAGGTATAGTGAGCCAAATCAAAGCAGAAACTTAATTTCTTATGATACAACCAAATTTTGTTGACTTTATGGTACGGTTTTACTTTATAACCCAGGCTGTTCTTCTCAAACTTATAGCGATGCTTATGCCTCAATCTCTCTAAAAACTGTAGGCATGAGTCTACTATGTATGGCTCTAAAATGGTTTTAGAGTGTGGATTATCACATGGCTTCTGAATGCATATAGAATGAAGTACATTTCTCCTTCCAAGGTCAGCAGGTTCTCCAAGTTCTTGTTCTGAGTCTCTCTCCAGAGCATGCTCTTCATACTCTCTCATCTACTAGGCTGAGTGTTGCTGGAAATATTAAACAAAGGTCTGACAGGCTACCACTGGCAACCTGTGGACCACACGGCTCCAGTTGGGTGATCTCAACTCAGCTTTCTCTCTGGGCCAGAGCTTCCAAGTCCCTTGGCAGATCACTGCCAAGCCAGCCCCACACAATGACTGTCCACAACACCCATTTACTTGGTAGACACAAAAGTCTAGAAGCTTATAATTAACCAACCAGATTTATGCATCAATAAACTCTCAATTTACAAGATGCCAATACAATAATTTCAGAACCAATTGACAATGATAAAAGCTTTAACCCAATTATTCTAACTTTATGATATCATAAATACCTGTGGCTATCTACAACCACGTTGGTTCAGGTTCTTCCTCCTGTCCATCCCTCATTTTAGTTTTCTCCCTCTCTCCTGAGACTTTCTCTGTCTTGGCCACTCTTAGATCTGCCTCTCTTTTCCCTATCCAATCACAGGTCTCCACAGTGTGATTGGACAGGGAAAATCCTGTCCCAGTACAGTTACAATGATTTACTCTTTGTGTCTTCAAAACTCCTTGATCAGATAGGACTTTTAAGCCTACCTGTGCAAACTTCATGAGATCAGTGACCTTGTCTAGTTTGTTCCTCTCAGCATCTTCCACACCATGACCAGTGCTTAGCAGGAAGTAAATGGTTATTAAGGAATGAAGAAAATCACTCAGGGAACTAATTGAGTACCAGTGTTTTGAGGTGTAGAGTCATCTCTGGAGATGCCTCTGAGCAGTGTGTAGACTGAGTTAAGTGATGTGGGAATACCATTCAAACTGTGGGCTGGGGTACCAGAATGAATAAAAAGGAGCATGGTAGCTGAGCACCAGAAGCCGTCTCTCTCTCTGCTTCTTGGCTGTGGACACACAGTGATGGACTCCCTCACATTCCTTCAGTTACAACTTCCCTAATACCATGGGCTGAACCTAGAACTGTGAACTACAATAAACCCTCCCTTCCTTGGTTTGCTTTTGACAGGTATTTGGTCACAGCAGTAGGAAAAGCAGTTGGTGCACTTGCATAGTCGTCCTCAGGGCTGTGGGTCATGGAACTCTAAAGGCAGCTTCTTGTATTTAAAACCCGGTGTTATTGTGAAGAATACAAGCAAGTTTCATAGATGTATTGGCAAAGAGCTTTCCCCCTTTTATATAAATGAGTTACGTATTGATGATAGCATAAAAATCAGGCAATAAATCAGACAGCACTCAGATATCAGGGGCGGGTGCCACCCAGCTGGAGGGCCAGACTGTTGCCTTTCTGCTTGCTTGAAGCTTCTATGTGCTATCTCCCCCAGATCACTTAAATAAGCTTGCTGGGTGTGTGTTTAATGGAATTTTAACTGGAGTGGTTGTCATCATCCAAAGTGGCAGCTTTAAAAAAAAAAAAGAAATTCTTTAAATTGACAAGTGAGTGATTCAGGAGGAGGAAGGGGGAAGATAATTAAAAAGTCATTAAAACAACAAGCTTTGCAAAATCATGATGAATTCTTGAAGTAATGAAGCAAAGACTAGGTGACATGTAACTGGGGCTCTATCCAGCACCAGCATTTGAACACTCCTGTTGCAGGAAATATTAAAAAGAACAGCCAAGTTTCCAAACTACTGTCAGGCACTGGTGGATTACATGGCTCCAGTCGGGTGATCTCAACTCGGTGGTCTCTCTGGGCTGGAACTCTCTTGGCAGATCACTGCCACACCAGCCCCACCCAATAACCGTCCACCCTTCTGTCAGCTGCCACAGCACCCAGTAACCCAGTAAAATAGAAGTCTTGGTGATTATAATTAACAAGTCAGATTTATATATCAATAAAGTCTCAATTCACAAGATGCCTACACAATAATTTCAGAGCCAGCTGATAACGATACAAGCTGACCACCGAGATCAGACAAGTTATGCCAATTATTCTATCCCTATATGATATTCATAACTACCCGTGACTATTTAAAACCACAAGGGATCAGGATCTTCTTCCTGTCCGTTTGCCACAATCTTGGCTTCTTCACTCCTGAGATGCTGTCTCTGTAACTCTTCACTCTGCTTCCCTTTTCTCTGTCCAATCACAGTCCTCCTGCTGCACTAATATTTTTAATGTAATTGGACAGGAAAAATCCTACCACACACCTCCATGGGTGAAGTGACTTGGGCTTATCTATTATTATTATTATTATTATTATCATTATTATTATTATTATTATTATTATTATTATTATTACTTATTCACTTTACATCCCTCTCACTATTCCCCTCCGGGTCACTCCCTTGCACAATCTTTACCCTATCTCCCTCCCCTTCTCCTCTGAGTGGGTGAGGGCCCCCTGAGTATTTTCCTACCCCAGTACATCAAGTGTCTCTGGGGCTAGGCAAATCCTTTCCCACTGAGGCCAGACAAGGCAGCCCAGCTAGAAGAACACATCCCACGTATAGGCAACAGCTCCTGGGATAGAATAGGACTTGGGTTTATTTTAATCCTCTCTGAGGCCACAGTGGCCTGGGCAGTCCAGGAGTTTTCCTGGATTCTTTTCCCTCTGTTACCAGATTCCAGTGAATGGAGAAGAAATCTGTATTCTCTCATCCTTTGGAATCAGCACTTCAGGAGCAAGGTCAGCTTCCTGGTTCCCTTTGGTTGATCTCAGGGCTGGGATGAGGCCTGTTGCCCCATGAATGGTCAGGGCTGTTCTGGAAGCTGAGCAGATACTGTGTGTGCTCAAGTAGCTGGAATGGTTGTATGGGGAAATAGGATGACACCCTACTCTGGCTCTGTGGGGAAAAGACATGGGGAGCAGACTGGAGCAGAAAGCAGAAAGGCAGGGAGACTGTGCCTGGCTGATCTTGATGAGGGAGTCTTTGCTATGAGCCAGGAGAGCCTGGTGACTTGGTGGATGCAGGCCAAGTCTGGGTATTGAAATTGTATTGTAGGGGTTAATGAGAGCTCCTTGGGGTGACTGTCCTTCCTAAACATGAAGAGCCTTTCCCTGCTTTGAAACCATGAGCAGCACTGTAATAGGACTGCCTAGTTAGCTGGGCAGTGGTGGCACACACCTTTAATCCCAGCACTCAGGAGGCAGAGGCATGTGGATTTCTGAGTTTGAGGCCAGCCAGGTCTACAGAGTGAGTTCCAGGACAGTCAGGGCTATACAGAGAAACCCTGTCTTGAAAAACCAAAAAAAAAAAAAAAACAAAAATAAAAATAAAAAATAAAAAATAATTAAAATAAAGATCTGCCTAGTTTTCCTAAGGCATCCAAACATTAACTCAGATGAAAACAAAAGTCCTCCTAATGTTTTCTCCTTCGCTCTGTTCTTATGACCACAATGATTTTTTTTCTTTACGATAAGAAAGTTGAGAAATCAAAAGCATCCGTAGAGATCCCTAGAACCTTTTCATCTTGAACAGGAAACACAATTGTTGAACAAAGCCATATTTCTCCCTTCTTTTAGCTCTGGCAGGCACCATTCTATTTTCTGTTGCTGTATCTATTGGAAGTGAAATTACACCATTTTTGGCCTTTTGTGGCTGACTTACTTCACTTGCCTTAGTGGCTTAAAGGCTCAACTATGTTGTATGTAAAAGGATTTCCTTAATTCTTAAGGAGAGTGCAAGGAACATGAGTGCAAATATGTCTTCAAGATCCTGATCTCAGTTCTCCTGGGAAGTACAAGTAAGCACCCACACATGCAAGTACACACATACACATGCACAAGCACATATACATACACACATAAGCACACAAATACACAAGCATACACATGTACACATATGTACAACATGAACACACACAAGCACATAGAATAGCACACACATGCACACCCATGAATATATAATCACAAGCAAACACATATGAGCACACACATAAGAACACATATACAAGAGCACACACATACACACATAAGCACATACATGTACACACATGAGCACAGACACATGCATACACATGAGTGCATACACATGAGTGCATACACATGTGCAGACATGAGCACACACATAAGAGTACAAACATAAGCACACATGCACACACAAGAGTGCACATATATAAGAGCACATACATGTATACATATGACCACATACATACAAGCATACATACAAGAGCATACACAACAAGAGCACATACATACACTTCTATACACATACATACATCTATACATACAAGCACATACACACACTTTGGCCATTGACTTCTTTAGTTCTGATCTTCAAACTATAGCCTTGGAGTGCACAGCATTGGTCTAGAATGCTTAGGACACTGTTTAGCAGGGGTTACAGATGGACAGTTTTGTTTCCCTCTTGGAGCAATAAGCTAGAAGACAGATTTAGGGCCCAATCTGTTTGTAGCTGTTATCATATCTAAAACTATGTAATTCAAAATCAACAGATGTTTCTTTTTCAGAGCTTCCAGAGGGCAAGGTGTCCAGAGAAGAGATGAACTTTTTTTTTTCTGTGTAGAGTAGGAGACATCTACTTGAGCAAGGAGCAGGGTCAGAGGAATGAATCTACTCTTTGCAGATAGCATGGTATTTTTATGAGGGTAGATGCTTTGTGACTTAATCATCCCTAAAGGTCCCAACTCTCAGTTGGGCTCGGGATTAATCTTCCAACATAGGGATAAATTCAAACCATAGCATGAAGAGATTCTGATAGGTGAGAAAACTCTCCTGGGCAAGGGTCCTTGGCTGTTCAAAGCCTTGACTGCTTATACCCTGAGGCTGGCAGATGGAGAAAACCTGGGACTAAAGGTGTTTGTTCCCACAGTACAGGATTAGCTCAAGAGAAGGCAGAATTACTCTTACCTACTGTGTTTACTTCAAACAAATGATTCAGAGTTTATTCTAAGAGTTGGAATCTCTGGATGCTAATAGGTTAGAAGAACTATTTTGCATTTTCAGCTCATTGTGTGCTGTTGGCCTCCCCTTCTGGGTGGGGCAGAAAGTCCAAGGTGTGTGGTTGATGAGCTGGCTGAGGTAAGGCTGTTCTCTATAGAAAGGCCCACACCTCTACTTCCTGGGCTTTCCAGGCACAGATGCCTGCTAACATAGCCCCCCCCCCAATCTCCTTGCAGTATGATATTAAGAGCTTCTTTATGTTTTGATCCCCCTTTCCTTTCTGTAGCTACTTCCAATGTTTTTTCATATGTTTATTTCTCAATTACCCCTAAAAGCATTTAAGATAGTAGTCAACCAGACTCATGCACAGACAGATCTGGATTAAAAATAAGATAGGTAAAGAAATCAGGAGATGGGAGGAGGGTGGAAAGTTACATGAGGGTAAGGGTTATATGGTCTTCTGTGTGATCCTCTGAGCCCTGGAGTCCTTGACTTCCCTTCTGAGTTTCTTATTTAACAGAATAGAGGCAGACAGGAGAGCAATTATGTGATTCACACTGAAAGTGGAGGACAGCTTGTCTGAGCAGGTTCATCTTTCCTGGCTATTGAGATGTGATAAATGGATCCCCACAGTAAAAGGCATAGAAGTAAAACTGCTGTCATGGTGGATCTTTGGGCATTCCTCTGACTAGATAAGACGAATCAATTATGGACTCTGTTTTTTTTTTTTTTTTATTCTGCACTGGTGTATGGGCAATGCTGATCATGAATAGCTCCATGTTGATCCCGAATAGCTCTGTGATGATCATGGAATAGCTCCATGTTGATCATGAATTTTCTCTGTGTTGATCATGTATAGCTCCATGTTGATCATGAATAGCTCCATGATGATCATGAATAGCTCCATGTTGATCATGAATAGCTCCGTGAGAGACAAGGTTGAACCCCGAGGCATCCACCTGATGATTCAGAGCGTGTGTGTGTGTGTGTGTGTGTGTGTGTGTGTGTGTGTGTGTGTGTGTGTGTGAAGATGTATGCTTGTGCATGAGTGTGCACAGGTACAGGTGACATATGTGTAAGCCAAGAGTGCTGCTCTCTTCCCCTTGCTCTCCAGTCCTGAGAAATTCCAAAAGGCAGGGAAATTAAAGGCTCAGACCAATCTTTAATTTGAAAGATGTTTGCATGTGTTTTGCATTACATTAAGAGTCAAAACATCTGGCAAACTTGAATAAGACTTTAGGGTTAAGAACTGCTATGTATTTTTTTTTTTTTGCTTTGCACTTCAGAGTTCAGCCCCACACAGCCTCACTGTGTAACATCAGCGTTGTCCATGACATCCGCAGACAGCATAGGTCTCTCTGACTGCCATCCAGTTTTAGGGTAAACTCATTCAAATGCTGGTGACCATTGCCTAATCTCACTGTCACCACAATGGTAATGCCATTTTGTAATAGTTCAATCAAACTTTAAATGGCATGAACAAAATGAAGAGAAATAGAAAATATCCCTCAAGATAAACAGGGCAATAATTTTTAGAGTTAAATTTAATCTTTCTACACAACCTAGTCTCCAAATCTAGTATAGGCTCATATAATAGTCACCAGGGCCCTCCTGTCCTATGAGGCCCGTTCCTGCTTTTTTCTTCCCCCAAAAGTTTTTCAAAAACTAAACAGTTAGATATTTATCAGTGATGGGTTCTCAATGAAAATCAACCCAATGGCAAGCAAGCCCAGTGGCTGCCAGCATAGCTGCTGTTCCTTACCTAACCGGGTCCGCTCAGACCATGATTATGCAACTCACCCACCCAAGTGTGGTTGCAGGGCCCACAGCACCAGAGCTGTTTCCTTGTTCTCAGTTTGAAAATTGCCTGCCTGGAGGCTGAAAGTGATACCGATTTTAGCATTTGTTTTGAGCCCACATCTGCCTACTTGTCCTGTAGGCAAAGCTGTTTGCATAGTTCTTGGTTGGGAGTGAGAAAGCCAGAAAGAAGTGCTTGCCTACTCTAGAAGAACAGTAGGGCTTCTTTTGTGTTAGCTTACAGTTATCCCTTGGGTTTCTGCTCTTTCAGGACATTGAGGTCCTATTTAGTTCTCTCAGTCAATATATTAACTAAAAATATATATTTTATTATTGTAGACTAAAGGTTTCCTCTTCTCAGACGAATGAATGTGTGCTTGAATTGAACCAAGGATTTGTGTTGATATTCTGTTCTTCTTCCACAACAGATGCTCCCCATTACGGAACTTTGAAGAAGCTATTTAGAAAATAATAAAACTAACAGCTGAGCACTGTTTTGTATGCATCTTGCCAGCTTTACTGTAATTATATCATTCAGCAAAAAAGATTCTAAGCACTTCCTTTCTCAGTTGCATTTCAAAAGATCAAAATTGTGGCCATAATTCTTAAGGGAGTAAATAATATATAAAAGTTTAAAAATAGCTTTACATGAAATCATTTTTTTTTATGTTTGTTGAGTAAACCCTTGAATGCTGAGACTAGGGAAGTGGCTTGGTTGACTGAGATAACATATTAGTGGAAATAGCACTAAAATGTAATCACTGTGAGTCAATCAAGGAGCTGATGAAAATGCAAAGGGGACCTACCTATTGGACACATATTAATTTTTAGTTATCCATTCTTGGAATATTGCATATGTTATTATTTTACCTGCATAAGATGCCAGGGGAAGGAATTTAGAAGCATCATCTCTGTAGCACTGACTGCTGTCTCAGAAAGGCACATCTTTCATTCTGGGACTATCAGCTGTCACCCTAAGACTCATGTCACTTTCACCTTAAACTTTCTATAGCTCACTGAAAGTTTCACTCAGGCTGGAGATGTAGTTTAGAGGTCGAGCTCTAGCCTAACTTTAACAATACCTATCTAAAACAAACAAACAAACAAAAACAAAGGAAGGAAGGAAGGAAGGAAGGAAGGAAGGAAGGAAGGAAGGAAGGGGAAGGGGAGAAGGAAGAAAGAAAAGGAAAAAGGAAGAAAGGAAGAAAGGAAGAAATTTCACTTGCTTACTAGTGATGTGTAGCTCTGTCTTGCTAGTTGATACACCTTTTTAGGGTGAGGGAGAATTGCCTTATAGCTCTGTGTCCAAAATTGTGGTTGTTAGCCATTGATGGCTATTAAGCATTGAAATGACTAGTGCTAGAGGGGAGTTAGAGTATGATTTTAATTTTAGTTCATATAAATTTGCCATACACCCATGTTTGGTTAATGCTACCATGTTGGGGAAATGTATGCCTAGATTCTAAAGAACTTTCTCTGAACTTCCTGGGACATAGGGTTAGAGGTCAAACTTTGGCTGCCTTAGCAGACATCCTAGGTAAAGAAGAAATCCTAATTTTGATTCCAATTTATTTTCTAATCTGAAAAATTAATTGTTCTGTTTCAAGAAAAGCCATTCTGGAAGCCAGGGGACCCGCTATACACTTTGTTCCCTTTAACCTCTTGTTGCCCTGGATAGAGGGGCAAGCCAAAGTTAGCCTGAAGGTTGAACATGATCAGTGGATCATTAGCCTGGGTAGTGACAATTATGTTCTTAATAATTGATGTTCTTAATGTTCTGTTGAGAAGAATGACTTGATTTTATAGGAAAGCACTTTAACTGTGTAAGCTAGTTTGAATGTTTATGATCCGTGGAGAAATCTGCATTTCCATGCCTGCGTTTGCTGAGGTACTCTTGCACTCGTGGCCTGGGTAACATCCCTGTGTTTTCCAGCAGCAGCTGTCATGGAGTCTGCACCAGTGGACAAAGCGGGAGATTCTGCAGACATGTCACCATGTAGATCCCCCACGACTCCCAGGCACCTCCGCTATCGCCAGCCTGGAGGTAAGAGCTCAGACAGGGATTTGGAAAAGGAAATGTCATCTTGTGCTTTTAGATCAGTGTGCTGCTTGGTTATAATATTCCCTAATGTAACAATAGTTATAAATATTAACTAATCTTCCCACAACATAGTCTCCAAATCCACTCTAGGCTCACCTAATGGCCCTCAGGGCCCTCCTGTCCTGCTGCCAGGCCATCTCTGCTTTTTTCTCTCCATAAGGAAACAAACAACTAACAACAACAAAACTAACAAAGATGAATTAATCATTCGTTAAGATTATATTAGATAATATTATAACTAGTATTACATAGGTAACATTACATAGGTCCAAGAAGTAGAAATATAAATGATCAGGAAGCTTACTTCTAGTCTGGCTAATATTGCTGGTTCTGGTATTGTGATGTGTTCTGTGCAGAGAAAGAGAATAAAATGTCCATCATGGAGGACGGCTAGTTGAGGGACCAGCATCTCTACCTATATGATTTTGAAATGTCTCCTTTCCCTGACCCCTTCCAACACTGATTATTTCAAGTCAGAAGAGAAAATTATGAAACCAGATTCACTTCACAGGACCCAAGCCAAGTGCAGAGGTTGTTTTTGTCCCTTACCCTCAGGCTTCAGCTATGACATGCTAGCAAAAGATGAAAGGCCATGTCTCCAGGAGGTCACTGCCTCTGTGGCCTCATCCTTTGTATAGAAGCTATTGTCATCAGCCCTTGGCAGTGAGAGCAGAAAGAAGAGTGTGGGTTAGGCTCTGACCAGATCGCAGTCCTTAAGTCAGACTCCTGGCCTGTTACCAATCTATCACCAGGCCATTTGTATTGTCCTGGCAAGTGAAGGCAGCTCATTAGGTTTTCCTATCGTGTCACATGACTGCCATGGAGTCAGATAAATCTCTCCACTATTCCTGATACCCTGATCAATGCAGGACCTGACACTTCACTTGGTAAGTGTCTCGGTGGCCTTCCTTGGGTTTATTGCCAACTGGAAAAGAATGTGATCAGAGCCTACAGAAGACTGGTAAGAGTTAAGCACTCTGCACCCTGTTCTATTAGAGCTTTGTTTTATAGTCCTATGTGTATTCACATGTAAAATTTTAATTTATGTAAGGATTTATTATTTATTATTTGTCATAGAGACTTGAGAACAGAGAGAATAACCTAGAATGTGGGATAAAATCGTGGCTACAAGTAGGAGAGAGTGTCATATATTTTCTTATTATGCAGTCAATATCTTGCTTGTTTACTAATATATCTGCCATTTTCATGCTAGGGAACATTATGAAACTCTTTATTTCATCTATCTATCTACCCACTCATTCATTCATTAATAACCTATGCATTCACCTATCCATCTGTCTTGTATATCATATATGTATCTATGTACCTATGAATCAATCATCTATTTATCTATCACCTATCATTATCTATCTATCTATCTATCTATCTATCTATCTATCTATCTATCTATCTATCTATCTATCTATCTATTACCTGTTGTATATATAGCAGTCATTTATCCATCCATCTTATTTGTTATCCATCTGTTTACTTATTTATTTATAGTATGAAAATTCAAATTCAGAAGCAAGCTACTCAGTGCTTTTCAGATCAGAATCATGCTATGCTGTTTTCTCTAAGAGCCTGGGACGTCTGGCCACAGCATTAGGAAATGCTATGTGACAAGCACAGTCTGAGACGTGAAAGCTGGCAGAGGTTGCTCATTACGTCCTTTCCATTTAAACAATTACATACTTCACAGTGCATTCATTTATTTCCTGGGATGAGTGTGTATATGTGCCATAGCATGCATATGGACAAACCGTGTAGATGGCAAAGTATAGGATTTAGCTCTGTCCCTCCAGCATACCAGCACTGGGGATTGAACCTGAGTTCAATAATCTGATTCAGACAAACAGGTTTGGCAGTAAGCAGCCTTGAGAAAGTGTGTGTGTGTGTGTGTGTGTGTGTGTGTGTGTGTGTGTGTGTGTAGGGTAAAGGTGGATATCAGGTATCTTTCTCTGTTCCTCTGCAACTTCTATTTTGAACTAGGGCCTCTTATTTTGAAATGCACTAATTTGATAGACTGGGGGGTGGAGGTGGAGATGGCTCCATGGACCTCTCTATCCCAGTGCTGGGATTATAGGTGTGTGCTGCCAGGCTGGCACTTTTGAGTGGTACTGGAGAGCATAACTCAGTTCATCATGCTTTTGCAGCAAGCATTACACCCACCGAGGCACCCACAGCCTTATAGCCTTTCGATTTTAAACAGGCTACACTTAATTCATCCTGCCTGTGGCATGGGGTCAAACCAAAGGCCTCATGCATGCTTAACAAACATTAATCCACTAACTGATAAGGAAATTTTACAGAAAACATGATGCAGAGTCTTCTTAAAATAGTTTTATGTAGCAATATAATTCACTTACCACAAAATTTTCCTTTTTAAAATATGTTGCTCAGTGGATTTTATATACTCAGAAGGCCAGGCAGCCGTGACCATGGCTTGATTTTAGGACATTTTCCTTATCTAAAAGAAATCTTATAGTCATCAACAAACTCTCTGACTTCTGCCTCCCCCACAACCACTAGTCTACAATCTGTTCACCCATTCTAGACATCTAGAGAATCATCCAGTGGGGGACCTTAAAACTGGCTTTTCCACTTAGCGAATGGTTCATCCATTTGATAGTATGTGTCAAAACTTCATTCCTTTCTATGATGGAATATTATTTTTTCAAACCTATTGATCATCAGATGGGCACTGGATAGTTTCTAATTTTTGGCTACAGTGAGTACTGCTTCTGTGAATATCCATGTGCACCTTTTTACATGATGTGTATCTTAGTTTGCTGTATGTCTAGAGTGGAATTTGCTTATTAACAAGGATAGCATGGTACCTGGCTTGGGCCCAACTATCATCCAAGATAGGTGTTAAAATGAGAATATTCACCACAGAATATCACCTGTATGCCTCACCATTCCATTCCATTTCTTTCCTTTTTAAATAACCAGGACAGGTAGCTGACAGCGCCCACTGCTCTGTGTCACCTGCTTCTGCTTTTGCCATCGCCACAGCTGCAGCGGGACATGGGAGTCCACCAGGTGAGTCTTGAACCAGTGGCCTTTGACTGTCAGGGTCTTGATGACTATGAGGAAATCCAGACATTCATAGTGTTGGGAAATTAACCCAGAGGGCCTTATACTAAATGAAACAATCTGGACATAAAAACTAAATGCTGCATGATGTCACTTATGTTTGGAATCTAAAGGAGTTAAACTCATGGAATCAGAGAGCAGAATAGACAGGACAGCGGTAAGGCCCGAGGAGACTAAGGAGACACCAGCTGCATTGTTCAAAGCTACATTGGATGATAAGCTCTGGAGATCTGCTGTGCAGTCTGATGATCACGGTTAATGATGATGATGATGATGATGATAATAAATTAATACTAAAGATCTAAAGAATGTATTTTAAAAATCCTTATCTCAAAAAGTGAATAATAGATATATTAATGAGCTTGGTTTTATCACTCCAACACACCACACACACACACACACACACACACACACACACACACAAATATCATGTCATGCCCTAACAACATAAAATAATAATAAGCAACTAAACAACCATCATCAAATGAGTCTCATATGTTTTATCTTCGGATCGTGCTTCTAAGAAATTCTGTGTCTGAGGGGAAATGTTACTATCCCTGTGTTGCCCTAGCCGTTCTTCTGCCTTTGTGCCCAGGGCTAAGATCTGTTTCCTCTTCCCCCCAGTCTGAAGCATATACAAGATGCAGGGAGGCCTGTAGAGTGGAGAGCCTCAGGGAGGCCTGTAGAGTGGAGGGCCTCAGGCTGCCTGGTGGCTCATTTGTATTTGTTTTATGATTCCTTCTGAGTGGTTTCACCCACAATTTTCAAGGCAAAAAAAATATAATAAAAATAACATTCCAGTGCTTTAATAAGTGAAAATTATGTTTATTATCTATGGTTTTTCCCTCACAGGCAGAGGAATGATGTTAGAATTAATTTGCAATTGCTTTGAGTAGACCCATTGCTGTGTCTGTGTGATTGTCACTAGTAATTCTAATCGTGATTTGCAGAGCCAGGAGAACAGATCTACTTTATTAACCCCCGCCACTGACCACAACGGGGTCTCTTACCAGGGCCTATGAACCTACCTTTATAATAGTAGCTGGCAGAAAATATCTGTGTGGGTTGGTTCTAAATCGATGAACAAAGAGATATGTTCATTAGACAATATAGGTGGAGGGTGGGAGACTATTTTCTGTCTCTCACCTAAATAGAGATCTTGGAGACTTGCCACCTTCAGTGTTTCAGCATACACATCATTGGATCTGTCAAGGGGTGCTCTTTGTCTCAAATAGTCTTTAAATTTACCCCAAAGGCTCCATCAGCATGGAAGGAAACTGTCGTAGTCATCAAATCTTCACAAGCCTGCCTAGTTTCCATGTGCACTGAAAAAGCCTATTTTGGTTTTATGTTTCTATTTCCAATTTTATTTATTAATGTGTTTAGAACATGGAGCCTGTCCCATTGTTAGATGAAGATATCTTTCCTTCCATACCCTGCTCTCTGGGCTTGCCTGCGTCCAGCCCTCTTCTCATCCAGAGAACGCAGATCTTGCCTCCCCAAGCTTGGAATTTACACTGGCCTCTTTTGGAGAACATGGCGACCTTTCAGGAGATGTTTCTAGGCTTCTGTGGACATGGCTGCATCGTCGGGCCTGCAGCACTCTGCTCCCCACCTCTTCTCTCTGTTTATCATGCTGCAGTGGCAAAGACCCACTTCTCTCACAGGAGTGCCTCTACCACAGAAGTATTATAAGCCTGAGCTTCGTCATTAAACACCCTGCATACGCTGTCTGTCTTTGCTGTATTTTCCCATCAATACTACTATTTCACACTCTATATATTTGGTCAATTTTCCTTGCTTATTATTTATTTCTTCAATGGGTATAAAATCCCAGAGGCAGGAATTCTTTTTGTCTATATACTGCAATTTCCTCAATAGCTTGAATAGTTTTGCATGTATAGTAAATAGTCAATGACTGTTCGTTAGTTTTATGAATCCACCCCAGTGACTGGTTCCTCCAAGGTGCAATTACTTACACTCAGTTCACAGCCAGAAGATCCTGTAGCTGCCTGTACATTCTTGGTGCTGTGCTGTTTTAAGTTGTAGGATGTTATTTTGCTATCTTTTTTTTGGATAAAAGGGTTTGTCTGTTTGTCCAGATGTCTGGGGAAACAATCTCTGTCACTAAAAGGCAGCCCAGTGAGCAGCTCCCCATGAGGGTCAGTTGTGTGGGTCCCAGTGTTCTGGATACCCACAGCTCTGAGATGAGCATGTGATGGGTTCCTAAGATGCTGTCTAGTTGGTACTGATGTGGCTAATGAGTATGTGATGGGTTCCTAAGATGTTGTCTAGTTGGTACTGATGTGGCTAATGAGTATGTGATGGGTTCCTAAGATGTTGTCTAGTTGGTACTGATGTGGCTGATGAGGATGTGATGGGTTCCTAAGATGTTGTCTAGTTGGTACTGATGTTGCTAATGAGTATGTGATGGGTTCCTAAGATGTTGTCTAGTTGGTACTGATGTTACTAATGAGTATGTGATGGGTTCCTAAGATGTTGTCTAGTTGGTACTGATATGGCTGATGAGTATGTGATGGGTTCCTAAGATGTTGTCTAGTTGGTACTGATGTGGCTGATGAGTTTTCCTCACTCTCTTGACTCATAAATTCTTGAGACATAACTGAGCAGGAGGGTCCAGGTCATGGAGTGAGGATTGCAAATCTGAAAGCAAGTGTCAATTCACCTGCTACCACTCATGTTGTGTAATCAACAAGACCTGATTTCATGCACAAACATCCACCAAAGCAGGCATTCTGTCCTCCCCAGTAGGACTACCAGGGAGGATCTCCAGTTTATACTAGAGCCAGTCAGAGATGGGTCCAGATTTTGTGAGCATGCCTGATGCTTATATAACCCGAGAAAACTCACTCAAGAAAAAGCATTCAAATGTCCAGACATGGTAGCATATACCTTTGACTTCAGCTCTTGGGATTCAGAAGTAGATGAATCTCTGTGAGTTTCAGAGTATCCTAGTATACATAGAGAGGTCCATGACTACACAGTGAAGTCCTGTTTTTAAAAAAATAAAAAACAAAACTCTGAAGACAACTCTTTGATGTACCTTCCGAGGTTTTTAGAATAAAGAGGGCCTGAAGCTTAAGCTTTGTGGTCATCCTTGTGAATTTGCTTTTCAGTCGACTACAGTTTGAACGAGTTAGGCCCCCTAGAAAATGTGGTAAAAGCTTGATCCTCACAGTAGTGCTAATTGGGGAGTGCTAGCCTTATGAAAGGTTCTTAACTAATTGGGGGTGTCCCATCGAAAGGGATTGTGGTGCCCTGCCAGTTCCCCTTTCTCTCTACATCATACTATTGCTTTTCCAGATATTACCCATCTGTAGCTGCAATGACAGCTACAGGAAATCTGTACTGTGGGCTGGAGGTTGGAGTGCCGATGACCTGCAGTCCGTCATGTTTCTTCTAAATTAATCCTAAGTTAGATGATATAATGAAAAACAGGTATAAGCTCAAAACAGTTGGCCCAACATTCAGACTCCTGTGGAAATTAGTTGGATTTGCTGACTGGTTCCTAGAGAGAATAGCCTGTATAGTCACTTTCTTCTAGTATCAGATTAGGCAGAGTCTGCCTTCCTCGGTGCTTGACTCTGTGGTACTTCTTTAACTTTGTATGAGCTTGAGATGTGAGACACGTGACAGGGTCCTTGTGTGCTGTCACGTTGGCTAGTATTATTTCAAGACACTTGTTCAAATGTTAGAGCCCTCTGTGAAGCAGAAATTAAGATGCGTACATTTCAGATGCTTGCTGATACAGGGAACCTGCAGGTAGAGCTTGGAGATAGTGAGGACATGGACAGAAGTCAAATAAAATGAATAAACACCAGCCGGGCGTGGTGGCGCACGCCTTTAATCCCAGCAATCGGGAGGCAGAGGCAGGCGGATTTCTGAGTTCGAGGCCAGCCTGGTCTACAAAGTGAGTTCCAGGACAGCCAGGGCTATATAGAGAAACCCTGTCTCGAAAAACCAAAAAAAAAAAAAAAAAAAAATGAATAAACACAACAAGGCACATTGTGTTGCCTACGACAAACCTGAACCCAAAGCCATTATCACATGACCTAAAATGAAGTATGGGTTGTTTTTTCTGAGAGTGGCAAGAGTGACCACAGAGGTACTACAGTAAGCTCTTGAGTATCTGTGAGCAGATCTGTGTAAGCCAAAGTAAGTTAGCATGGCAGAGGAATGGTTGAGTGCATTTGTAGGGACACTAGTGGCACACACAGTTGCTTCAGAAATAGTAGACCCTTTACCTGATACTCACAATGCAGAGGGCTTGTATTCTGTTTTCTCATCTGTGTGCCCCTGAGGCAGTGGAGCTGAGTTTGTGTAACTGGGTTTGGAGAAGTTTTTTAAAATACTGATACCTGGTCCTAAACTGTGAGATAACTGAACTAGTATAATGTCTGAACCCTTCCCCCATTTAAAATTCTGTGACCATATTATTTGTAGTGAAGTACAGATAAAAACTTAGCTACCTCTTTCTAAACCTTGGATACAATTCTACTTTATCTGTTGCTTATCTTACACAGAACCCCTAGTTGATTTTGATGATATCAGAGTTGGAATTTTAAACCCTCACCTTCCTTAATATTTAAAATATGGTAGGTTGCCTAAAGCTCTTCACCAGAAGAAACTGTTCTTAATCTGAAAGTAATACAAACTGTTGTGTATTTTTATAACACACTTAATGAACTGTAACTGATTAATGTACAACTCACTTACAAAATATCTCAGTGAGTAAAGGCCATCAGGGCCAAGCCTGATGACCTGAGTTAGATTCCTGGAAAACACACTATGGAAGAGAATAGACTTCTGAAAGTTGTTCTCAGACCTCCACTTGCTGTGGCACTTGCATACTTTTACAGTCATGTGCACTACTAAATGCACACATATGCACATATGCACACACACAAGTGTAATAAATGTACAGATCAATTAATTTTAGTATGTTCTCAGAATAGTGCAACAATCACTACAATAAATTTGAGAAAATTTTCAACAGACCTTGTCTCTCCTGTCTCTTCCTCCAGTTTCTTTGAGTTGCTGATATCTTTCTTATCCCCATAAATTAATCCATTCGGGACATTTACTATGAAAGAAATCATGTAATATGTTAGTTACCCATTGTCTGGTCTCATTTACTTAGTGTAATGCTTTTCTATTTGTCTGTAGCATGTACCAGCCACTTGATGCATTTTATTGCGGGATAATATTCTTTGGGATTTTTTCCCACATTTTTTATTAGATATTTTCTTCATTACATTTCAAATGCTATCCCAAAAGTCCCCTATACCCTCCCCCCCTGCCCTGCTCCCCTACTCACTCACTCCCACTTCTTGGCCCTGGCGTTCCCCTGTACTGGGGCATATAATGTTTGCTAGACCAAGGGGCCTCTCTTCCCAGTGATGGCTGACTAGGCCATCTTCTGCTACATATGCAGCTAGAGAAACGAGCTCTGGGGATACTGATTAGTTCATATTGTTGTTCCACCTATAGGGATGCAGACCCCTTCAGCTCCTGGGGTACTTTCTCTAGCTCCTATATTGAGGGCCCTGTGTTCCATCCTATAGATGACTTGAGCATCCACTTCTGTATTTGCCAGGCACTGACAAAGCCTCACAGGAGACAGCTATATCAGGGTCCTTTCAGCAATATCTTGCTGGCATATGCAATAGTGTCTGCATTTGGTGGCTGATTATGGGATGGACCCCCAGGTGGGGCAATATTCTTTGGTGTGGCTATACCATGTTCCACTTATTCATCCACCAGTTTTTGAGTTGTTGCCATTCTTTGACTACTGTGAATGATACTGACACCAACATTTGTAGTTGTGTGGATGCGTGTTTCCACCTCATTTTGAGAACATGTCTAAAGATTGAATTACTGGGTTGTGTAATTACAGTTTCACGAATGTCATTTAATTTAAAAGAGTCTTATCATTCTTACTGCAAATATTTATTCTAGTCCATTGTTAGAGACTGTAATTATGTGTCTGTTGTACCTTTTGAAATTCTCCCGTGGCACTTACATGTTGTGTCCTTTGCTTTTTGTTTTGCTTTGGGCTATTTCTTCATTTCCTTCTCTTTTGACCCTTCCATTTTAGTTTGGAGATTTCGGTTGGCCATCATTAGGCTCAGTACCTCTCCCTCAGCTGTGCTAAGTCTACTGTGAATTCAGTGAAAGCTTCCTCCATCTCTAGCATTTCTCCTTGATTCCTTACTTGGCCTTTCTGCTTACAGTACTTAGCTGATTGCACATGTGCCTGCTTCTCCCATTAAAGCTCTTACCACACTATCCATAGTTAAATTCCCTGTGTAATAGTTGTTATAGCCGAGTCTCTTTCTGAGGTCTACTGTCTATTATATACTAAATTATGTTCCAAATTCATAAATGTACATTCTAGCCCCAATTACCCCCAAATATCACTGCATTTTGTTAAAAGTTCTTCAGAGTTAACAGTTAAATGGCTTATGTCGTGGGTCTAATCCAGTGTGACCAGTGCCTTAAAAGATGAGTTGTTTAAGACGTAAACATGCCCAGAGAGTTGACCCCATAATGCCAAAGCAAGGTAATGGCCCCTTAGATAGAAGTCAAAGTAAGTACCTCAAATGTAACTAAACCTAGTAATAAAGCAGGTTTGACATCTAATTTCCAGAGCTGTAAGAAAGTGATTTCTTTTGTTTACATTGCAGCCTTTGGTATTTTATTACTGCAGCCTGAGCAAGCTCATGGGACCTCTCACACTGTGTTCTTGTCTTTTGGTAAACCCTGTAATTTCTTGTTGACAGAGATGATAGTGATAAAGTTCCCCTAGCGTGGGGACTTGTGTTACTGAGGTTGGAATTCAGTTTGCATTTGGGGTATCCTGTACTTACAGGAAACACAGGCTTCAGTTTCTTCTTTGTGTTTGCCCTCTTGGCCACAGTCTTCCCTGATTAGTGCAGAAGTCCTGTGGCTTACAGCTCTTCCTGCCATGACCCACAGCCATTGACTAGATCTCTAGTGATGTGAGGTGTGGTGTTGGAGAGGAGGCATCTGTGTCTCCCAGAATAAAGTAGTGTTTTAAGGACTCAGTCTCAGAGCTGCGGTTTCTCTGCAGAACAGCTTCTATTCCTGCCTGCCCCATACTTCCATGGCTGCAGCCTTTCCTCCCTTGAATCCCTGAACCCTGTGGATTTCACTTTCCCTGGAGATAAAACAGAAAGTACCAGAACAGGAAGAGTGGCTTCCCAAAGCTGATGAGTCTCTGCTGTGTCTTTTTCCTTTAAAAGAATGCCTTTATTAAATAAAGGTGTTGGGCACATTCCACGTTCCTCCTCTCCTCTCCCTACAAGAACCATGAAGAGATCTTGCTCCTGTCTCTACCGTGAAGACACAAGTGTTTCCCAAAGTAAATTCCACAAAAGTGTGGAGCCCACATCAGAGTGTGACCTTCAGTCTCCTCAAGTTCATTTCTGAACCATTGTCATACTCCCGTCAGGAAGCAAAATGACCACTCGATGCTACGACTAAACATCTAGTAGCCTGCTCGATCTGGGCGCACCTTGGATCACCTCTCTGGATACACCTTCTCTTCAGACTTGGGGCAGCCATTTGTCCTACAGCTTAGTTTTCTGGTGTGTCTAAGAAACATTTTTTAGTTTTAGTCTGCCCAGATTTTTCTTGTGGTAAGCACAAATGTGATAAATTCCAAGATGATTACATGTTGGAGCTAAAACTAAAGTTTTTATGTGGTGGGATTTTTCCATAGCATTTTCCATGTTTTTTTCTCTATAATTTAATTTATTTATTCATTTTTTCATCCCCATCACAGTCCTCTCCCCCCTGACTCCAGTCCTCCCTCACATGACCCCTCCCTCCATCTCCCCTCCCACTTACCTCTGAGAAGGGAGAGGCTCCTCTGGGTACCAACCTACCCACTCTGGCACCTCTCTGCAGGACTAGGTACATCCTCTCCCACTGAGGCCAGCCTAGGCAGCCCAGTTAGAGAAACAGAATCCACAGGCAGGCAACAGAGTCAGGGTTAGCCCCTGTTCCAGTTGTTGGGAGATCTGCGTGAAGACCAAGCTGCACATATGCTACATATGTGGCGTGGGGCCTAGGTCGAGCCTATGTATGTGAGTTTGTTTAATTCCATGTATTAATCTGAGAAGTACCCACTTTAATAATACTCAGTCTTGCAGTCCACAAATTTGGGATGACTTCATTTATTTACATCTTCTTTCATTTATTGGTTATGAGTTAGTTACACCAGTATTTTTTTCCAATTTTTATTAGGTATTTTCTTCATTTACATTTCAAGTGTTATCCAGAAAGTTCCCTATACCCTCCCCCCATCCCTGCCCTGCTCCCCTACCCACCCACTCCCACATCTTGGCCCTGGCGTTCCCCTGTACTGGGGCATATAAAGTCTGCATGACCAATACACCAGTATTTTTATATTCTTTAGAATTCTTTTTTGTTGTTGTTGTTGTTTGTTTTTTGTTTTTCGAGACAGGGTTTCTCTGTATAGAACTGGCTGTCCTGGAACTCACTTTGTAGACCCGGCTAGAATTCTTCACGTTATCAGTTTATCCATGAATAATAGTAGTTTTATTTCTTCAAGTGTAATCTTCGTGGCTTCTATTTATTTTCTTTCTTTATTGCATTTGCTGGAACCAACATTAACTTTTTGATTTTTTGTTTGTTTGTTTTTGTGATTTGATTTCTAAAATAGGACTGGCACAGCTTACATTAGTCATCAACTTAATATGACCTAGAAAAAGAGTATCAATTGAGTAGTCTTTAGCAGGTCACTCTGTGGGCATGTCAGTGAGAGATTGTCTTGATTGTTGATGTTGGAGGACACAGATCACTGTGGACAGTGATGTTCCCTGTTATCTAGTCCTGGGCAATAAAGGAAACTGGCTGAGCATGCATGAAATGAGCCAGAGAGAAAACCAGCAAGGAGACTTTTCCTTCACGGTGTCCTGCCTGGAGCTCATGCCATGATTTCCTTCAATGATGGACTTATTCCAGCTTGTATGCAAAGATGGCAAACCCACACACTGGTTAAGTTGCATTTACTTAAAGTGGTTTTATCACAGGAGCAGAAGGGCCACCTGAACATAGGGCTTCCTGTATTGTTGGGACTTGAGCTCCTGAACTCAAATGATCTTTCCACCTCAGCCTTCCAAGTAACTGGGACTAACATGCAAGCGAAGCATGGATGGTTTCAGGCTCTGTTTGAGCTGAAAAAGTTCCTTCAAATCTTTGCTGGACGTGGGAACTGGACAGTAGTGGTGATATAGATGGTGCTTATGTTTTTACAGTGATCGTATAAACATAACTGGCCCACGAAATACATCCAACACAATAATATCCCAAAGATCTATTTATGTAAACAACCCCATTACCTTTCACACGTTTAGACCAGATCCTTCACACTTGCACAGGTCTGCTATTCATTTGCACAAGTTTGAACTGAAGGCATCTAGGAGGACTTTCCTTGTCATTTATGCTTCTTCATGTGCTTACGATGGCTTCAGACTGTCTCTTTGTTATCTGCTAAGGTATTCTTGTTTAGGATATATTTTCTATTTTCCTCTCAAATGTTTAAAAATTCTTCATTTCATCAAAGACAACAGGTTGAAATCTAGGGGATAAGAGGTTAGATTCTTTAAAGTGTAATTTTAAAGACAAACATTATCACTGCTATTAATGGAAAACACAGAGCATTAGCAAGCCAAGCTTAAATGAATCATGATCTCAAGTCTTATTTCTAGATAAACATATGTATATACACCCTCCTAGCATCAGAATTGTGGAATTGAAAAGCTGTGTCTTTTACTGGTATGAATGTAACCCTGAGCCTACAGACCAGCTAAGAATGCTCACAGCAGCTGGCCCTTGCATTCTCTTCTTGGAAAGAGGCCATAGGACAAGCTTGACCACACATAGTACCCACTGCTGCTAATCATGCCTTCTCTGCAACTCCCAAGCAGACCACATCCTTACTACAGAAGCCTGGATGCCCTCGCTCTTCCCTGGCTGGGCTGCATTGTCAAGTGCCCTGTCTGTGTGTAGACCTTTCCCATGCTCTATGTAGATGATTCTCTTACTGATGCTGCTTCAAAGGGCTGCAAAGCAAGTTGATTCCACCTCACAGTGTTAATTGCTGTTTGATTCCATCCGATCCATCTGTTTAGGGCCAGGAAGGTAGCCTAACCAGGGGATAGGAAGCGGAAACACATTTACAGAGGACAGCCACAGCTCACCTCCTGCCAAGCATTGTTTTGATAGGAACATTACAAATGCCAGACCTGCTTTCTCTCTTTGTTTTCATTTTTAAAGAAAAGCCAGAAATCTGCGTGTTTTTGAGAAATTTTCCGGTTTTTATAGACATTGAAAATGAATTCAACCTCTTTATAAACATAATTCTAACCAAACAAAATATGTCTGTGACTTGGCTGTAAGCCATTAGTGGTTGACCTTGGATTTACTATAACCAGTTACAGCTGGAGTTGAGGACAGTTGGAGCTTAGATTTGTTGAGATACCCTCAGATCTTATTAATAGACTCCTGACTCTCTTTATCAGACCCAACCACCAGCTTTTGCATGCCTTTTGCTAGCCTGTCTCCGGGGAGTTATCCGCACTTTTCTACTGTCTTTGACCACCTTGGTTTTCAGAGGGCAATAATCCAAGCTCAAAGATTGGGGAGACGTGTCCTTGTCAGCTGCACCATGAGCACATGATGCTGAAGTATGAGAAGAGCAGTGGCAAAGTGCCATGCCCAGGCTCTCAGTGGTGGAGACAGAGGCTCACACTTATGACCTAATCGCTATCTCCTTGCCTTGATATTGCCACTAATTCCATATTAACCGTAAAAGGGCAGGAGCTCAAGAAACCTGGAATGTATGACTTATACCCACTCTCACAGCTGTGTCTGTACACAGTATACTCACCTTATTGCAATGAAAGGATCTAGTCAGAGAGAGCTTTTGTCGGTGTTGAGAGTAGGGTTGTACTTACAGTAAGATATTGATTTCTGTCAATTAAGTTAATGCCACACTTTTACCCTGACATGTTTTCAGGATCTGTGAGAACATCCAGCCTTTTTAAACAGCTTATGCGTACCAATAAAGCTGTAGGAAAGGCAAAGAATCTGGTCTTTTGCCAATGTTTGTATTACAAGCTAAAATTGAAACTGCTGGCAGGAGTCACATGTTGATTTTCTATTTCAAATTCAGAGCCTGAACATCATGCAGGCATTTTACTGTAGCACATCTCAGGGCAGCTCGTCTAGAGTGGGAAAAGAACAGCTCAGGCTCCTAAGTACACCTGCCTCCTGGGCTTCTGAGAAGCCCCCTAGAGGCAAGGACTCCAGAAAGGAGGGATACTGCTGATGGCAAGGCAAGAAAACAGAGAGGCAAGGAGGTACCACACCAACGCCTGCCCACCTCTCTCCTACTGGTTGGTCAGGGCATAGCAGGAAATGGGCTGAGCACCTAACCAGGTAAGAGGTTAAGGACAGATGCTGGCCAAATATGACGTTCCATATGTAGAGGATTCCTCCATCTTTTCATTTTCTAACCAAGACTGACCTTTGTCCTAGTTTATATACAGCTTCTCTTTCACTGCACCCTGCTTTTCCCCCTCTGTATATTCTTAATCTATGGAATTCTGTACCTTTATATGACAGCATGACCTCTAGTTACAATTGATTATACCATTTGTAAAGCAATGTGCAAAATGAAAAGGCATTTTATTTTCCCTTATTTAAGACTTATTAAAGAATTTGTTTTTCCCATTTTTATTAGTTTTAATATTTTGTGGAATGTGTTTCAATCATAGTCACTGTTTCACCCTACTTTCCCCCAGATTCACCCCGCCCCATCCACCCATTTTCAGGCCCTCTTTTATTTTTTTAAAAAACCCATCCAGTACAGTCAGTGCTTCCCATATACTTTTGAGTGTATGGCCTTCCACTGGAGCATGACCAACCCATCAGGGGACTTCACCCTTAAACAAAACAGTGCTCCCTCTCCCGGCAGCTGTCAAGTGCCTATAGCTCTTCAGCTAGGGGTAGGACTTCATGCATACCTCCTCTCTCCATGCCGAGAATTTTGTTTGTTTTTATATATTAATTATTTATTTATTTCACATCCAAATCACAGCTTCCTGTCCCTCCTCTCCCAGTCCCTCCCTCTTACCTTCCCTACTCCCATCCAGCCCTCCTTCCATCCATGGGAGGCCTCTTATGAATATTGACAAGCCTTGGCATATCAACTTGCTGTAAGACATCTTCTCCTATTGAGGCTAGATAAGACAGCTCAGTAAGGGGAAAGAGACCCAAAGGTAGGCAGTGTAGACAGAGACAGCTCCTGCCTCTGCTTTAGGAGTCCCATGGGAAGTTCCAGCTGCTTAACCTTTACATATGTGCAAGAGGCCTAGGTCTGTTCCATCCTCCTGGTTGGTAGTTCAGTCTCCATGAGCCCCTATAGGCCCAGGTTAGTTGATTCTGTAGGTTTTTCTGATGGTGCTCTTGACTCCTCTTGACTCCTTCAATCCACCCTCCCCCTCTTCCACAGGATTCTCCAAGTGTCACTTGATGTTTGGCTGTGGGCCTCTGCATCAGTTTCCATCAGCTGCTGGATGAAGCATCTCTGATGACAGTTATGCTAGGTTCTTGTCTGCAAGTATACAGAATATGACTAGTAGTGTCAGGGTGGGCTACCTCTCATGACATGGGTCTCAAGCTGGGCCAGTCATTAAATTGCCCTTCCCGAAAACTCTGCTCCATCTTTTACCCCTGGTTATCTTGTAGCCAGGACAAGTAGTGGGTCTAAGACTGCATACACACCATTGCTAGGTTAGCTAGGTCTTAGCTAGGTTCACCCTCATGTATTCCTGGACGTCTTCATTGTCCTGGGTTTCTGGCTCATCCCAGAGATGTCCACTCCCCAATCCAGTTATCTCTTCTAGTACTCTCTCTCTCAGTCCTCCCTTCACCTCATCCCTCCTGTTGCCATCCCCACCTCTCTCCCACCCAGTCGCCTCCCTCCATCCTTCCCCAGTGTCTAATTTATTTCCCCTTCTCAGTGATATTCAAGCACTTTCATAGTCTGTAAAGAATTGTCTTGAAATTTTGATGGGAATTGCATCGAATCTGTAGATTGTAGGTAAGGTGGACATTTTTACTATGTTAATCCTACCAATCTGTGAGCATGGGCAGTCTTTCCATCTTCTGACGTCTTCTTCAGTTTCTTTCTTCAAAGACTTAAAGTTCTTAGAAAGGTCTTTCACTTGCTTGGTTAGAGTCACACCAAGGTATTTTATATTGTTAATGGTGTTGTTTCCCTAATCTTGTTTTCAGCCTATTTATCAGTTGTATATAGGAGGGCTAACGGATTTTTTTTTAGTTAAATTTGTATCCAGACACTTTGCTGAAGGTGTTTAGCAGCTGTAGGAGTTCTCTGGTAGAATTTTTGGTGTTCCTTATGTATATACTATCATATCATCTGCAAAAAGTGATACCTTGACTTCTTCCTTTCCAATTTGTATCCTCTCGATTTTCTTCAGTTGTCTTATTGCTCCGGCTAGAACTTCAAGTACTATAGTGAATAGGTATAGAGATTGTGGACAGCCTTGTCTTCTTCCTGATTTTAGTGGAATTACTTTTAGTTTCTCTTCATTTAATTTGATGTTGGCTATCAGTTTGCTGTATATAGCCTTTACAGTGTTTAGATATGTGCCTTGTATCTTTAATTTCTCCAAGACTTGTTTCCTAAACAAAAAAAAAAAAAAAATTATGTCAGAAAATTTGTCAGCATCTAATGAGATGATCATGTGTTTTTTCTTTCGGTTTGTTTATATGGTGGATTACATTGTTGGATTTTCACATATTGACCCATCCCTGAATCTCTGGTATGAAGTCTACTTGATTATGGTGGATGATGTTTTTGATGTGTTCTTGGATGGATTTTGATGGATTCAGTTTGCAAGTATTTTATTGAGTATTTTTGCATCAATGTTCATAAGGGAAATTAGTTTGAAATTTTCTTTCTTGGTGGAATTTTTGTGTGGTTTAGGTATCAGGGTAACTGCCTCATAAAATTACTTTGGCAGTGTTACTTCTGTTTCTACTTTGTGGAATCATTTGAGGAGTACTTATATTATCTGTCCTTTGAAAGTCTGGCAGAATTCTTTACTAAAACCATCTGGACTTGGGCTTATTGGGGGTGAGGTGTTAGTGACTGTTTCTATTTCCTTAGGGATTATAGGTCTATTTAGATTGTTTACCTGATCTTAATTTAACTTTTGTAATTGGTATTTGTCTAGAAAATCATCTATTTCATTTAGATTTTCTGACTTTGAGCTGTAAAGGTTTGTGAAGTAAGACCAAATGATCCTTGGATTTCCTTGGTGTCTGTTGTTATGTCCCCCTTTTATTTATGATTTTGTTAATTTGCCCTTTAGTTAGTTTGGCTAAGTGTTTATCTATCTTGTTGATTTTCTCAAACGACAACAACAACAGCAACAAAAAACAACTCTTGGTTTCACTGATTCTTTGTATTCTTTTTGTTTCTAATTTATTGATTTCAGCCCTAAGTTTGATTATTTCCTTCCATCTACTCCTCTTGGATATGTTTTCTTCATTTTATTCTAGAGTTTACAGGTATGCTGTTAAGTTGCTAGCATGAGATCTCACTAATTTTTTATGAAGGTGATTAGTGCTATAAACTTTCTCTCTTAGCACTGCTTTCCTTGTGTCCTATAAGGCTGGGTATGTTGTGCATTCATTTTTATTGAATTCTAGAAAGTCTTTAATTTCTTTCTTTATGTCTTCCTTGACCAAGTAGTCATTGAGAAGAGAGAGGTTCAGTTTCCATGGGTTTGTAGGCTTTATTGTTTCTTTTGAGGTTCAAATCCAGCTTATATCCATGGTGGTCTGATAAGATACAGGGCTTATTTCAGTTTTCTTGTACCTGTTGAGACTTGCTTTGTGTCTGAGGATATGGCCAATTTTGGAGAAGGTTGCTGAGAAGAAATTTTCGTATGTGTGTGAAATTTTCTGAAGAGATTTGTTAGGTCTGTTTGATTTACAACATCTGTTAGTTTCATTATTTTCTGCTTAGTTTCTGTCTAGATGACAAATCCATTGGTGAGAATGGGTTGTTGAAGTCTTGCACTATTAATGTGTAGGGCTCAATATGTGATTTAAGCTTTAGTAATGTTTCTTTTGTGAATGTGGGTGCCCTTGTATTTGGGGCATTGATATTCAGAATTGAGAAATCATCTTGGTGGATTCTGTCCAATCTTTTACTCTGAGGTAATTTCTCTTTTTTTGCTGAAGTGAGTTTCTTGTATGCAGCAGATTGATGGATCCTGTTTTCATATTCATTCTGATAGTCTGTTTTCTTTTTTTTAATTGGGGAATTGAATCCATTGATACTGAAAGATAAAAATGACCAATTATTGTTAATTCCTGTTATTTTGATGGTGGTGGTGGTAGCATGTTTGTGAAGTCATTTATTTCCCATGTTTCCTTGGATGTAGTTAACCTCCTTGGGTTGGAGGTTTTCTTCTGGTATTTCCTGTTGAGCTGGATTTGTGGATAAATATTTTTTTTAAAAAATTGGTTTTGTTGTGGAATATCTTATTTTTCCCATCTATGGTGATTGAAATTTTGCTGACTATAGTAGTCTGGGCTGGCATCTGTGGTCTCTTATAGACTGCAAGATATCTCCCCAGGTCCTTCTGGCTGTTTAAGTCTCTAATAAGAAGTTGGGTGTAATTCTAAAGGTCTGCCTTTATATGTTATGTGACCTTTTTCCCATGTGGCTTTTAATGTTTTTTCTTTATTCTGTACATTTAGTATTTTGATTATTATGTGTTAGGGGGATTTTAATTTATGGTCCAATCTATTTAGTATACTGTGAGCTTCTTGTATGCTTATAGGCATCTCTTTATTTAGCTTAGGAAATTTTTCTTCTATGATTTTGTTGAAAATATTTTCTGGGTCTCTTAGCTGGGAATCTTCTTCTATTCCTATTATTCTTAGGTTTGGTTTTTTCATAGTGTTCCAAATTTCCCTTGGTGTTTTGTATCAGAAACTTTTTAGATTTAACATTTTCTTTGACCAATGTATCAGTTTCTTCTATTGTACCTTCTCTGCCTCTTGTATTCTGTTTGTGATGGTTGTGTCTGCAGTTTCTGTTTCCTTACCTAGGTTTTCCATCTCCAGGATTCCCTCAGTTTATGTGTTCTTTATTGTGTCTATATTTCCATTTTCAGGTCTTGAATAGTTTTATTCATTTCCTTCACTTGTTTGATGGTATTTTCCTGTATGTCTTTAAAGGCCTCTTTTGCTCTCATAAGATTGGATTTAAGGTCATTTTCTTGTGCTTTGGTTGTATTAAGATATCTAGGTCTTGCTGTAGCAGGCTATCTGAGGTCTGGTCGTTTCATAGTGCCCTGGCTCTTGTTGATTATGTTATTATGCTGACCGTTAGCCTTCTGTGTTTTGTGGTTATTATAGGTTTAGAAGCTGTTCTTTTGAGTTTATCTTTGTTGGATGGGTGAGTTTTTTGGATGTTTTACCCCCTTGGTATGGAGTTCTCATGATTAGCAAGTCTTCTGGCCCAGTAAGATGCCTCCCTTTGGGGTTTTTTGACCTACATGACCTCCAGAGTTTTGGATGCTAACCTTATTTCTGGGGTCCCTAATACCAGCATGGACTGGGAACCCCAGTGCCAGAGTGGACTATGGGAAAGCAGGCAGAGTTGTGGGCAAACAGGAGAGAGGGTGCAGTTTACTACTATTGGATGTCCATTAGGGGCACTTAGCAGGCAAGGGTTTGGGATGGGGTCATACCTGGTTGTCCCTGGTGTTGGCAGACCTTTTGTAATGCAGGCAGACTTGTAGGCCAGAAAATGGAGTTCATGGTACTGGGTGCAGTTTACCACTCTTGTGCATGCTTTAAAGGGACTTGGTGGGCAAGGACTTATGGGAGTTTTCTTACCTGGTTGTCCACAGTGCCAGCTGGCCTCTGGGAATGCAGGTAGAGTTGTGCCTCCATTCTGGAAATGTATCTGGCTTGAGCTAGATCTGCTGCTGTTTATACTAAATCAGCTGCTGTGGATTTGTATGGACCATTGCCTGCTGTGTGTGAAAACATGGTGTCCTTGTAGTTGCCCACTGTCTCTGGCTCTTTCAGTCTTTCTTCCCATCTTCCACAATGATAGCTGAACCTGAGGCGGGGGGGAAGAGATGGTTTAGATTTCTCATTTCAGACTGAGCATGCCACAGTCTCATTGTCTGCACCTTGAGCTCTTGTGGGTCTCTGTGTTAAATGAAGTCCAGTACAAAAAGAAGCTTCCCTGATGAGGGTTGAGAAATATACCAATCTATGGATATAATGAAAAGTCCAAGAGCTAAGTATTATGCCCCCCCAGGAGGAATAGTAGTAATAGTTTCTCTTCTAGGTCATATGACCTGTAAAGCCCCAGAATCTTGTCACTGGTAATTGTGCCAGGGATTGATTTCAATTCATGAATTGGGCCTTAAATCCAATTAGAAAGTAATTAGTTACTTCTAGACGCTGGTACCCTTTTTGCACCAGTGGGTAGCATCACCTTCCAGCACTATGAGAGATAAGCCCGGAGGGGACAGGGATAAAGCTGCCAAGTCATAACCAGCTAAATTTCTCCATGTTCTGACTCAAGCATGTGGTATCTTTAACAATAAGGTCTTAACTATCATTCTGTAGCACAACCAAGAGGTTGGGAAAAAGTTGTAATATTTGGGGATCCATAGGACTTACTGGACCAAAACTCCAAAAACGTTAACCCATTCCAGGCATGGTATTATTATTATTATCATCATCATTATTAATATTTGTTATTCAAGCCAAGCTTGTGTCTTTCTAGGTATGGGGCTCTTGATGATACCAGTTGCACCTCCCTGCCTCTTATGGTTTGGCCAGGACCTTACAGTACCCTAATGCATCTCGCTGGATATGATAGGGCACTGCTCTTAGTTGTGGTTTTCTATGGCCTTTTGGAATTTCATCTTCATTCTGCAAAACAATTCTGTGGTAAAAATATATTAAAAGATTATAAGCCTGTATTTTAATGATTTATGTATTTATTGATGTGAAAATCTTAGGCTGAACAAGATCAGTAGAAAATATAAAGCAACATGTAAAGATAGATTTTTTAGAAATTAACATAAAATAGAATATTTCACCAAAGACATGTTGTTGAATACAACCTCTAATGAGTCAGAAAGACTCTCGCTGTCTAATGATCATTCAGCAGGATCATAAAAATAAAAGTTATTATTTTGTGGGACTTAGAAACATCTGTTTTCCTGGAGATTTAGTGTTAATAAATAGGCTAAATAAAAAATATCAATACTGCCCCAAAAATATCAATACAGAATTGTTAAAATTGTTGTTTTGCAAAGTCAGAGGTTATAAACAGCCCTTGTAATATGCAGTAAAAAGTTAATTTTCATTTGCAGAAATAATCAATGATAATATTATAATTTTATAGCATTTCATTAGTTCCATTTATTAAAGCAATGTGAAAAGCTTTTAGTCATGAAATCTTTAAAAGCTAGCACACTGAAAGTTAAAGATGACAGCTATATTACAGAAACTCATTACTGTCACCTGGCAGAAGACAGCCCAGGTCAACTGAGTGTTAGCACTTCTATGGCCATGGTCATGGAGAACCAGGCTTTTATCTGCCAGTCTTCCTAGTATCTAAAAAGCATCCCTTTAGACTTTGGGTCTATGTCAGTTATGTACTCATGGTATAGCTGGTAGACTGTTGGCTTTCCAAGTGTTAACAAACGTCAGAAGGAAGCCTGATAACATGAACTACTCTCTATCTATCTATCTATCTATCTATCTATCTATCTATCTCTATCTCTATCTCTATCTCTCTCTATATCTATCTATCTATATGTATCTATATCTATATATCTATATATATAGAGAGAGATATAGATATAGATATAGATATACACATACATACATATATAGTGATGGTAGTTACTGTCTGCACAGGGCCTCCCAAAACTTCATACATCTTTTAAACTCTTGTTCCATTCTGCCCAGTTGGATATATATATATATATATATATATATATATATATATATATATATATTGAGTAGTGGTACTGTGAACAAATACAATCATTTTGGAGTCATAGATTTCAGCATAGTATACTTAATATCAAACAATTTAGCTTATTTTGGAAATTATTTTTATGGTTATTACTACTATTATTATTACACTAAGTTCCAAGTACAGAATATGAGATACAGAATTAACCAAATTACAATAACTAGCAGATTGGAATCCTGTCATCTGGCTCTTTCCTAACCACAACCTTGGTTGTGTTGCCTCAGCACTTTATTGTCTCGGCACAGTGAACCTTGATGCTTAAAAACATAAACAAAAAAGAAAAAGCATGAATCCCAACCTCGGTTTTACATACACATGGAGGACACAGCTTGACCTTGGTCTTTGGATTTCTGTAGTGCAGCTTCTTCTGCCTAGAAAAAAACATAAACATTTTTGTTGGTCTTGTGATTTTTAAAACCATACAGGCAATTTTCACACTTCTTCCTTTCAGATAGAAAAGGTAATGACTTTTCCTTTCTATATATAGCACAGTGGTCCTCAACCTTTCTAATGCTGCAACCCTTTAATACAGGCCTCATGCTGTGATGATCTCCAACCATAACATTACCTTTGTTGCTCTTTCATACCTGTAATTTTGTGACTATTATTGATTGTAGTGTAAACATTTGAATTTTCAGATGGTCTTGGACAACCCCTGTGAAAAGGTCTTTCAATTACAAGGGGATGGAGCCCCAGAGGTTGAGAACCAATGCTATAGGATGAGCTCAGTAACTTGCGTCCCAGACATAAAATGAAGTAGAAGCCATCAGTGGAAACTTGCAGTCTATAAGTTGTTGTTATGGTGTATGAGTCTAACAACAGCACCCAAAGGCTCATATGTTATAGACTTGCTTACCTGCTGCTAGGTTTTGAGAGAAGCTTGTATCCTGAGGGTTAAATGTTTATCTGTGGATCAGTCAACTGACAAATTCCTAAGTGAATTAAGAAATGAGGCCTGGGTAAGGAGAGTGTATTAGATACCTGTCTCACTGGCATGACAAAAATACCTGGCAAGGAGCATATTTAAAGGAGGAAGTGTTTATTTTGTTCACAGTTTGAAGGTACAATCCTTCATGACAAGAAAGCCATAACAATAAGAGCTCCAGGTGGCTGGTTATAGTGCATTTACAAGAAGCAGAAAGATGCATATTCAGCTTGCTTCATCTTTATCCAGCTCAGTCCCCCAGCCTATGATATGATGCCACCCTTAGTGAGCTCTGAAGTATGCCTAGGTGATTCTAGGTCCTGTCAAGTTGACAGTGTCAACCATCACCTAGGGTGGGACTTTGATGGGTTCATCTTTCCCTGGGAGTCTTCCTCGGTCTCTGTATGCTTCCTGGCTGCTTTGCTGTGTACCATACTGCTTGCACAGATGGTCTGCCTCAACTATTGCAGAGTCTAAATGACCATAAACTCAAATCTTTAAAATCATGAGCCAAAACTAAATCCATAAGTTGTTTTCTCAGATGTTTTTGTCTCAGTGACAGAAAACTGACTAACCCAGTCATCAAAGGAATAGTGTGCTCTCTGTTGGGCTATTACTTTCTTGGTCCACTTACTATGGAAGAAACCAGTCTGTTGCAAGAAATATTAAAATAGAACCACCAAGTTCCCATGCTCTCTCCAGCTAATCTCTGCCCACCAACTCTCCAGTTGGGCCAGAGCTCCTGAATTCCCTTCCCTACCATGCCAGCCCCATGCAAAAACCATCCACCCCACGGTCAGCCGCCACAACACCCAGCAACTCGGTAGAAACAAAACTCTAGAAGCTTATAATTAACAAGTCAGATTTATACATCAATAAATTCTCAGTTTACAAGATGCCCACACAATAATTTCAAAGTCAATTGATAATGATACAAGCTGCCCACCCAGATCAGACAATTTATGCCAATTATTCTATCCCTATGTGATATTCATAACTACCTGTGGCTATTTAAAACCACGAGGGATTAGGATCTTCTTCCTGTCCATCCACCTCCATCTTGGCTTCTTCCTCTTCTCTGAGTTGCTCTCTGTCTCTGCAACTCTTCACTCTGCTTCCCTTTTCCCTGTCCAATCACAGGTCTCCTGCTGCACAAATATTTTAATGTAATTGAACAGGGAATATCTACCCCACTAGTCTCTTTGTCATAAGGAAAGACCAATGAATCAAGAAAGTAAGGACATCTGCCCACCAGATCTTGTATGTATGAGCTTGGGAATATACTGGGAGCCCTAGGAGAGCTTTTAAGTGACTCTAGGCCTGTTGAGCAGGTCAGCTTAAGAATTCATTTGAAACCCAGAGCCATGCTTCTAGTATTGAATCCTGAAAAAACTGAGATAACAGGTTCTTGTGTTTGCCTTTAAGTTTTACAGTAATTTATAATACAGTGATGAGTAACCAATACAGATGAAATCATAGATTCCTAAGGTTTACTCAGATTATTCTTAATCAAATTGAATTTAATGAATGCATTTTCATTTTTGGAAAAAGAAGCATGTCTGTGTTCTCCACCACAGAACACATACTGGCCTGTGATTATGCTCTAGCAAATACTTTGAAATGGAAATGGTATATGTGACATCAGTAACATAACATGCATCTGCCTCATAGCCCGAGTCTCGGCTCACAGCTGCTCCTCTCCCATCACCTGTAGGGCTCAGAACTGAATCGACTCATCTTTGTGCTGTTTGAGTCTCTTGATCTTAGCTCCACTGTTGCTTAGCAATAGAGAGGCACTTAATGGCTCCACTCTCCTCTGCAGATGGAGATGTTCCTCCCTGTGTAGCCATTGTCTGTCTGTGATGCTGAGTTTAAAGCTATAATTATCATTTTGAGATAAAATTAATGTTGGCCTCAGTGTTATGCGTGGCCTGGCCTTTTGACTTCCAGGAGCTTGTGTCAGTCCAGTTTGCAAGCCCTTCCCGATAGAGCTGGACCCTCAAAATTATAAGATATGTAGAAATCTTAAGACAAAAATTTAAAGCATTCTGAGAAAAAAAGATTAAGGGATTTTTCCATTACTAGGACAACAGATGTTTTGCATTCACCATATGGTTACTTGAGATTTTGAGCCCCAAACCCTGCCTCCTGTAATATAACTAACTGGAAACTGAGCCAATAGCTTTAGAGGAGAGGCTGTAGTGAAGGGATCGAAAAAAAAAATGGAACAGGCAAGGAGAGTAGAGAGTGAACTATCCGAGCACTGCTGACCTCTGGATCCCACTTTGCTGGGAAGACTCCCAGAAATGAGAGCCGTTGGGAGGTTTCCTTTTCTTTTTGTAGTGTGGGGATTGAAGTCAGGGGTACACACACTAGACAAGTGTTCTACTGAACTGCTTCCCTAGTTCTTGGGAAGTTTGAGATGTAGTCTCACTATGTAGCTCAGGCTGGCCTTGAGGTGGCTGTGCATACTAGGCAAGTCTCAAAGGCACAGTTCTTCTGTTCTCACCTCTTAAGGGCTAGAATTTAGGGAGTATACCGCCAGGCTCAGACTCCAGAGCAGTTCTAAGCACAAGGTCTAAATCAGAGAGGATCATCAGAGACCATTATGAAGACTCAGATCTCTCCTGATATTCCTTCATTACTCACTGAAATATATATATATATATATATATATATATATATATATATATATATATATATATATATATATATAATGTTTTCTTGATTTTGTTTGCTCTTCATTCGGTTGTCTAAATCTTTTGTCTGCTGCCAGTGTCATTCTAGGGACTGTGGAAACAGAAAATGAAATCTGAGGGCTACATATGAGGGCACACTAAAGCAGACTGCATGCCTAACATGCAAGGGCTCCATTACACTACTACCACCCCACCCCCGAAAAGCATTACCTCTACTCTTTAAAATGGGACATTTTAGTTGAGGAGCTTAGATGGGCAGGCAGGAGGTAAACACTGATTGTGATGTGAACTTCCAGCACACTGGTTATAATCTGTGTCATTACTGGCCACGTGGTTAAAGTCTGGACTTGGAAAATGAAAAGAAAATGTCATATTAGCAAACTAATAAAGCCCCAGTGCATAGCCCTGAAGGAGAAGGTTAATATGGCTTCAGAGCATTTCACATGCACTCCCAATTAGTCAGCTTCCTCTGGCAGCAGAGGATTTTAAACTCTGAAATACTTTTATCCTCTGAATTTTAATACGTGAACATCCTACCACCGTGTGAGGGGTTTAGCTGGTATTGGGTTAAGGGGAGGTGATGTCTGCTGTACGGGTAAGTCAGTCTTCCTCAGGTTTTGGCTCATGCGCCTTAATGAGAAGTGATGGCAGACACCGAGGTGGATTGTATTTCACTGGCTTAGAAAATCAGGACTTACGAACACACAGAAACCAAAAATAGACCAGTTAAAATAGAGCAAAATTATAGTGTTGCGAGTGTTTAATAAATGCAGCAAATTGCCACAGGGAAACCAAGATCTTATTTTTTCAATGTTATTAGATCATGCACCTTACAGACTACATGCTTAATAACATGTAATGATCAAGTGGCCTCAGCACAGACATTATAATCTGTACTCCTCCCCTCCCCCCATTTGCAGAGTTTTCTTTGTGCTTGCCTCTTTTTTTCAATATCCTTTGCACAATTCAAAATTAATTAAACACTGTAGAACATCTGAGTCAGGATGAACTTTGTCTGACAAGCAGTGTCGCAATGCCAGAATCAGTTACCTCCATCCCAGTGACTGGTGTGCAAAACAAGTCAGGCTGGTTTAGGGAAGGCACCAAAGGCGAGCAGCTTTTGTATACATCTCATCCAGCCTCCTTGCTGTAGTGGTGCAGGTTTGCCACCCTGTGAGCTTCTAGTTCCCTATGAGTTTCTGTGGTCGCACTGTGGACTTGAAGAGACATACCCCTATACTTTACATTTGCAAACTCCCTTATACTTAATGAAGGTCACTTGTAAGTGATGTCCTGGATGTCCGTCATATCTATACTAGGAAGTGAGAAGTAGATGCCATCTCCCTCTTCTGGAAGGAGCAGGCTAGTAAGGTAAGGACCCCTACTACATGGATCTTAGAAGTTGCAAACTGAATCCTAGTTTAGAGCTCTTGGCTACTTTGCTAGGCGTGTTCCAGAACACAGTGCATCTGGTATGTTGTTAGACAGTTGGGTGTTAAATTGGTGTGCAATTCATAGCCAATACTTTTCATGATGGATAAGCTTTAGAAATCTGAACTCCCTTCCTTCTCAGCTTCAGTCATTTCCTTTGGGAAGTCTCAAGGACTCCTGTGCGTGCGCTGTAGTCTGGATTTAATTTCCCAGCAAGTCCCAGTGCTCGCTTTCCAAGTCTTCTGAGAAGGGTACCATTCTTCTTTGTTCTCATAAACATCCCTCCAGATAAACATACAGATGACTCACCACAGCAAGTACAGAGCTCAGCAATCAATTTTATTCATTTTCTTTATCGTTGTAAAATGCCCCCACTGTCAGGTCTTTGGAGTCTACCCTGCCCACTCAGCATCTTTGACCAGTGATCCCAGAGACAGAAGCATCTCTTCTTAAAGTTCAAGGTCTTGTCATATTTTCATTTTCAAGCAGATTTTTGCTGTGGGAATCTGATCCCAGGGCCTTGTGCATGCTGGCAGGCACTCTGTCACTGAGCCACATCTTTGAATGTATTTTCAAACAGATCCTTAAGCTGGCCATGTGACCCTGCAAAAGCCTCCCTAGATTCACATTCCATATGATTCTCCAGTTGAAAGTACACTGCCAATAATGCCTACTGTACTGAGCCCCCGACCCTGAGTATTGAAAATCTATTGTGAAAACAATACAGTTGGACAGGTGATGTCCTCAGATCCTGTGTTCTCACTCTCAGCACTGGGCAGGCAGAGACATAGTGAGAAATTAACCTTCCTCAAGACTTTTCATTCCTATCCTGGAGATTTGTGTGTTTGCTCTTGTTGAGTTTGGAAAAGAAGCCGTGTGCCTCTTACTGGGTATGCTTTGTTTTGCTGGAGAAGTGGCTACCCCTTTAGTAACTTCTCTTGATGCTGTTATAAAACACCTAACAAAGGCCACTGAAAGGTATATTTTGGCTCAAGTTCATGAGTACAGTAAATGCTGGCAAGTAAGTCAGTCGCTCCACGGGAACCTGAGGTGGCAGATCACACTACATCTCAAGTCAGAAAGCAGAAAGCAATGGATGCTGATACTCAGCTCACTTGCTTCTTTTCATTCAGTCCAAGACCCCAGGCTATGAAAGGTGAGGGTCTTCCGTCCTTAGTTAACCTGACCTCGATCATTTCTCACTGGTAGAGCCTGTGGCTATACCTCTGTGGCTAAAGAGGCTCATCTTCTAGGTGTTCTAGATTCTGTTAAGTTGACAATCACTATTAACTATCATTTACAGTGGCCTGTGATCTTGTAAGGGCAAAAAGGGTTCTTAGGAGATATGAACCAGGTTGGCCTTACAGACAGTGAGGTAGTCGCAAGCAGAGTAGTGAATGATTATCAAGGAGTCAAGATTAAGGAGTGGTCATGAGAATAAATGGTGTCAAATGATTATGTACTTAAGTTCTGCCCCTTAGCTGGCCATGTGACCCTGCAAAAGCCTCGCTAAGCCTTATGTTCCTAGCTTTGAGGTGAAGGTGATTACCCTGAATTCATGGGATTGTCATAAGGATTGAGAGAGATGAAACATGTGTCACTCTGTTAAATATATACTACTTGCTGTCTAAATGTTGAGTGAAAATATCCTGCTGTTTCTGTTGGCTTCTTTATCCTTCTCAGTTTATAAACATCTTGAGAATGGAGACTGCTCTATTCTCTATGAATGTCTAGACTCCATCTTCCTGACAAAGTGCTGAGCTTAAATCAATGTATTTTGCCATGACTCATTTACTCTTTGTATCTCCTTGTGACTCACTTAAATGCTTGGGTGAATATGTACACACACACACACACACACACACACACACACACACACACCACTATGAATTTTACATGGGTAATTCATTAGGAGTAATACAACTTCAAAAGGGAGGATGATTATCTAAGGTGTTATCCCAGTGGTGACCCAGTGAAAGCAGTGTAAGTTCTGGGCACAGTCAGGATACCCAGAAATTATTTTGTTAAACGAATCTGTGTTATATAATAATATTCATTACAATTGACTCTGTGTGTATGACAGATAATTGGGAGAGATAAACCAAGAGGTATGTCAGTAGAGGTATGCAGTAATAATGGTGGAATATACTAGAAATATTCAGAAAAGAAAGGGAGTTTTAGAAGTGTTAATGTGGACACTTTTGATGGACTGTATAAATAGTACAGCATCAGGAAGAGTGATAGAGACCAAGACCAGAAAGAGGAGGTTAAGAATATGACAATGACCTCAGTTCACAATTAGCCAGGTGTTAACTGCTAGCAGGAAGTGGGAAAAAATGAAGCCAGTGAGCTACATGTTCTTCAAAGATGAGGTAGTGTGGTGTCATCCTCTCACCTCTGGCAAAACATAGTCTCCTATTATTTTGGAAAGGGCATGGGGCAGATCCCTGGGTGTACTGTGAGGCAGAAGACATTGTCTGGCCTCTATTCGGTATAGAAGCCAAAGGAAAATAATGGGATTCTTAGTTCATGAAGGCCAGTTCATGAACCAACATCTTAATAATTTGAAAAATATGTTTCCCACCTTCTGTCTTGAAAAAGTCACACATCTTCATGACTGCATTGTGTACACATTGTCATTGCCAAAGACAAGATCATATGAGATGGCTTGGGCTTAGAAACACTAGTTTAGATTTTCAGCAGATCCAGGAACCAGCTGGGGTGTTTGTTGGGCTCAGCATCTAATTTGAGGTTAAGACAGCCGAAACAAACCCTTTCCTCTATAAGTTGCTGTGGTCACGGTGTTTTATCATAGAAACAGAAAAGTAACACAGCTGATTATGGAACAAACTGAGGCTACTGTGTATTGTCAGAAATGTTAGCAATCCTAGTGACAAACATGGACCACGAAAACCAAAGATAACCTAAACTGAAGTGGTGATACTCTGATAGAGGCATGAAACTGCAAATAGTAACAATGGAAATAGAATTAAAAAGCTACATTACAAAATAGTTAACACAGAACATTGTGAATGATAAATGGCCGAACAACATAGCCTGCGAAATCATGACAAAGTCACCTTCCCCTTGCCCTTCCTGCAACACATCTGTGAACTGACTGACGTAATCTGAGGATATGGTGCCTTGCATGGGAAAGGCTGAAGACAAAGTTGTTAATCAGACCATCTTTACAGAGTTAGATTATTCTGGACTTTTCAGACAGGCCTGATATACTCACAAGGACTCTAACCACAGATAGGTTAGGCACAGGGTCACTCAGTGAGAAAAGATCTAGCCAGTCACAGATGGCACTGAAGAGGCTTGGAGCCAAGGAGTGAGGGCAGGACTTGGACACAAGAAAAGACAAGAAAATACATTATCCCTTGATGCTAGTCCTCGCTTTCAACCCAGTGAGCTCTGTAGCAAACTTTTGTCCTCCAATACTGTAGGATAACTTTAAGCATATAAATTTGCTGAAATGACAGATATATTTTACCTGTGCTAATTGTTCATCAATAAAAATTGTATACATTTTTTGAAAAATTCACATATGTACAAAATATATTTTGATCATTGCCTTCGGTTTCTACTACTGCGACTAACACCATGAGCAAAAGCAACTTATGAGAAAGGGAATTTGCTTTACCAACAAGTCCAAATAAACAAATCCAACATCAGGGAAAACTAAGGCAAGAATTCAAGGCAGGAACTCAAGCAAGAGGCTATGGAAAAACACCGATTCCCGGCTTGCCTCTCACGGTTTGCTCGGCTTGCTTTCTGATGCAATCCAGAATCACCTGCCCACGGGTGGCATCACCACAGTGAACAGGCTCTCCCACAGCAATCATTAATTAAGAAAATGACTCACAGACTTGTCCATGGGCCAATATAATGGAGGAAGTTTCTCATTTGAAATTTCATCTTCACAGATGACCCTGGTTTGTATCAATCAGGTTGCCAAAAAATAAAAAATAATGCAGTCATTTCCATTCCACGCTGCCCGTCTCCTACTCATACCTCTCTCCTCCCACTCTAACATCATATCTTTTTTTGTTTTATTTTGTTTTTTAATAATCTACTGAGTCAAATTAGTACTTTCTATATGAACATGGGTATGGGACCATCCATTGGAACATTGATAATCTACAAGGAACCACAGCCCTAAGGAAAAATGACTCTCTCTCCTGCAGTAGCTGTCAGCTGGCATTAGCTCCTCGGCTCAGGGTGAGGCCTCATGAACCCTTCCCACTGTCATGATTGGATACTGCCTGACCTGATCATGTGCAGCAAACACAGCTGATGTAGGTTCATGGGTCGAATGGCCCCATTGTGTCCAGAAGACACTATTTTACAGCTGTCCTTTTCCTCTTCTGGCTCTTGTGTCTTTTCTTCCCCTGTACTGCAATGTTTTCTGAGCCTTGGGGAAAGGGGAAAGGGGAAAGGGGAAAGGGGAAAGGGGAAAGGGGAAATGTGACACAGATGCTCCATTTAGAGTTGCACACACCACACTCACTTATTCTCAGCAGTTGCTTCAGTTGTGGGTCTCTGTATTAGCCTCTGTTACCTAAAAAAGGAAGCGTCCCTGATGAGGGGCAATAGCTGTGTTGATCTATGGTTTTAAGGGTGAGCATTCAAAAGGTAGTTTAATAGTATGTCCATTTTGCAAAACGGTAGTAGCAGATGCTTTCCGAGAGTATACGGCCTCCCCAGCTATAGTCTTTAATCTAATTAAACTGGGCCAGCCATGTGTTCCCTCCTGTAGAAAGAGTCTTAAGTCTAATTGGAAAGCTGTTGGTTACTTTCATGACCTTTATGGCACTATTGTATCAATGATGTATCTTTTTGGACTAGTTAATATTGTAACTCAGAAGGTTCCACCTGGGTAAAATTTGATAACTTTTCTGCCCCATCTTCTATTTCACATATCTGAGACAAGAAATAGTTCAAATTTTTCCATATTGGGGAGTATTTGCATATTTGTTTCAACCGAAAAATGGAGAAAGCCATGAACTTGGATACAAACCAAATCATACTAAATTCCATTAAAATTTAAATGATGAACTATGAAAACAAAAGGATAAAAATTGTCAAAGCATTAGAAGTATGCAGGCTAACTACATGCTGTATATGAAATAGAACTTCAATTAGAAGAAATAGAATAGATAAACCTATTTTATGCAAAGTTTGATTATAACAAACTGAAATGATTCTAATATCTGAAGGAATTTAAGACTCATCCTAAAGTTACTAATGGCAAAGAGGGGTGTCCTGATACAATGTATGACAATCATCAGGAAGATACATTTGTTGTAACTGTATCTAACAAGTGGGAACCCCAAACTGACCACTGAAAGGACAAATAGATATTTTGGCAATATTGATTGTTAATTTTAATACAGGCTGAGTAACCTTTGTCCAGCATCTTTGGGGCCAGAGATATTTCCAAGTTTTTAGAGTTGGGGATGTTTGCACAGAATTTTCCAGCTAAACATTCACTCCTATAAAAATCACAATCTGAAATATTTGTAAAAAATGGAAACTTAAAAAATATCTTGGTGACACTCAATGTTTCTTTGCCTTTGTAGGACTTTAGACTAGATTTTTTGAATTAGGGATGTGCCCACCTGTACCATACTCTAATACTTTTGAAATGTTCAACTACACAGAAAAACAAACTATGAAGGTCTTGAACAACACTATCCACTAAGCCAACCTACTAGGAATTTAGAGAGTATTCCACCCAATGAAGGAATGCCTGTAAGAAGGACTTTTGCTTTTAATGGGTTTCACTGAACTCACAGTGCCAGGGAGATAGTGAGATAATTCAGAGGGTAAAGGCATCTGCCACCTGTCCTGACAATTCCTGAGGACCACATAAAGAGAGAACCAATGTCTGCAAGTTGCACTCAGCCCTTCATGTGCATATGACCCCCAATTGATACATGCTAAATAAATAAGCAAAACACAAAAAAGGGTGAAATTATAAATGATACATTTTGAGACCACTGTAGTATTAATGCAGAAATCAATAATGGAAACAAATATGATGAGATCTCTCCATGTGAAATGTCCAGAGAGAATAACTCTATAAAGACACAAGGCCAAGAGTTATTTGCCTGAATTGGGGGTTAGCAACAAAGGTGGACTGAGAGTTGGCGGTAAGAGTACTGTTGGGGTGGTCAGAATGCTCTCAGACTGGCTGTGGTTACAATTGCAGTGAGCTTACTTGTCATGGATGGACAAACTGATGGTGGGTGAGCATTATTGCATGTAAATGATGCTTCAACAAACATGTAGTTTGCTTCTTCCTATTCCTGTTGTTTACAGGCCTAGAGAACACTAATATTTTTATCTTCATCTGAAAACTTATTTTCGATGACTGTCGTGTCTGAGTTGAGAGCGTTGTCTAGAGCATTGCAATGCTTCGATTGCTGACCTCTTCAGAGCAAAGGTTGACGCAAGTTAGGCAATTTCCCTTCCGTTCTCCCTCAGGGATGTCACTGGAAGGAAAACCTTGGCTAGAACTCTGAAAACAGCTCTGTAGCATGCTCAGTGCAGCACCATCTCCAATCAAGTGGCAAGACTTGTGGTTTGGGAGGTGGATAAGCAGGAGCTTTTAATTGTGTGCATTTTCTTTCTCTCTTCAATTAGAGGTCTTATTATGTACAAACTAGACTCAGATAATTTATCCAACACTTAAGGAACTGCCTGTGCATTTTGAGAATCATTTTATGCTGAGATGAAGGCCAATTGTCAGCATTCATACAAGAGATCTGAGCCTTAGATAGGTAAAGGACTCAATCCAGTTACTTCTTGGGATCATTCCATAATTGCCTTGTGCATCTTTCTGAAGGAGTCAATTAGGAACACATAGAACTATTGGCATTTCTGATACCACGGCAGGCTCTCATAGCATTGAATATTATCTTGGTGGTGACAGAATTGATCACACTGAGCAAATGGGGCTCTTGCCATTGCTGGTTGAGATCTGTGAATTTGATTTGATTTCCATCTCAGAGAGAATTTCAGAGGCAAGGAAAGTAAGCTCTTGTGAGTAGAATAAGTTTGTGTGAGTGACCACAGTATGTAATATGGTTTGTCTTAGTTAGGGTTTATGAACCCTAGCTGTGAACAGACATCATAACCACAATTCCAATAAAGAACAACATTGACTTGGGGCTGACTTACAGGTTTAGAGGTTCAGTCCATTATCATCAAGTGGGAGCTTGGCATCTTCTAGGCAGGCATGCCACAGGAGGAGCTGAGAGTTCTACCTCTTCATCCAAAGGAAGCAGACTGTCCTCCAGGTGGCTAGGAAGAGGGTTTCAAAGCTTAGCCCTACAGGGAACGCTTCCTCACCTATGGACTGCTCCGTAGAACATGCTATTAACAAGTCTAGAGTTTAATCATTTGCTAAGTTTCTTGAGTACTTCATAGCTGGAGATGACCTCTTAGTACTCAAGTGGAAATTATACAGATGTTTTAGAAGTCAGTCTTCCTTCTATATAACACAACAGAAGAATGTTCTAGGGTTAGTACTTCGAAATGGAATTTGTTATTATAACAAAATGCCAAAGCTTGTTAGGCAACTGCCTCTGGAATCTGACAAGAATGGCACCTCTTGGTTTTGAAGTGCAAATATTGTGTCACAGGCTGGTTGCTAGGCATTTAACACTGGGGCGGTTGCTTACCATTATCCATAACAGTTGGTGTCAGGGAAGACAGTAGCTAATTCCTAGGGAAGATAGTTGTTACAGAGAACTAGGTACCTAAGAAGAAAGGCTGGAGGAGGAGGCTTCCCACATAGATCTCAGGAATAACTTCTGAATAGTATGCAGAACTAGCCATCTCTGCTCAGGACAGGGAGGAGTGGGGTGAGGGAGCAGGGAAACTGGAATCTGGGCATCACTGTACAAAGCAAGCTATTGACATCCCGATGATATTGACTTAACTACTCCTGCGACCCTGTGACTCCTACACCAGGATGCTGCAGTGCTGTAGGAGGGTTCTGTTCTCTATGACCATGCCTGCCTGACACAAAGGCTGCAGTGACAGGAAAGAGCCCCATTGTGCTGATTTATTTCATTCAGAACCTGAGTTGTAGGGCCTGGAAAATACAAAGTTTAGAGTTGAGTCCCTGAGGCCCAGAGTACATGTCATCAATTGCATGTGTAAAAGAAAGTGGAGTTCCTTGCAGAAGCAGGTATGGAATATTAATAGCTATTAGATAATCATAATCATAATATTCGAACTCTTAAGGAGTGGTGCCTTCAGTTTGGTATCTTCCCCAGACCCTTTAACCCACAGATCTCCTGCCCTCGAAATAAAGACAAATTGCAGACTTGAATTTGAGAGAAGAGCAGGAAGGCCATCCTTGTGTGAGTTGTTGCACCCCTCAGCAGCATCTCCCTCCCTCCCTGGGTGACTTCTGCACTTTACAGATCTCTACTCTAAGAGGCTAGCTTGTTCTTGGAAAGTTATATTTTTTTAACTCAATTATACTTATTCACTATAATTATTCAAGTCTTTGCCCTCAAAACTGATTAAAAATTAGGAATCAATATGTTAAAGGAATGATGAAGTGTAACAGTGAATATATTTCATTAATTCATACTTGTATAAATCAAATGCTTTGATTTGGTAGGGAAAATTGTAAAAAATATCTGGTAGACTGTAAAATCATTTCTAGACAGTTGAATCATTTCTTGGGAAGTTAAATAGAAAACACTTGCAGAATTTGTGGTTTATGAGAGGGCTCTCTCATCTAATGAACAGTGACAGCAACACAGACTTAGTCAGTAGAATCCTTGGGGCATCTCTGGAGCCTCCTGGCATTGCACAATAGTTAATGAATTTGAGGTTGATGCACAGGGCATGTGTTCTGGGGAAGGATGATGAGATCCTTTTGCAGGAGGTAGAAGTTCTCTGTACGTGGGGTAAAGGTGTAGGGTGAGGACAAAAGAACAATGTGAAGCTCTCAATTGACTGTGCTTAAGAATTGAGGGTTTCACACACCTATGCTCACTTTATCTTTGACAAGGGAGCTAAAACCATCCACTAGAAAAAAGACAGCATTTTCAACAAATGGAGCAGGCACAACTGGTGGTTATCATGTAGAAGAATGCGAATTGATCTATTCTTATCTCCTTATACAAAGCTCAAGTCTATGTGGACCAAAGAACTCCACATAAAAACCAGAGACACTGAAATTTATAGAGGAGAAAGTGGGGAAAAGCCTCGAAGATATGGGCACAGGGGAAAAAAATCCTAAACCGAACAGCAATGGCTTGTTCTGTAAGATCAAGAATCGACAAAAGGGGCCTCATAAAATTGCAAAGCTTCTGTAAGGCAAAAGATACTGTCAATAAGACAAAAAGGCCACCAATAGAGTGGGAAGGGATTTTTACCAATCCTAAATCTTATAGGGGACTAATATCCAATATATACAAAGAGCTCAAGAAGCTGGACGTCAGAAAACTAAATAACCCTATTAAAAATGGGGTACAGAGATAAACAAAGAATTCTCAACCGAGGAATACCAAATGGCTGAGAAACACCTGAAAAAATGTTCAACATCCTTAAACATCAGGGAAATGCAAATCAAAACAACCCTGAGATTCCACCTCACACCAGTCAGAATGGCTAAGATCAAAAATTCAGGTGACAGCAGATGCTGGCAAGAATGTGGAGAAATTGGAACACTTCACCATTGCTGGTGGGATTACAAGATGGTACAACCACTCTGAAAATCAGTCTAGTGGTTCCTCAGAAAATTGGACATAGTACTACCGGAAGATCCAACAATACATCTCCTGGGCATATACCCAGAAGATGTTCTAATTTGTAATAAGGACACACGCTCCACTATGTTCATAGCAGCTTTATTTATAATATCCAGAAGCTGGAAAGAACCCAGATGTCCCTCAACAGAAGAATGGATACAGAAAATGTGGTACATTTACACAATGGAGTACTACTCAGCTATTAAAAACAATGAATTTATGAAATTCTTAGGGAAATGAATGGATCTAGAGGATATCATCCTGAGAGAGGTAACCCAATCACTAAAGAACTTACTTGATATGCACTAACTGATAAGTAGGTATTAACCCAGAAACTTAGAATACCCAAGATACAATTTGCAAAACACATGAAAATCAAGAAGAAGAAAGACCAACACATGGGTATTTCATTCCTTCTTAGAATTGGGTACAAAATACCCATGGAAAGAGTTACAGAGACAAAGTTTGGAACTGAGACGAAAGGATAGACCATCCAGAGACTGCCCCACCTGGGGATCCATCCCATAATCAGCCACCAAACCCAGACACTATTGCATATGCCAGCAAGATTTTGCTGAAAGGATCCTGTTATAGCTGTTTCTTGTTTTTTGTTTTGTTTTTTCTTTTTTTTTTTTTTTTTGAGACAGGGTTTCTCTGTATAGCCCTGGCTGTCCTGGAGCTCACTATGTAGACCAGGCTGGCCTCCAACTCAGAAATCCGCCTGCCTCTGCCTCCCGAGTGCTGGGATTAAAGGCGTGTGCCACCATGCCCGGCATATAGCTGTTTCTTGTGAGGCTATGCCAGTGCCTGGCAAATACAGAAGTGGATGCTCATTGTCATCTGTTAGATGGAACACAGGGCCTCCAATGGAGGAGCTAGAGAAAGTCCCCAAGGAGCTGAAGGGGTCTGCAACCCTATAGGTAAAACAACAATATGAACTAACCAGTACCCCCAGAGTTCGTGTCTCTAGCTGCATATGTAGCAGAAGATAGCCTAGTCGGCCATCATTGCGAAGAGAGGCCCCTTGGTCTTGCAAACTTTATATGCCCCAGTACAGGGGAACGCCATGGCCAAGATGGGGGAGTGGGTGGGTAGGGGAGCAGGGCAGAGGGAGGGTATTAGGAACTTTCGGGATAGCATTTGAAATGTAAATGAAGATAATATCTAATTTTAAAAAAAGAATTGAAGGTTTGCAGTGGTAAACACTGAGCAGCCATTTGCCATTGAAATGATACAAGTCTGTACCTGATACTGTCTGTAGCCTCTGTGGATATGTGGAAGATCGCCACAGCCAATCTGTAGCTAAACAAGGTAGGGGAACAGCCTGAGATGAGGCCAGTGTGAACCTGACCTTGTATGGAGGGAGTTTCTCTGAGGTTGTAGGCTTCTCAGCTATGCACAAGCACGTCTTCAGAGATCTTAGCAGCTAAGTTGAAAGCACTTCACAGTATCTTGTGGTTATAGTGCCTGGGAATGAGGGGATGGGAAGAACTGTGGTAAATTCCAAAGCAGGGAGGTTCAGGGACCTCCTGACTCAGGAAATGTCAGACTTCCAATAAATGGAAGCAGTCAAATGAATAGTAATAATGATGATGAAAACCCTTAAGGCTTACAAAAATAAATAAATAGATTGGCTGAGACCTATTGTGTGTAGGGCCATCTGTTTGAAAGGAAATAAAAATATAACCCAGAGTCCCAAGTCCATATCCACTATTGCACCTGTGAAGCTCTCTCTCTTCAAAGCCAGCTTGCCTGAGTAAAGTGGACCTCTATTAACTTGCTTGGACCATATGAGAAACAGCTTCCCCACTTCTGGGTCTTGTCCAATTCAGATACCTCTTTGTCTCTTTGTGTCTTGTCTTAAGCCTTAGGAGGCTCACCATCCTGCATTATACCCTGACCTGACACTGTTCTACAAATCTCATATTCTTTAAACTTTACACACAAGAGATGTGATTTTGGTCTATTTCTATTAAGGGACCCTATATAACCCAATGGATGTAGCTGTTTGTATGGAATTAGTATTGTTTGGCTATCTTGGATGTACCCACTGCCTAAGTGCCTAAATGTCTGCCTACAATGTCCTTAAGAAGACCTAGGGGAAGCAAGAAACACACATATGTCACTGTCACTCATGAAGGAATTATAGTACGTGGGGGCCTCTGTAAGCAGATGAAAGGATCTGAGGTGCTAAAAAAAGAGCAGGACTAGAAAAGAGGAGGGTGCAGACCCGTGGCCAGAGACTGGGCACTAGTCAAGAGGAAGTGAAGAAGAGACCTCAGAGGCATCTGGACAGCTCTTCTTATGTGAAGAGGAAGCTGAGATGCTGAGAGGAAAGCAGACTTTTCCTAGTGTGATACAGCCACTCAAAGATCCCCTTCCAAGTCATTCTTCCAGCCACGCCTTCCTGCAGTACCCAGAGGTGAGGGACAAGAATGAGGATGAAACTGCAGATGTTCAAGGAAGGAGGACTAAAGCCGGTTAATGATGATTATGCACATCTTTAATTCCAGCACATGGGATGCAGAGACAGGCAAGTCTCTGAGTTTAAGGCCAGCCTGGTCTGCAGAGTGAGTTAAAAACCACTTCTTCCCCGCCAAAAGAAAGAGAACAAAGGTCTCCCCCGTGTCCTGCTAGAGATGATGTCAATCTTCTGACCAGGTGGTGAGGTCTGCTGAGCAGGGGCGGTGGGGGGGCGGAGTAAGGAGGCACCATGCAGGTTGGTCCATTGTCTTCGGGGATAAGGGGTGTTGGTGGTGGGGTGGTCCAAAGTCACTGGATTCATTAGATTTAAGGAATCTGAAGTGCCTACGCCTGTCTTCTCAGAAGAAATGTTTATTTCTATAATGAGAGCATTGGTTTGTCACATGTATGTACTTCCAGCAGCCGTTAATCCAGGGCCCACCTTGTGGCCAGGGGACCAGGAGTTAGTGCAGTGGTGATTAATGTGCATGTACCCAGCCCCTACTGTCTATGCCCATTCTGGAAGTAACAGTGCCCAGCCGGAGCCACTGTCTATTCCTTATGAACAGGCACCTAGGTGGGATGGTTCAATGGGAAGAACTGGTAACATATCTTGCTTCTCATTCTGCTGCCACCTTAGGAGGCTAAAGGTCTTCTGTAAGCCTTGGTTCCCTTATCTATAAAGAATGAGGAATACATCTGTGGACTCGTGAAAAGTAAAAGATGTAATACTAAAAGATTGTTAATCCATTTTAAACTCAATGTCAATCCTTTGGGAATCTTAAAGCATTTATTTTTCAAAAAAATCCATAAAAGCAATTCAGTTGACAGTTTTTGTTACTGATTTTCTTGAGAGATGAAAACAATGATATATCAATTCCCACATACTCCATGTATTTTTTAATCACAAAGAATGGCACACCTGCTGAGGTTCTTCTCAGTTTGATCTTGATATGTCTATCACGCTGGAGGCGGTGGGACCTGGGAGAATGGAGCTGATACACGAGGTGGGCTAAAGCCTCATGCACTAGCCAACTTTATTCAGAGTATCAGACAATGTATTCATTGGTTGTTAACAAGAGTCCTATGAGTAAAGCGTCCAATCACAAGGACAAGCCACCTGTGGGAGGCAAGCTGTACATGGTGAAAATGTGTTTCTCCATGGAGGCACATCAACAAATACATAGCCAGTTATCATGGATGATCTGAAGTAAACTCAGACCTATCCACTATTCCTGGGAGGGGCCCAAAAGCACATTCCAAGACCAATTTTGTGTTTTGAAGAAACAGGTCACAAGATTCTAGTTTTCTCAACTCTGAGATTCCACCTCACACCAGTCAGAATGGCTAATATCAAAAACTCAGGTGACAGCAGATGCTGGCGAGGATGTGGAGGAAGAGGAACACTCCTCCATTGCTGGTGAGGTTGTAAGCTGATACAACCACTCTGGAAATCAGTTTGGCGGTCTCTCAGAAAATTGGACACAGTGCTACTGAAGGATCCAGCAATACCTCTCCTGGGCATATACCAGAAGATGCTCCAACATATAACAAGGACACATGTTCCACTATGTTCATAGCAGCCTTATTTATAATAGCTAGAAGCTGAAAAGAACCCAGATGTCCCTCAACAGATGAATGGATATAGAAAATGTGGTACATTTACACAATGGAGTACTATACAGCTATTAAAAACAATGATTTTATGAAATTCTTAGGCAAATGGTTGGATCTGGAGGATATCATCCTGAGTGAGGTAACCCAATCACAAAAGAATACACATGATATGCACTCACTGATAAGTGGATATTAGCTCAGAATGCCCTAAATTCAATTTGCAAAGCACATGAAACTCAAGAAGAAGGAAGACCAAAGTGTGGATACTTTGGTCCTTCTTAGAAGGGGGAACAAAATACCCATAGAAGGAGTTACAGAGACAAAGTGTGAATTAGAGACTGAAGGAATGACCATCCAGAGATTGCCCCACCTGGGGATCCATCCCATAAACAACCACCAAAACCAGACACTATTGTGGATGCCAACAAGAGCTTGCTGACAGGAGCCTGATATAGTTGTCTCCTGAGAGGCTCTGCCAGTGCCTGACAAATACAGAAGTAGATTCTCACAGTCATCCATTGGATGGAGCACAGGGAACCCAATGGAGGAGCTAGAGAAAGTACCCAAGGAGCTGAAGGGGTTTGCAGCCCCATAGGAGGAATAATAATATCAGCTAACTGGTACCTCCAGAGCTCAACAACCAAAGAAAACACATGGTGGGACTCATGGCTCCAGCTGCATATGTAGCAGAGGATGGCCTAATCGGACATCAATGGGAGGAGAGGCCCTTTTTCCTGTGAAGGTTCTATGCCCCAGTGTAGGGGAATGCCAGGAACACGAAGCAGGAATGGGTGTTTTGGTGAGCAGGGGGGTGGGGGAAGAGATAGGCAGTTTTCAAAGGGGAAACCAGGAAAGGGGATAACATTTGAAATGTAAATAAAGAAAATATCTAATAAAAATTTTTTTTTAAATCTAGTTTTCTCATAAGCACTCAGAATTCTCACACATTCTTTAACCATGTTCCAGCACTGCTACAGTTAATGGCACATGTGGGAGGGGGGATCTCAGATAAACCCAAGTAAGAATTAAAAACTGAAGCATAAGAACACATTTATACAAAGATTAAAAAAAGAGAGAGAGACAGACAACCTCAGTCTGCTGTATGTTTACTGTTCCATCCGTGTGTTCTGAACATACATGCAGAAGCTGCCCCTTCACGTTATAAAGCTATTCTTTGACTGACACCTTACTTTCTGCAGGCCTGCATTATAATGATGAGATCATGGAAGATGGACAACAGGGTTTGTCAGCGAATGTAATAACATGTCAGGGCTTCTCATACACAACGAGCCCCTCTCTTCAGCAGAAGTTACCAGAACAGTCACACTCTGCATGCTGGGTACTGTTCTGGTAAGGCTAGCAGGATGTTCCTCAGACCGCTACCTGGAAATGAGAGCAGAATTAAAGAGAAAGGAAATAGAAATGTCATGACAGAGCTTGCATAAGTGAAATGAGATCTGAACCGCGAACTACTTCATGTATATAAAATAGTAACTCACTTTCTCCTGCTCCCTGTGTTGAGTAGGGTTTTCTGTCCCTTGTCACCTGAGAACTGCTGACAGTGCAGTGAAATGGACATAACTGTATGCACTAATGGTTCCCAAAGCAAGTACCCACCATCTCCTAGCCATCATCTCTGAAGACTGTCACTCACAGACTCACTGTTATACTAATAATGTTCAGCATGGCGTGTGTGCACATCCCCTACTTGTCTGCATTGGCCTGATCCCTTTAATTTATTAGATTGTGGCATAACACATATTATTACTTCATTCTTAGAAAGATATTCTGTACATACCTTACAAAAAAGGAACATTAATTTGAAGGTCATGGCGGGGTGGCAAGGTAGGCACATTGCTTATCTCCGTAGCCTGTGGGCTTTATATTTTCTATCTGTAACTGCTTGGAATGTTATCTCAATCCCCACGAGAGAAAGAAACCTCATGAAAGTGAGGAATATGTCTCCTCTGCACACACAGTGATGTGCAGATTGTGGAATGCAGCAGGTTCCCTGAAGATAGTGACCTAACCATGGGATTATACCTAGAAAACTGGGAAGACAGAGAATAGAGCAATAGTTGTCATGCACAGGAGCTGTAGCTGTGGTGCACAGGAGCTGTAGCTATGGTACACAGGAGCTGTAGCTGTGGTGAGCAGGAGCTGTAGCTGTGGTGCGCAGGAGCTGAAGCTGTGGTGAGCAGGAGCTGTAGCTATGGTATATATATAGACCATAACTGAATACATAGGAGCTGTAGATGTGGTATATATAAGCCATAGCTGCAGTGCACAAGTACTATAGTGATGTTGTATAGGAGCTGTAGGTGTGGTATATATGAACCATAGCTGTGGTGTGTGGGAGCTATACCTATGGTGCACAGGTATAGCTGTGGTATGTTATGTTTTATTAAAAAAAAAAAAAAAAACAGAAGCAGGATATGTTTGATAAAGCCAGGTATGGTGAGGTGGGAGGGATGCCTCACTGGGCCCATGCTGAGGCATCCCTTCCCCTTGAGGTACCAGCCATATAATGGATATATTATAGAACAGAGTTTATTAGAGGCACAGGAAGGGAGGTTGAGAAGGGAGTAGAGGCAGAGAAAGAGAGAGGGGAGGAACAGGAAGAGAGGCTGGACAGGAACACATGGAGAGAAGGGGAAAAGGAGATGGGGAGAGAGCGAGGAGAAATGGGTCATGTAGGAAAAAAAGAGTCAGAGATAATAAAAGAGCGAGGAAGGGGTAAGCAGCTCCTTTTATAGAAGCCAGGCCTACCTGGCTATTGCCAGTTAACAGCTAGGCGGAGCCTAGACATAATGCTAATATGATTTACAGGAGCTATAGCTGTGGTGTATAGGAGCTGTAGACATGGTATAATTGAATCATAGCTGTGGTGTATTTGTTCTATAGCTGTGCGATACAGGAGCTATAGATATGTGTATGGGAGCTGGAAATGCGGTATAAATGAAACATAACTGTGGTTGGTGGGAACTGTAGCTGTGGTATACAGGAGCTATGATTGTGGTTTATAGGAGTTATAGTTAAGTCATAGAGGACACAGGAACTGTAGCTACAATACACTTGCGTGGAGCTCAGTCTTAGAATAGTGACAAGAGACACAGGAAATAGGGAAATCAAACACGTACTACTAGGTGTTAAAGATGTGATCACTGAATGGGAAAAACCAAGGACCGAGAGTCTTGGTTTCTATTGAAAGGGCTCAGCCATGGCTGTCCCTGTAGGGAGTGCAGTTGGAGGTAAAGAAACAATATCTGAGCTTTGGATCTGTTTCTTAAGAGAGAAGTTGCTGTTAATATGGAAATATTCTTAGTTGTCTAGGAAGAATAGTTTGTGGAGGGGTTTAGAGAGGGTTGGCATGCATAGGAGACCCACAAGAGAAGGCTGTGATGGTGACAGAACAGAGATAGCAGGAGAAGATGCTCTGCTGGTCTTGGTGTGTTGTATGGTGGACCCAACCTCCCATGGCTTCTGAAAGTTAGTGCAGATTATTTAAACATAGACCTACTGACCAGCCAGTCCTATTGCCTGCTTTCAAATCTCATTTTGCCCACTCTAGCAGTTAAATGATATGACTCATGATACAGACATGCATGCATTTACACACATGTGAACACATATGCACACATATGCATAGCTAAGACACATGCTCACACCCACAACATATATACATACACATATACATACACACAAGCACACATACATTCATATACACACATGCCCATATATGTTCACACATGCACATACATGCTTGTATGTATACACATGTTCAGATGCACATGCAGGCCCACACACATGCACACATATATGCACAATGTACTCACACACACATATATAAACATATACACTCGTACATAATACACACATGCACACATATATACTCGAGTGTATGCACACACACACACACACACACACACACACACACACACACACATTCTCTAAAGGGTACTTATCACCACTATGGACATGCAGATGGCCCTTATCGTCTTCATTTAATTAATACTGGTCACAATGAATTAAACTGATTTCAGTCCTCATTAACAGGTCACATGAAGGTTTAAAAATATTAAACAAATCAAAGGCCAACAAAACACTGGTCTATATAATTGCCATGTAGGGGTATAATTACCTGGGGAAAAGAACACACTATGTTTGGTTTGCTTTTTCCTTTCTCTTGCATACTGTTCATGGTACTGAATTACAGGACTTTTTCATATAAGTATATATAGAATGTTGAGCATATTCCTTCCCGTAACCCCTTCCATCTCCCATCCAGTCCTTCCCCAGGGTTACCACGGTATGTTGCAGACTTTTCAGAAGACCTTATGACCAAGAGGCTAGTTTCCTGTTGAAAAGTTATTTTTCTAGCCAAATCACCCCCATTCACTGTAATCAGCAAAGTCTCTGCCATCAAAACTGGGTCAAGTGTGATCTTGAAAAATTTAGTCATCAATGCTCTAGGACTGATGAAGGAGGAGGGAGAGCCAGTATTTTTTAACAGTGTGAATTCTGGTAGGTCACCCACACTTCAGGGCATGGCACCATACCCAGGAGTCTGGAGAGACAGAGAGGAAGAGGAAAACAGAGAGGGGGAAGGGAAGGAAGACAGGGAGAATGGAGAATACATTGAAGGCAGATGGATCTGGAAAGTCAGGGGGAGAAATGGAGTAAGATCAATTAGCTATTTGAAATTTTCAAATAACTAATACGAATACATTTTTAAATAAGTTGGTTTACAGATTTGTGAAGGAAACATAAGACCAAAACTCTGGCTCCGGGCAGTAAGACCTGACTAAGAGTGTTCTGGATAGAGCTAAGCTCAGAGACACTGTGAGCTCCAGGACCTTTGCCAGTTTGCAGTGCCTCTCTCCTATTGCTTGTCTGTAAGTAGAGATAGCATCTCTCCTATGCAGTGGCTCTTCTTGTAAAAGAAGCCATGTTACTTAAGATTCTACACTTGGAGCCTGGTCATGTGATCGACAGCGTTTCCTGTCCTTGGGTGTCAGGGTTAAATTGCAGGCCATTCATGATGGCCTGGAACAGTGCCTGAGTCAGAACAGCGACAAATACGAATATCTTTCCGTGGCAGCAACCCGGAGACACTCTTGTTGTAAAACATGCGGATCAGAGTACAAGCGTTTATAGAGTTTTGGATCACAGAATTTTTTTAAAAGTGGGATCAGTGTGAAGTACTAACTATTTTATTGATAACAGAAAGGTGACTAAGACCATGATGGGCCAGCACAGAGGGACACACACACACACTGGACCAGAGATGCGAATAGAATTTGGAAGTAGAAACTTTGCCCAGTATGTATAAAGCCCAAGATCATTATACCTGCCCGCTCCACAAAAAAGACACCAGAGAAATACTGAATTATAATAATGGCTGATATTTGAGCACTTGATGTTGTGAAGGAACTGTGCTAAACTCTTAACACTTATTAGTTATTAAGCATAATCTCACAGCAATTCTTTTAGACAGAAATATGGGGGACATCAAAGACCAGTCGCCAGAGAAATGATATAATTTACAGAACTCGGGACAACTGCTTCAAACCAGGCAGTCTTTTTGTTTCAACTTATTTTATTTTCAGCTGACAAACAAAATGGTATAAATATTATCCATTTATGGAATATAAAAGAGATGCTTTTACATATTTACATTGTGGGGTGATTAGAACCTATCACCAGAGCAATCATTTCATGTACTTACAAGTCTTCTGAGGTGAAAACATTTGGAATCCATACCTTTGGCGACTTTTAAATACTTCTTTTCCAAGCATCGGCTACACTGTTGTGTGGAGTCTAACAATAGAGTATCTGTCTCACCTGTAAGCCCACCTCCGTCTCCCCATAGGATTGGCTCTGTGATGACTCTGGGGCCAAGCTATAATCTACACTGGCTCCAGTCCTTTTGTCAATGTTCCCTCTTGGCTTTGTATGTGGATGGTGAGAGGCACAAGTGGAAGTGTTAATGTCATTAGCAGAAGGCTAGCTCTCCTCCATGGCCTTTAATTAATATGTGTGCATTATTCATGTAATTGCACCTGTGCCTGCACTGGGCTGGCGGGAGAGTATAATAGGTAAGCTGAATTCACAGGTCTGAAGCCTCTTTACCTCCCTGCCACGATGCAGCATTTTGCGAGTTTCACTGACAGGAGTCCTAAAATAAATGACCTTTCCCAACGCCTGGGGTCCGGCCCTAACTGCAGTGTGTGTTTCTTTTCCTTCAAAGGATTTAACAACGAGAGAGCGTGTGACAAGGAGTTCATCATACGGAGAACAGCCACCAATCGAGTCCTGAATGTCCTCCGCCACTGGGTTTCAAAGCATGCACAGGTAATTCCCACTTTGCAGCAATTACTTTCAATGATTTTGTGTTTTGTTCCCTTTGCAAGTCGTTACACAGGTAGACCATCTCCTGACACACTGTGGTTAGAAGCCTTGGGATTTAGAAGCTAAGGAGAGAAGATGTGTGGGCAACAAACAGCCACACCCATGGCCAACATTGCTGTTGCATCTGCAGATAGTCTGACTGGAGCTCCCCCTTCCCTCAGATTCAAGGCAGCACCACAGAAACTGCCCTGGAGCATCTGGAGCACCTTTCTCAGGGTCCCCTCTGACCGTGCAGCTCTGCTGAGAAGCCTCCATCGTCAGTGGTACCCATAGCCTTCACAGGCAAACCTGACAGTGACTCCTCAAGGCCAAAAATACATTTTTATCTGCTCAGGGAGGGTTTCTCACCAACTCACAGAATGTCTTACCTAGTGTTGTTTTATGTTTCCATTCTAAGTTCTATTCAAAAACTTCATAGAGTTTTTTTCTCTGCATTTGCAAAACAAAACCAGGCCTCTCTTTACCTTGTTAGTTCAGAGGTTGCACAATTCTTTACTAACCTTATGTCTGGCCTCCCTGGAACTGATGTTGGCTGGTAGGCTATAAGGTGAGTTGGCAAAAGAGACCAGGGCCCTGGTTGGCTCAGATCAAAGATGTGGCAAAGTGTAAAGACCATTTTGAGTTAAGCATGAAGCACAGCACATTTGTGATTCAGACCCCTCCTGCTAAGAACAGAGAGGGCCCTTTTGCCTCTCTGCACTTGGCCCTGAAGCACACTTGGCAGACGTGCCTGTCCCGAGCAGTGAGTGTCTGTCTCTGTTCCACTAGTTCTGAGGTCTCTGACCTCAAGGAGTTCCCAGCCATGGGAAAGGCGGCCACTCTCAGCCATTACGCTTAGCGTACTTCCTGGGCAGCTGTCTCCCCCCTGGCTCTTGGGGTTGCCTCGGACTTTCAGGCAGAGGACCAGAGGCTTGGGGTGGGGTGCGGTGGAGAGTGGGGTCAGGCAGAGGAAACAAAGACTTCGAACCCTTAAGGAGAGTTACCAGGCCACCTAAGAAGGACAAGAAAGAGCTCCTGAAAGCAACTCCATCACAGCCCTGCTCACCCACCAGTGGGAAGTCAAGATGAGAGGGGTCAGAGAGAGTTGCAGGGTCGGTTTCCTGAGACATGGGGGAAGGGACAGAGTTGCTTCTCCTTCAGTCAGCTGCAGAAGACACAGTTTGAGGAAGCCATCAACCATATGCCCTGAGGGAGGAGGCCACATAAGGTGTTTGCTGGGGCACAGTGAGGAACTCTGCAGACCGACCGTGAGGGGTTAGATAATCCCACTGGGAGAGGCTGGAAGTGCCATATTGCAAACCCAGTACCTAGAGGAGTCAAAAATGACTCACAAGAGGCCAGACATTATCTGGGTCAGGTAAGCTGGCCAAAGTGCCCATCAATATGCCCACAAGAGGCAAGCTAACCACTGTGCCTCTGTCATAGCCAGAGGAGCCAAAGCCCAGGTCCACCTGCATATCACACCAGACTCAGCTCTTAACCCCAAGTGTCTGTGACCACAGCTAAGGTGGACGGTCAAGGTGGAGGGAGCTGAAGGAACCTTTTGTGCCACTTTCCACCAGGCCAGGTGTGGACAGAATCGCACATGTCACTTGTGTGGACTGCACAAGATTGTGGTTGTAGCCAAAAGGTCCCTGGAGGGTGGCACCTGCAGACAGTGGAGGCTGGCTTACAGCAACTGAACAAGCCTGGCTAGAGGCCCTGAGGGTGACTAGTAAATCCATTCACAGTCCAGCTTCTGTTCAGAGCCCGTTTAACTGGCTGCATTCAAATAACCCAGCCGTCAAGTTTCTAACTTAGTTCAGCCTTCTTACAGGAATTTTGTGGCAAACTTAGAAAAACATATTTATCTGAAAAAAAATGAAGGACTTTTAAATTCATATTGAATTATATGGTTTCTTCCTTTTTATTGAGCTGTGATGGACTTCACATAAATGGTCCTGAGTTTAAGTGTGTAGTTCAGTGATCACTGTAGTGACCAAATCCCTGAAATCCCACCCTGGTCCAGACAGAGAGCCCATTCCCTAATAGCTGAGGTAATATTCCAGTGAGAGGCATGAGTCTGTGCTAACAAGGCTCTCATCTCTGAGGGTGTGGGTGGGTACCTGAGAGATGGGGTGGGGAGTAAAGACTGATTAACAATGAGACCCCTGCTCTGGCATTTGCTGGCTCTGTATCTCAGGAAAACTTTTAACCCAGGCTCTAGGCTTCTTCCCCTAGAAAAATCCAGATAATGGCAGTTCTTCCTGTGAGCCATTGGGATAATGACATGAGGTGACTCATGTAGTGAGGCTGGCATAGATGGCTGCTCTTGGGGGAGGGAGCCTTGTGTCTCCATCCTGACCTCAGGTAAGCAGAATGCCAGCCCTGCAGCTGACTGGCAAAGCTGCCGAATCCTCAGGGGCGTCTGCTGCCCTCCTGGTCTTTAGGAGAGTGGTAGAAATGCTGCACTTAATCTGTACTGCACAGCACAGTGGCTTCTGAACACATGTGGCTGATTGGTCTCCCACGGATGGCTAGCATGGTAGAAGCATTGAGGTTTTATCACTTAATTAAAATGAGATCGCTATAAATACAAATCAGAGATCTGTCAGGAAAGGACCCAAGGCTGAGACTGGAGTTCTTGCAGCCTTGCCTCCATGGTTTCTGGCACAGCCATGGTAGAAAGCTGAGGAGGAGGGCCCTTGTGGAGGGAAAAACCAAACCTTTACATTATTCCAGTGTGGTAGTGAAATCACAGGAGAAGATGGAAGCCCTCCCTCCCCTGGAAGAAAAGGACCAGAGTGCCTCCCTGTGTCCTGCCACAGAAATAGGAGTGTGCCTGAGTGAGTCACAGAGACCAGAGAAGCAGGCACTGGTGCTATTGATTCCCTACTAGGAAGCTTGCTCAAGGATGTCTGGGTCAGAGGGGGATGCAACTACCCTCCCTCCCTCCCTCCCTCCCTTCCTTCCTCCCTCCCTCCCTCCCAACTGTTGCTTATTTTGTCAGGGGTTTAATTTTTTTTTTTTTTTTATTTCTTAGCTTCACGCTGCAAAACACAGAACTCAGTGTCTCGTCAGAGAGTTCAGATGCATCCTTTGTTCTAGATCTGAAGTGGGGGTTGAGCCAGGACAAGCATCACACAGCCTTGGTGTGGGTGGGAGAATGCGATTTATAAGAAACCACTGAACAGGCAGCTGCTGTCACCTCTACTGACAGTTCTTGGCCGACTGACCGTGCTGTCCTATCTCGGGGCTCAGTCCCTCTGTCTAATCCCATTCCTGGTTTTGTTCATCTGCTTCCAGTACTTTTCCATCCACGTGCCCAGCCTATCCTCAGCTCCCAAGCCGTGGCTCTGCCTTTCCGCTTGTGAGGCAGCCTCAGTGTAGGGATGCCTGACCACTGAGCTCGCTACAGGATGAGGATACCTGTCTGGGCTTCAGGCCTCTCTGCCCCGCAAGAGTGCTTCCTGTCTTGAGTCTCCTGAATATGCCCAGGGATATGCACCCCCACCCCACCCCCAATTTTCACCACAGGCAGGTGCTTTGATTTCCAGGGGAACTGTATGCTGGTGCCCTGAACAAAAGAGATACATACATTGGCTGCTTTAGCACAATCTAGAGGCCAGTTTGAGGTTTGCTGTTGTTTTAGTTATGATATGGGGAGCCAGGTCTTTTAAATGCTATACTTAGGAGGCAGCCTCTCTATGGGGATGCATTTCTTTTCATGTAACAGCCTTGTAATTTTACAAGTGTCTCCAAATCTTCTATTATTCTATGTGTCCGTCACTGTTCTAAGCTCTTAGGGGTAACTCATTGCCCTGCTTTTCACTTCCGAGGGGAAGAAGGCAGATGTACCCATTAGCCCGGCTCTACAGAAGGGGACACTGTGGCTCAGAGCTAGTGTTTTTTCTCTGATTACATGGAAAGCAACAGGCAGTGCCCAGAACTCCACCCAGCCTCCTGGCTCTGCAGTCTGTGCTCCCAAACCCTGACCTAACAGCCTCTCCATCTAATCAACTCTGGGGGTATTGCAAGCTAATGTATAAAACAGGAAGCCCCACTTCTGATACAAAATGCCATGTTGACACTGGCAATGCTTTTTGGTTCTAATTCTAAATATTACCCTAGAAACATTTCTTTCATGTCCAGGTCTGTTTTCTGTTGTTTACCACATAGGATTTATATCTGCTATAGATTAGGATGGGGCAGAACACAATGTCCCTCTGATAACTGCTAGAGCACTGCTCAGTTTTAGATATTGACAAGCATATAGAGGCCTTAAGAAATTCTACCTTAATAGACAGCTTGGAAGATGTCCCACTCCTCAAAGGTATTAACATACATCATAGTTCCTGAGCCTCTCCATAACAAGTAAGAGCTGACAGGGATTCTCGGACCAAGGAGATAAAATTTAGTCTCAACCTGAGATGCTAATGGTAATGAAATAATTTTGTTTTGTTTTGTTTTGTTTCGAGACAGGGTTTCTCTCTGTAGCCCTGGCTGTCCTGGAACTCACTCTGTAGACCAGGCTGGCCTCGAACTCAGAAATTCGCTTGCCTCTGCCTCCCAAGTGCTGGGATTAAAGGCGTGTGCCACCACGCCCGGCTGAAATAATTCTTATTAATACCAGGTTCATTGTCTGGTGCTTCAGTCATGCAGATGGCCTCATACATAATAGAACTGGATGATCTGTGAGCTATGTACTTTCTTACCCCTTCATAGTTGGTGTCCATTACTTCTAGTTGACCACCAATTCCTGACAACGAGGGGACTCTAGGTATCTAGTAGTACAAAGTATTGTTGTGCTCACAAACTCACCTTTCCCACAGTAGGAGCCAATGCCCCAATACAGGGGAACACCAGGGCCAAGAAGTGGGAGTGGGTGGGTAGGGGAGCAAGGCGGGGGGAGGCTATAGGGAACTTTCAGGATAGCATTTGAAATGTAAATTAAGAAAATATCAAGTAAAAAAAGAAAAAAAAGAAATAAAAAAATAAAAGAAAGAGTGCTCTGCGTAACTGACTTAGGCCAGCAACTCTAGCTTCTCAGTCCCCTAGGTTTCTAAACTCATAGGCCGATGACAACCTTGGTCTTTATAGCATTTGAGCCTGCTGTGGCTCTCATTTGACCTTTCTCACCCCTCTGAGTGAGACCAGGGACATCCTGTTCCCTCTTCGTTCTTAAAGATCCTGGGTCAAAAGGGACTCCAAGGGAAGAAGCCTGGCCACCTGGGCAGGAGTGTGTCCCAGCGTGAGCATGCCTGCTTCCTCCCTGGGGACCTGGGTGAACAATCTGCATGGGGGGGGGGGTCTTATACAGGACTGAACTGCTTGTCAGACTCAAGTATTAAACGTCAGCTCTTCTCTGAGAAGTTTGTGTTCACTTTCTGTGTCTGTGAATCCTGGCCACTCCTTGGGATTTGTTGTTATGTGTTTGTTTGTTTGTTCGTTTGTTTAGGTTGGTTTTGGTTTTAGCTTTTTCCTTTTTGTTCCTTGGTTTTTTTCCTTCCCTGGGCTGGATGAACAGGCTATCAAGTTTTCTTATCGATTCTTATTGAAAACTCCTAGTTTAATATTTGCCACATTCCCCTTGTCCTCTCTCCATCTCTACATTTGTCCTTTAAAGTCCCCTTAAGCTCTCCAGGCTTCTCTTAGTAGTGATGAGGCATTTATAATGGGACGCATTAGCCGGTGTGAACTAGAGTAAACAGTTAAGACACTGGTGTCCTTGGAGGGCCACACTTTCTCTTCTTCCTTGTCACTATGACTTCTACTAAAGTACTAAAAGTCAGTTTCCCACAGAACCGCTAAGAACCTTTTGGCAATGAAAAGTGAAGGTGAAGTTGATTTCTTATTGACTGAGAAATCACTAGGAATTAGCACATCAAATCCGACTGCTTTGATAGACTCTTGTGATTATATTCTGATGTTGGTTTCTGTGTTGTGGTTTGAATATACTTGGCCCAGGGAGTGGTACTATTTGGAGGTGTGACCTTATTGGATGAGGTGTGCCTTGTTGGAGGAAGTGTGTCACTGTGAGCGTGGGCTTTGAGACTTTCATCCTAGCTGCCCGGAAGCCAGTCTTCAAGCTGCCTTTGGAATAAGAGGTGGAACGCTCAGCTCCTCCAGCCCCAACATCTGCCTGAATGCTGACATGCTCCCACCTTGATGATAATGGACTGAACCTCTGAATCTGTAAGATAGCCCCAATTAAACATCCTTTATAGGAGTTGCCTTGGTCATGGAGTCTGTTCACAGCAGTGAAACTGTAACTAAGGCAAGGTATTGTGGGAGTAAGACTCCCTACTCCTCTTTAGCTTCTTTCTTCTCTCACAGTCACCCTGACTGAGGACTGTGAGGTACAGCCATATCCTCATCAGGGGAATGATGGCCAGACACGTGCTATGATGTCCTTGTTTCACTTGGACCAGGGCTCTCACTGCTGCAGAGCATCCTGATGACATCAGGAGCCAACCTCACGCTCACGCAGCCCCTGGCTCCCTCAGCCCCTGGCTCATGCTACCTGCTGCCCTTTTCTCTGTGTTCCTTTCCCCATCTCTGCATCCAGATGTCATTAACTTGAGCTCCGAGTCTCTGCATCAAGAATTCCCTTGGATTAACATCAACAATGCTTCCTATGGACCGAGTGTCTTCCTGTGTGGGGCAGAAACGAGTTGTCTCCAATTCTTTGCATCAGCCTTTTTACATGGATGGACCAGATCGTCTCCTGGTGCTTCTCTAAGGTTTAGATTAGAAGTAAGCTCAAGGATAATTGCAGCAACAGTTGACATTATTCAGCTATAAGATAGAAATACTGGAATTAAAAGCAGTGTGCATCAGACCCTTGTAGATTGTCTCCTTCCCGTCTTTGTTATTGTCATATGATATTCCCATATCATCAGTTTAAGATTTAGGCGGTTCATCACCTTCTGCCCTCAAGTGGACTTGTGCTCATTCAGTCAAGAGATAAGTGTGGGCCAGCCAGGAACAAGGCAGTGTGCTGAGAGGCTGATGGCCAGCCAGGAACAAGGCAGTGTGCTGAGAGGCTGAGAGCCAGCCTGGAACAAGGCAGTGTGCTGAGAGGCTGAGAGCTAATTGTGCCTAGAGTTTAGTACCTGGCCTGTAGGTTTCTAGGGGATAGTTGAACATAGGTTTCCTTCATGCTGATCTTCTTTGTAGTTTCAAGAACTCTCATAGTTAAGGAGTGACTATTAAGCATTGAGCATATATTGGGAAATGTAGAGATACTGTGCTATCGCTTTGCAGGGTCTACTTTCAAACTTCTTGTCCTTCCTTGTGTTTTCCCATGAGTACTTTGCACCCACTATGTAAAGGAAGAGGCTGTTACAGCCCTTTGTAGTTGGGTAATGGGGAACTTGAAATTCCTTGTGTTTTACAGTGTCTAGAGAGGGAGGAGCTGATACAGAGTCAGTGCAGCCTAGAGATGTGAATATGGGCAAGCCAGAGGGTAACAGGAGTGGGACAAGGTGAGCAGGTCTCTTTCGAGGGCTCCCATACCAGCTTTTAGCTAGGGCAGCCCCTCCTAGGGTTGGCTTTCAATTTTAAACTTCTACTCAGCATGTCTTCCTTTTGACACTTGATGCTTGATGGTCACAATGACACATGGCAAAACAATACTGATACCTGCAAGTTCATGCTTAAGATCAAGCTTCAAACAACAACTCATAATATTTTAAATGAGTTTGTGATGCTGTGTTGGGCCCCACAGGCCACGAGGTAGACACAGAGTGGAAAGCATGGGTTGGCTTAAAGGAGTGTGATCTTGACTTCATTGCGATGAGGACTGCAGAGAATCATCCCAAGCCTGTATCCCGAGGAAATGATGTAGCATCTTTTTCTGCAACACAATGTAAATTCTCCCCTTGTGTGGTTCAGGAAGGTCGAAAGTCAATAAATATTTTTCATTTTTTTTGAATGTCAGACTGAGCCCCCATCTCTAGGTTTAGGACCCAGTACATCCTAAGCACCTGCTTTATAGACCTTTGTTCATGGTTTTAAACTTGTTTCTGCTGCTCTGCTCTGCTCTGCTCTGCTCTGCTCTGCTCTGCTCTGCTCTGCTCTGCTCTGCATGAGCCCCACTTTTAAAATCTCTGGCCACTGCTAGAATACACTGCTGATTACAGTCACAATTCTCTGTCTCCTTGTATTATCCTTATTGATTTAGATTTCCCCAGTGCCCTGGGGTCGCCTTGGCCAAATGTAGCTTTCCTTGACTCTTACCTGCTCTCTGGAAAGAATGACTGCTCAAGCTACCAGTATAGGTTAGTGTCCGTGCAGGGGCTTATCTATTTACAGACTTTATTGTCTTCCACTCTTTTCTCCAGAAGTTGGGCTAGAACCAAGGGCCTTAGAACATTCTGGACCAGTGCTCTTCCACTAAGCTCCATATATTCCATCCCTGTTTTTATTTTCTCTTTTGAAGTGTGTGTGTGGGGGGGGTGGGGAGTCTAAGTTATTACCCAAGTTGGCCTTGAATTCACTCAATAGCTAAGGCTGACCTTGAATTTCCAATCCCCCTGCCTCAGCTCCACAGTAGCTGAGATTACAGCCTTGTGTGACCAGGCCTAATTTACGGATTACTTTTCTGTTGTGTGGTTAAATCTTACTAATGCAAACTACTTTATTCAGACTGGAACTAGGATCTGAAGATTCCTGGGTACAAGTGAAAAACAGTTCCAGACTCAAGCAGCATTCACATTACAGGCTGCTATCCCTGTGGGTTAAAGGTTTTGACTGCACAGACCCCACACCGACACCAGGCAGGCGTCAGACTATGGGAAGCCATGGGACTCAGCTTTGGGGATGAGTCCCCGGGGACTGCCAGAGCTGGCTAGCAGGTTCCCGGGCCTGCAGAGAGACCAGGACCATCTGGTTCTCAAGCTCTTAGGCGCCGCTGGATGTATTGGAAGAGCTGAGAATGGAGTAGGGGCCCGTGGGCTGGATCCAGCCTGGACCTAAGGAAAAGCAGGGAGGAGAGTTCTGGCTGGGTCCCGCATGGAGGAGAGAGTCCTTGGCTTGGCTTGGTGGAAGCCATAGTTGGAAAAGCTGAGAGACCTTCAGCAAGAGATTAGCAGTCGGCTCTTTAGATGAAGGTCTGCTCCATTGCTCCCCACAGAGGATCCTGATGAAAAGAGACAGTCCATGGCTTTAAGGCATTTATTGTCATGGCAGAGAGTTGTGATGAGTAAAACCGTACCCCACTTTCTCAGGGCAGGCCCGAGGTTAAATGCCTTTTGCAGGGAGGAGTGTCTAGGAAGAGGAGTTGATTGGATAAGCCCTTCAGACCTTTAGGTACCTTATTAAAATGGGGATCTGTCTTGAGGCTACATGACCTGTGGTTTTCTACCTGTGCAGGGGCTTGGGACATTGCCTTTACGTGACTGATGGCCACAGATCTATGGAGAGCTGTGGCCTCATGTGAGGGGCCTGGCATCGAGAAGCGTGGCAAAACACCTACCGTACCTTGCAGGGTCACTAGTGGGGTCACCAGGGTTTCAAACCTAGTTCAACCAGAAACCAGGCTGCCTTTCATGGTTCCACAGATTCCCCAAGCCAGTCTCACTAGTAGTGGGTCCATAGTGGTTCCCTCTGAGGGACTGTGTGGTGTGAATATTTGGCCTTTGGCCAGCACTATGGGAGTCCAGATCAGGGTCTGCTTTTTGCTGCCTTTTGAAGTTTGAATGAGAGGTTTAGTCTCTGTACATCTGAGGCTCTGTACATTGCTCACTTGAAGTGGTACTCACACCTAGGCTGGGGTGAGCTGGCACCAAGCCTGAGACAGTCATTGTCAGCCTCATCTCTCTGGTTCTTCTCTTGGCAATCACTGTGAGTAAGTGTCCATTGTGCACAGTCCCACCTAGAGACTTGTGACCTGCTCTCTCTGGCTGCTGCCTCTGTGCTGTGCTTACTCTGCCTCCAGCCTCCACTGCTGTTCTAAGCCTCAGCAGAGCATCACACAGTCCTCTCTGCTCCCCCATCACCTTCTCAAGCCCCATCCACCTGCCCATCTACCCACACACCTGCCAATCCACCCATCCACCTGCTCATCCACCCATCCACCTGCCCATCCACCTGCCCATCCACCCATTCACCTGCCAATCCACCTGCCCATCCACCCACCCACCTGCCCATCCACCTGTCCATTCACCTGCCCACACAGGTGCTCTGCCTTTCCCAGCACCTGAATATTGACTTTCTCAGCAGTTGTTGTCAAAAGAATAGGAGACAGATTGAAATGTGACACTCCATATTTCCTGGGGCCCTCACTTTTCTTCTTTTCTTATTTTTTTTCTTTTTCCTTTTTTCTTTTCAACCCCCTAATGATTCTGTCTCAGTGCGTATGATTCATTAATTTGAAGCAGAGGGGCATGGAGATCATATGGAAATAATGACTTCTGAGATAGGCTCAGAGACTTCCTCTGGTCTCAGGCCCTGCTCTCCTGCTGTTCACCAGACAACTGGACAGATCCAGCTCGAGTACCTCCCAATAGTGTGGTGGCCCAGCAGTGCCATCTTGTGGACAGTGAGCTTCACTGAGACGAGGCTAGGGAAATGCAGTCAAAATTCCATTTTATGATGCAATGCAATCAGCCAGACTTATAAATATCCTCTCTCTGGATTTAAATAGGGGGAAATGCCTTCCCTTCCTGATTTAGATTTCTTTTTCATTAGAAAGAACACTCTACACTTTTAAAAACAAAACTTTTCAATGACCAATTGTGTATTTTTACATTCATTTGTGAATAACATGGTATCTTGTGGGTTCATCAAAGGTTTCAGCTTTAAAGGTAAAACAAAAGTAGTGTAATGTCTTGATCCTGAAACTTGGTCACTGCAGAGTTTGTTACAAGCAGAATCTTGGAGATGAAGATATAATTCAGTGGTTAAGAACACTTCCTGCTCTTACAGAGGGCCAGGTGTGGGCTCCCAGCATCCGCCTTGGTGGGTCACAACCATTAGTGACTCTAGTTTCATCTGGTGATTACTAGACACATGCATGGTGCACATACATACATTCAGGCAAAACACGCATACATATAAAACAAATCTGAAACAACAATTCAGTCTCCTTCCCTTTCCAACCGTCTGGACCAGATGACAAGTGCCCATCCAACCCTGGTGACTACTGTGCACCCGAAAGTTTGAGCAGCACAGGTAACCAGAGTCAGGTGAAAATTCTGTGTTCTTGCTCAGATGATGGTCCTTTCCCAGCTTCAGTGGCCCATGCAGTACAAGGGATGCCAAGAGCTTGTCCCTTGTCCCCTGTCCCCTATTTCCTCCACAGCTTAGCTGGTGAGGAAGAACTGAATTCATAGGATTCTTCATGGCAAAAACACCAGGCAGTAACAGCAAACACAAAACTCACTTTTTGTGTGAAGGATCTGAGAATCTGATTATGTCAACCATGTCGCATGAGAACAAATATTCATCTATAACCAGGCACCATGCTTCAGACAGCCATCAGCAAGATTTTCACATCATCTCTTAAAGGGGTGCTCAGGCCAGTCTCCCAAAGTTCAGAAGAGTAAAATTACATTTAAAAATATTTTTATTGAAGAATGTTAGATTTATTTTACTTCTTACCAATAGCTCAATAATTATTTGTTTATATGATGATTTCTTTTGCTAACTAGTAAAATTTTTAAATGAGTTTTTCTTGTAGAAGACATGTTCATTCATTTTGTTCTTTGACAGTTTCATGCATGGATGTACTCTATTTAGAATTCTCTCATCTGCCTCCCTTCCTTTCCCATGCACCATTCCCTACCAAATCTCTTTTCTATGCTCTTGTTCATTTGTTTTGTGTTCCTTGGGGCTCTGCTAGGACCTTCTGTGTGGTCTTAGTATTGGAGTCTAGCCGTCTCACCAGAGGGTACATAACTAAACACAGTCGCCCCCCCCCCCCAATCCTCAAGCTCCTATTGCCTGTGGTTTAGCAGGAAGGGATGGGGTCCATGAGCCAACCACAGTCCCTGCCCATCCATGACTCTCTGTTGAAACAGTGTATCTTGTGCGGGCCCAGGGCAGCTGCTGAGTTTGTGATTATACTGGATGTGTTGTGTCTAGAGGTTGGGGCTTCACTGCCCTTCTCCCTCTTTTCCAGTTCCTACATTCTTTCTGTCCCTTTCTCTGCAGTGTTCTGTGAGCTGTATCAATGGTTTATTTAGAACTGAACCTTCACCAGTGACTTCTTTAGGGCTGAACCCTGACCTCTCACTTATCCTCATCATCTTACAAAGCCGTGAGTCTAGAAGACCTTTCACATTTGCCACCCTGGGGCTTCAGAACAGCCCCTGTTGAGCCAAGGATGTAGCCCAGCAGCTGCTCAAAGATTCTAACTAATCACTATTTAGCTCTCAGCAAGGCCTGAGCAGAAGGCTGGTGTCCTTCACAGTAATCGTGCTGCTTATGGTAATCAGATTATTTGCATCATTAGAGTCTCAACACAGCTACATGAAGACTCACTAATATATATCAAATATTCATTAAGGAAATAGACTCCCGATGGTTGTGAGCTCCTTTGGTAGTGCACAGAGAATGAAGCAGACAAGGTCGTTAATGTTTAAAAATATAAACACCTGTACCTTGAGATAGGGGTGGGGAGTGGATGAAAAAAAATAGAGCAAGATATAACTAGGCTATCCACGCATACCATTTAATGAAGATCTGTTGGACAGGTGACATTTTATGGAATTTAATATTAGTTTTTATTATTAGTAAGACAGATATTGTCTTAGTTTAGGGTTACCATTGCTGTGATGAAATACCATGTCCAAAAGCAAGGAAAGGGTTACACTTCCACCCCACAGTTCATCATCAAAGGAAGTCAGAACAGGAACCCAAATAGGGCAGGAACCTGGAGGCAGGAGCTGATGCAGAGGCCAGGGAGGCGTGCTTCTTAGTGGCTTGCTCCTCACAGCTTGCTCAGCCTGCTTTCTTACAGAGCCTGTTTACTGGCCCTTCTATATCAATCACTAATTTTTAAAATGCCCTACAGGGTTACCTACAGCCTGATTTTATGGATGCAGTTTCTCTGATGAGGTTCTCTCAGATGACTCCAGCTTATGTCAGGTTGAAATTAAAAAAAAAAAAAACCAGGTAGAACAGGTTCTATCTGTACTACCCTCAGGCCCCAGTGGCTCGAGTTTCCCAAGAGATAACACTGCTAGCAAACAGTCAAAGTGATATTCTGAGAATAGCTTCCTGTTCGTTTTGCCATGGAACTGAGATGCTCTAACACTCAATTCAAAGTAGGTTAGATTTTTAAACTGTCTAGAACTGATAAAATTATGGACATTTTGGCCCTAATTTGCTATGTGTAGTAAAATTTTTCTGTTTTCTTTTTACCTAACTAATTGCCATTAGCTGTGTTGGTCTCCAACCATTTAATATGATTCAGGAGGTTAATTCCTCAAAATCATTTTGTTTAATGTTAAAATGTAATTATTAGAATGGATAATACAGCTAATAATATAACAATACAAGTATTATAATGGAATGTGCTGTAATAACTGTAACAGATTCTTGTAGGTAACCATTCCTGCCTGTATACACAGACCATTAGCCTAGGAGAGCAAGGTCCTCCTGTGTAGATCTGGTAGTGGCTAGCTCATTCTAAAGACCTGACAGTCCCAGCATGCTGGCAGGAGATAGTACGCCAAAATTCCCTTCATAAAAGGGTGCAAAAATTACAGATTCACATTTTTATTCTGCTTGTCCCCTGGTATTTTACCTTGAAAATCTTCAAATCAATGGAAACATTACTAGAATAAAGCAGTCCAGTGTCACATACCTGGAATCCTCTGTCAGTGGATTCTTGCATCTTCCCCACCCCTTACAATTCAAGAACAAACCACTAGCAACATGATCACAACATGATCAGTGTGTGTGTGGTTGAAAATGGTGATTCAATTGTTCCTCTAACTTCCAAGTTCCAGTTCTATAAAAGAAAGTTCAGACTTCATCTCACATATGCATTCATCTATTATTGTATACCTACCTATCTACCCATCCACCATCCATCTACCCACCCACTCAACCATTCCTCCACCCAGCCAGACACCCACCCAGCCACATATCCACCCACTTATCCATCCACCGTTTATCCACCCACCCACTCACCTATTCCTCCAGCCAGCAAACCATCCATCTACCCACTCACCCATCCATTTAGTTAGGGTTTCCATTGCTGTAAAGAGACACCATGACAAAGGCAACTCTTATAAAGGACATTTAACTGGGGCCGGCTTACTGGTCCTGAGGTTCAGTCCATTGTCGTCATGGCCAGAAGCACATCATCCAGGCAAGCACGGTGCTAGAGGAGCTAAGAGTTCTATAACTTGTTCTGAAGACAAACAGAAGACCACTATCTTCCAGGCAGCTAGGAGGAGTTTCTCAAAGCCCATCATGATAGTGACACTTCATCTGACAAGGTCACACCTATTCCAACAAGGTCAAACCTCCTAATAGTGCCACTCCCTGAACTAAGCATATTCAAACCACCACACCATCCATCCATCCACCCACCCATCCATCCATTCATCCATCCATCCATCCATCCATCCATCCATCCATCCATCCATCTATCCATACCTCCCTCTTTGTATCAGTAATGTCTCACAAATTCTTTCTAGCGATTCTGGTTCCTGACTCCCATTATTCATTTCTATGCTCCAGTCTACCTAATTCTGTGCATTATCCATCCCATCAGTGTTACTCTTGTCTGTGGCATAGACACATGAGTTTCTGAGTATCATTTATTTCTTATCCTTTAGCATGTGTACGTAGATTCATTCACTCATAAGTATACTGATATTAATAGCTTTAGCATATCTTTATTCACATGAATAAAATAACACATTTTATTCATACAACAAATATTTTTAAGTTACTATGTGCTTATTTCTGATATTACTCATGATCCAGTAGAAAACCAGGCAACAGTACTGATCTTTAAAATATGCCACACTATATTATGATAATAGTGAGTTATGTGCTCCATGGAGCACAACAGAAAAGCTCTCAACCCACTGTGGCAATTAAGGGCTCCCCAAAAGAACGCAGTCAATGCCAGAAAGATAAATGGGAATCCACCTGGGGAGGGAGCACAGTGTTCCAGGCTCAGGAGATGCATGCCCCTCTGTGGAACTGAGTAAGTATGTTAATTCCAGGCAGCGTGATCTAGTGTGTGTTGAAAGTTGGATATGGTAGGGCAGAGGAGTTAAAGACAAGAAGCAGAGTGGGTTTGTAATGGCTGCTGGAGGCCAGGCCTAACAAGTGACCCACAAGCAGCATTATTTAACCTTGCCTCATTCCCTGGGGGGACTGTCAGAAATAAAACAGCAAAGCCCCAACCCAGACTATTCAAGTCAAGATCACTAGCATGCCGTGAGGAGCTCTGGGACCATACATTTCAGTTACATACCTGGTTTTTGGGGAAAACCATCATGAAAATTGGTGTTATAGGGCACAGAGCTAACCCCTGAAATGAAGGTTTTAAAGGATTCGTTTTATTTTTTAGGATTTTGAACTCAATAATGAACTCAAAATGAATGTTCTAAACTTGCTAGAAGAAGTTCTACGAGACCCGGACCTTCTTCCTCAAGAAAGGAAAGCCACGGCAAACATCCTGAGGTAAAGGCCAGCGCAGCTGCTGCTGGAGTTATGGTTCTGTCAGATCAGAAGGACACGGGTTAGACTTTCCTGAGCATTGGAGGCTGTGTGCTTGCCAGCAAAGTGTTATTTATCATCATCTGGTTTTGGTGGGGGCAGCTTATGGTCGGCTGTGTAGGGGAGACTTTGAACTGTGGTTATGATTTCTGTGGTGAGGGTTTCTGTAGAACTGTGTGGTAAAAGAGGCAGCCCCAAGGGATTCTTGCTGTGTATCCATCCGAACAGCAGTGTGGGTAAACTCTTCATTCTTCTCATGAGTAGTAATCCTGGATCACCAGCTTGCCTTCATGTCACGGTCCTTGTATGTCTGTGAGAGTTGCAGCACACCTGTAAAGCATTGACACGCTATCCTTGGTGGGCTGCACTTGTCCTAGCCAGCATTTCCAGTCGCTTCTTATCTTAGGCTTTCCATGTCAGGTAGGTCCCACACTCGGATGAGGTTGGGTACAACATGAACCCAACATGTCTATGTGATGAAGCCTTGGACTTGGTGGGCTTTACTAGAATCTTGTGTTTGTCCGTAGTTGTAACATCCAGCATTCACACAGATGAACTGATATGGGAGGATATATTTTTCTGGTTCACTCCCCATGAAGAGTGCATCCATCAATGGTTTTTAGGGTTAATGGGGTCCTGAGTCTGCTCTGCCACAGGGCTCAGCTGCTCAGGGAGACAGGACACAGAAGTTTTGACTGTGCTTACCTAACGCCTGTGCAGGGATGGTGTTAGGGTATGGAAAGCCTCGGGACACTGCTCCGGGGTTGGGGGAGCACAGTCTGAGGTCCCAGGGACAGCCAGAACTGGCTTGGGGGTCTCCTGGCGCTCAGGCTCTTGAGAACCCAGGAGGCACTGGGAGCCGTGGAAGAGCTGAGAATGGAGTGCCTCCCCATCCCCTACTGGATCTAGCCCAAGGCCGAGGGGGAAAAGAGGGGAGCTCTGGCTGGTTTCCATAGGGTATAGTCCTTGGCTTGGTGGTCACAGCTGGGAGCACAGAGAGGCCTTGTATGGGAGAATACACACAGCTCTATAGGCAAAAGCTTTCTCCATGGCTCCCCAGGGCAGATCCTGATGAAAAGAGGCAGTCCATGGTTTTAAGACATTTATTGTCATGGCAGAAAGTAGATGAGTAAAACCATACTCCACTTCTCAGGGCAGTCCTGAGGTTAAATACCTTTCATAGGGAGGAATGTCTGGGAAGGGGAGTTTATTGGCTAAGCCTCCAGGCCTTTAGGCATCTCATTAAAATGGAGACCTGTCTTGAGGCTACATGACCACAGGTCATGTCCTCTACCTGTGGAAGGGATTGAGGCATTGCCCTTATGTGACTGATGGCCTCTAATCTATGGAGGGCTGTGGCTTCATGTCAGGAGCCTAGCATCTAGGGCCTAGTGTCCGGGAACCAGGCAAAATGCCTGTCATCCCTTTTAGGGTCACCAGGGTTTCTAACCTTAGCTCAACCAGGAACGAGGCTGCCCGTTAAGGTCCTACAATGGTTGTATGTGGACATTTCAGTTATGGCTTCCAAGCTCACCCATGGTGCATCTTCTGCCCCTACTTGAGAGTGGGAAGCTGGCATCTATCTGCCAGAGCCTATTATTATTATGGTTTTCAGTTCTTCCTTCATTTACAGCCTGGAAGTGACCTTTGTTTCTCCCACGCTCATCTGTATCACATCTTAGTGTAATAGATTATATCAAAAAGTATGTGTGGATAGAAATCCATTCAGCTCAGGTAACTATGTTGTTGGAAGTCCCTCCCTGACCCAATAGTGCCAAACTTGAGATCCTGGTATTTTAGCAATTGGTCCACGAGCCAATCTTACTCCTCATTAAGTTCCCAAAGACAGACCACTTCGATATAGAAGCTGTTAGAAGTTTAATTGTGTTTCCTAATGGAAAACTGTCTTGTTCAAGTCCTGACATCTCCTACATCAAAATATGACCCTGTTTGTGAATAACATCACCACAGATACAGTCAGCTAAGCTGAGGACATCCTGGGAGATAAAGCTCTAATCTAATGTGACTGGTGTCATTATTGGAAGATGGCCAGGGAAGACAAAGAGATACAGAGACTATCATGCGGAGATGGGGACACGAGTTGCAATTATACAGCCACAAGCCAAGGAATACTAAGGATTATAGCAGAGCACCAGAAGCTAGAAAATACAAGGAAATGTTTCCTTAAAGATGTTAGAGATACACACCCTGCTGGCATTTTGAATTCTGGAATTCTGCACATCTCTGTTTTCTCAGTTGCCTACTTTGTGGTATTTTTCAGCCTAAGAAACTCTTAGGAGCCTTTCCTATATGTTCTGTTCCATAAAAACATCTAAGTAAGCTGAGGTGTTCCATTACCTGATATGTCTCCTGATTTTAGAATTGTAACTATGTGTTCAGGTAGAGCCCACCTTCATTGGATAAGTGTTCATACCCAGGAGTGATGATCATTATTCATTTTTTTCATCGGGTAAAGAGTTAGCCATGCTCTTTGTATTTAAAACCATTGACATGTTAAAGCTGTATTCTGAAAGTTTATGTCTCTGAGGACATTTGACAAAATAACTGCGGGTGAAATCCTGTTGTTCACGTTAGGAAAACCATTCAGGATTGGCCAATAGGAAGCCTTTCAGCTGCAGATTCCTCAAGACTGCCTGACAGGTAGAGGTTTCTGTCTGTTCCAAGAGGTGACCTGAGAAACCAGTTAAGTGGAGTCAGTATGCACAAGGAATCATATTTACCATTCCAGGTCTTTATTATTTAGCATGCCTCACATGTTGATTCCTTATGTTGAATAATGATTAGTCAGCAAAATCAGAAAGCCAATGAGGAGTGGGCATGTTGGTAAACAACTTGGGAGAATACCACTAAACAGAGACCAAGTCTTGCCTTTGCAGGTTGTCCCGGAGTTCAGTCCTATCTTTAACCTAATAGAACCTCCAAGTTTCTAAACCATCTGGACTCCAGTTTCTTCATTTATCCATCAGGCTGTTGTGAGGTCTTCATGATTTAAGGTGGTGGAAAGAGGTTAACAGAAGTAATGCCTGCACCATAGTTGCTCATAGGACAGCAACTGCTGTTCTTATCAGATGCCCTGAGAACTCTTGGGGGAAATAGTCCCTGTTATCAGGGTGATGTGGCTTGAGTGAAACCTGCTGGACTTGTATCATTTTCCACTTTCTTGGAGCTTTATCATTACCTCGCTCACATATGAGGTCAATGTCAGAGCAGAATACAATGGCTCCTAGCTCCATATTTAAACTACATGTTATTTCTGTAATTGAAGTAAGAGTTTTCTATTCATAGACTGTAACCTCATTCTTTCCTTCTATGCCCATTGGTGTTTCATATTAAATGCACAATCATTCAATTAATTATACTGCTGGTTGATCTGGTGGGAAGGATCCTTGTATGTTCATCCAAACCAGAAGTCAGAGGTTAGGAAGTGAAAAGCAGCCTTGTTTCAGTGGACTGGGCCAGAGGCCGCCGTATCTGATGAAGAACAGCTGATATCACGGAGGATAAACGCTTACCCCATTCTGGTTACAAATAGGTCATACATTAGAAATTTATGCATATTCAAGTAAAATATAAACACAAAACATATACTTACGCTTATATTGCTGTTTAAATTAGGGTTTTATTGCTGTGAAGAGACACCATGAATGACAATGACAATGAATATCTAACAACATTTACTTGGGGCTGGCTTACAGTTTCAGAGGTTCAGCCCATTATTGTCCTGGAAGGGAGCATGGCAGCATCTAGGCAGGCATGGTGCTAGAGAAGGAGCTGAGAGTTCTGCATCTTGATCCAAAGGCAGCCAAGAGACAGCCAGGCAGCCAGAAGGAGAGTCTCATTCTCTATTGGGTGGAGCCTGAGCATAAGAGTCTCAAATCCTACCCCCCACAGTGACATACTTCCTCTAACAAAGCCACACCTACTTTACTAATGCCAGACCTCCTAATAGTGCCACTCAGGGACAAGCATATTCAAACCACGACAATTGCATTATGATATTAAAGCAAGGAGTTGTGGCTAAAGATATGTCTCAGCAGTTAAGCTCCAGTTAAGTATGTGAGTTCCAACACCATCCCCAGGTGGCTCACAAACACCTATAACTCCAGATTCAGGTATCCAATAGACTCCTCTGGTCTGCAGGCACCTGCACTCACATACATACACATCCACCAAAACAAATATAGACATCATTAAAAATAAAAATAAATTTAGGAAAGCAGAAATTTCCTATGGCAAGGCAGCCTGTATTTTACTGACAAAAACACATATAATTATGATCAGTTATCGGTTGCCCTGCTTGTGAAGAAAACCTTACTTACATTTCTAACATGGTGACTCATGACTGTAACTCATGACTTGGGATTACAAAGCAAGATGCCATGAGTTCAAGGTCAACATGAGCTACATTGTGAGTTCCATGTTAGCCTGGGTCTAAGAGAATAAAAAGACATTTCCAGTTAATTGCCCATTCAATGTGGAAATTTTTGAAGACACCTAAAATGGCACAAAATAAAAATAAGTGTAAGTACATTTCTAGAAGACTAATTGACAGACTCAGGTCACAAAAAGGTGAAAGTCCCCACTAGCTTCAACAAGTAATCAGCAATGTTGGTAAGGAAACCAGAGAACATGTTGGAATGTTACAGTCAGACATCTGTAAGGATCATTGAATAGAAGCCAACCTACTTGTTGAGCGTTTCTTTCTAAGAGAAAGAGTTGCTAGGCTTATAAAATAGTCTTTCCTTCTGTCTCAGTCATCTTCCAGAAGCCCAAACTCTAAGGTAAAGACTAATCCAGACATTGGAAGATGCACTTAATTGTGACTGAACTGTCTTTGGAAAATGTATTTTCTGTTGCTGTGACAAAACACCATGACCAAGACACCTAATGGAAGCATATAACTGAGCTTACAAACTTCAGAGGGTTAGAGCCCCTGATGGCCGAGCAAAGGCAGCAGGAATGCCTGAGAATTTACATCTTGATCTACAGGCAGCTGGCTGTGAAGACACACTTGAAACCTTGAAGCCTATGCCCAATGACACATCTCCAACAATCCTAATCCTTGTCAGAGAGACACCCACTGGTAAACAAGTATTCCAGAATATGAGCTATGGGGTCCTTCTCACTCCAACCACTGAAAAAGTAATCTTTAGGTTATATTTTGCTCATCTTGGGCTGCCCACCATACAATAACTTTTTTCTGCTTCACTGCTGACAGGAGGATTGTTACTGGTGTAATCCACTCTTGTGTGGCTTTTTAAAGAAAGGAGGAAGGTACAGAGAAGGGGGCTGGGATTTATTGATTATACTTCATGGGGAACCTTGAAGATCGGCCTTCCAGCCTATGTAGACACACTTCTCCCAGTGCCATGGAGAGAACACAGCTGGTGTGTAATCCCATGCAAGTTGGTTTCTTTCACCTTCTTTTCCTCGTCCATATCCTGGGGAAAGTCATGTCTAAATAGAAGAAACTATTTTCAGTATAGATGCCAAGGGCTTTAGATGATGCCTGACTCATGATGGGCACATGGTAAGCCATCCTGGTTGATTTGGTATTTTTAATGGTTTTTATTTTGCCATTAATTCTTAAGACAACACAAATGTAAAGTATTCTTTCTTTTTTATTAATTATTTTAATTATTTACATTTCAAATGTTGTCCCCCTTCCCAGTCTCCCCTCCACAATTCCCCTATCCCCTTCCCCTCCCCCTTTGCCTCTAAGAGGGTGCTCCCCCACCCCAACTCCCACCTCACCACTCTAGCATCCCCCTTCTCTGGGGCATCAACCTCCACAGGACCAAGTGCATCCCCTCCCACTGATGCCAGATAAGGCACTCCTCAGTTACATATATATCAGGAACCACAGACTGGCCTATTTATGCTCTTTAGTTGGTGGCTTAGTCCCTGGAAACTCTGAGGTGTCATGTTTGTTGATACTGAAGTTCTTCCTATGGGATTGCAATCTGCTCCAGCTCCTTCAGTCCTTCCCCTAACTCTTCCATTAGAGTCCCTGGGCTCAGTCCAATGGTTGGCTGTAAGTATCTGAACTTGTCTTAGTCAGGCACTGGAAGAACCCCTCAGGAGAGATCCATATCAGTCTCCTGTCAGCAAACACTTCTTGGCATCAGCAATAGTGTTGGGGTTTGGTGTCTGTGGATGGGCTGGATCCCCAGCTAGGGCAGTCTCTGGGTGACCTTTCCTTCAGATTCTGTTCCATTTTTTGTCATTGAATTTCCCTTAGACAGGAACAATTATGGGTTAAAAATTTTGAGATGGGTGGGTGACCCCTCAACTGGGGTGATCTCTTCAAGTTCTATTTCTCCACTGTTGGTTATTTCGACTAATGACATCCCCACTGGGTCCTGGGAACCTCTCACATCCCTGGTGTTGGGGACTTTCTAGAGATTGCCTCCATTCCCTGCCCCCTCCACACTCACACCTGCTGCATATTTCTATTCACTCTTCTGGCCCTCGGGGCTTTTCTCCTGTCTCCCCCCATACTTGAACCTGCTCCCCCTTTTACCCCTTCCCCCCTTTCCCACCCAAGTCCCCCCACTCTGCCTCCCATGATTATTTTGCCCCCCACCTCTAAGGGAAATTGAAGCATCCACACTTTGGGCTTGTTAAGTTTCATATAAGTTGTATCATAGGTATTCTGAGATTTTGGGCTAATATCCACTTATCAGTGAGTACATATACCATGTATGTCCTTTGGGTTTAGGTTACCTCACTCAGGATGATATTTTCTAGTTCCATCCATTTGCATGCAAAATTTGTGAAGTCATTGTTTTTAATAGCTGAGTAATATTCTGTTATATACCACATTTTCTGTATCCATTCTTTTGTTGAGGGACATCTGGGTTGTTTCCAGCTTCTGGCTATTATAAATAAGGCTGCTACAAACATAATGGAGCATGTGTCCATGTGATATGGTGGAGCATCTGGATCTTCAGGTAGAACTATTCCCAGTTTTCTGAGGAACTACCAGATTGATTTCCAAAGTGGTTGTACCAGCTTACAATCCCACCAGCAATGGAGGAGTGGTCCTCTTTCTCCACATCCTTGCCAGCATCTGCTGTTGCTTGAGGTTTTGATCTTAGCCATTCTGACTGGTGTGAGGTGGAATCTCAGGGTTGTTTTTATTTGCATTTCCCTGATGACTAAGGATGTTGAACATTTCTTTAGGTGTTTCTCAGCCATTTGAGATTCCTCAGTTGAGAATTCTCTGCTTAGCCCCATACCCCATTTTTTAATTGGGTTATTTGGTTTTCTGGAGTCTAACTGTTTGAGTTCTTTGTATATTTTGCATATTAGCCCTCTTCAGATATAGGGTTAATAAAGATTATTTTCCAATCTGTAGGTTGTTGTTTCATCCTATTGATAGTGTCCTTTGCCTTCAGTTTCATGAGTTCCCATTTGTTGATTCTTGATCTTAGAGCATAGTCTATTGGTGTTCTGCTCAGGAAATCTTCCCCTGTGCCCATGTGCTCAAGGCTCTTCCCCACTTTCTCTTCTGTTAGTTTCAGTGTATCTGGTTTTATGTAGAGGTCCTTGATCCACTTGGACTTGAGCTTTGTGCAAGGAGATAAAAATGGATCAATTTGCATTCTTCTACATGCAGACCACCAGTTAGACCAGCACCATTTTTTGAAGATGCTTTCTTTTTTCCACTGTATGGTTTTAGCTCCTTTGTCAAAGATCAAATGACCATAGGTGTGTGGGATAATTTCTGGGTCTTCAATTCTATTCCATTGATCAACCTGGCTGTCTCTGTACCAATACCATGCAGGTTTTGTTTGTTTGTTTGTTTGTTTGTTTGTTTTATCACTATTGCTCTGTAGTACAGCTTGAGGTCAGGAATGGTGTATTGTTGTGAATTGTTTTTGCTATCCTGGGTTTTTTGTTGTTGTTGTTATTGTTCTATATGAAGTTGAGAATTGTTGAACTCTTGAGCTGAAATTTTGATGGGGATTACATTGAATCTGTAGATTGCTTTCAGCAAGATGGCCACCCTTACTTAATTTTGCCAATCCATGAACATGGGATATCTTTCCATCTTCTAAGATCTTCTCCAATTTCTTTCTTCAGGCACTTGAAGTTCTTGTCATACAGTTCTTTCACTTGCTTGGCTAGAGTTACACTAAGATGTTTTATATTATTTGTGAATATTGTGAAGGGTGTTTTTTTCCCTAATTTCTTCCTCAGTCTCTTTATCCTTTGTGTAGAGGAGGCTACTGATTTTTTTTAGTTAATTTTATATCCAGCTATTTTTCTAAAGTTGTTCATCAGGTGTAGAGTTCTCTGGTAAAAATTTTGGGATTGCTTATGTACACTGTCATATCATCTGCAAATAGTGATACCTTAACTTTATCTCCATTTAATTTGATGTTAGCTGCAGGTTTACTGTATATTGCCTTTACCATGTTTAAGTATGTGCCTTGAACTCCTAATCTCTCCAAGACTTTTAACATGATGGGGCATTGTATTTTTTTCAAAGACTTTTTAAGCATCTACAAGATGGGTATTATTAATCTTGGGTATTATTTCTATTTGTGTGAGAGCTTTCAGGTATGCTGTTAAGTTACTAGTATGAGGTCTCTCCTTTTACTTAGTTCTATTAACTTGCCCCTTAGAACTGCCTTCATTGTTTTCCATAAGTTTGGGTTTGATGTGTATTAATCTTTATTCAATTCTAGAAACTCATTTCTTTCTTAATTCTATCTTTACCCATTTTTCATTCAACACTGGGTTGTTCAATTTCCATAAGTTTGCTGTTTCTATTGTTGATATCCAGTTTTAATCTGTGGTTTTAATCCAGTTTTAATCAAATAGGATGCAGGGTGTCATTTTAGTTTTCTTGTATCTGTTGACCCCTGCTTTCTATCTAAGTATGTGGTCAATTTCAGAGAAAATTCCATGAGCTACTGAGAAGAAGGTATATTATTTTATGTTTTGGGTGAAATGTTATATAAATATCTACTAGGTCCATTTGGCTAATGTCACTTAACTCTGCATTTCTCTGTTTAGTTTTTGTGTGGATGACCTATCTGTTGATGAGCATCGGGTATTGAATAGTCACCCACTATCATTGTGTGAGAGTCAATATATTATTTAAACATTAGAGGTATTTCTTTTACAAACTTTGGGTTCGTGTTTTGCTGCTGTCAAGAATTGCAATGTCTT